>CM058042.1:44605057-45001486 GCA_030169165.1 Centaurea solstitialis | reverse complement strand
AAGCATTTAAACTAGTGTTGTTGTTGTTCTTAGTAGTTTTAAATCAAAGTAATCTTTTGGAAAATCTCTTGTGTTGTGTTCTTGTTGTTAAAGTTCCAACGTTTTGATCTTAAAGTGTTTTTATTGTTAAAGTTCTCACGTTTGTGGTTTTCAATCTTCTTGTTTCCTTGGAGTTGTTTACACTCTGATTCTTTCTTAGTAAAGAACGTATTGTGTTTCAACTACCAAAATCAGTGTTTTCAAAATACCTGTTAATAATTTAGCTGTTAAAAATTGTTTGCTTCAATTCCAAGTTACAAGTACAACCTAAAAAGTTTCTTTGTACTTGCATGTACTTTCAAGTACATTCTTTTGTACCTTTGTCCTCTACGTGTACTTCCAAGTACTTTTTGTCCCCTAGATTGATTACATGCAAGACTTTTATTCCAAGTAACTAATCAGCATTTAATTTACCTGCTAATTGCTAACTGCTGCTAACCTCCTAACTTCTTGGAATTACTACACTCTGTTTCTCTCTTAGAAGAGAACGTATTGTGTAGTAATTACCAATTTACTTTTATTGCAATTTACTTTCCAGCAATTTTACTGGTCATAAATCCAGTGTTTAATTTCCTGTCAATTACTTTTCTGCAACTTACTGGTCAATCCAGTCTTTACTGGTCACTCCAGTGTTTACATTTCTGCAACTTACTGGTCAGTCCAGTACTCTAATTTTCTGCAAGTACTTTACTGCTTTTGGGATTACTTACACTCTGTTTCTCTCTCGGAAGAGAACGTATTGTGTAAGTGATTACCACCCATTTACTTTTCTTGCCAGCTTTCCCAACTTGTCATTATTCCAGTATTCACATTTCCAAGTTATGAGTTAAACACTTGAGCTTGGGGTGTGGGGAAATATTGAATACAATGTAGTTGTAATTGTTCTAGATGCAAGTTTGTATTATTGTGTTAACTATTTATTGCAGGAGTTTGAAGCGTTTCATTGAAGATTAAGTTAGATTGATTTACGCCCAATCTGGCTTATGAAAATGCATTAACTTTCAGAGTTAAGGTTTACGTTAAAACAAATGCAGTAAAGTGAGAACAATATTACAGTGCTAAACTATTTATCACAGGGATTTGAAGCGTTTCATTGAAGATTAAGTTAGATTAGTCTAGCTTATGAAAATGCATTAACTTTCAGAGTTAAGGGTAACGTGAGAATAACTGTAGTAACATGTGTAGTCTGTATATGGTTTTTATCTGGCAATGAAGGTAACACTGGTTGTGCTAGGGCAAGTGACTAATATCACACCTGATTGCATGTTGACCAGTGTGTACTGTGGTCGGCCGTCTAGCCAGTGGTTTCACAGTTTTATAAAGCATCTTTAAACTACAAACAGCTACTTTTGTATTTCTTTGCTACCTGCACCATGGGTTCTTTTTCTCCAATAGATTTTACAAACACACTCACTCACCATTTGCTAAAACAAGCATCGGTTAAAATCCTCGAATTCGCCATCTGAAATCATCCCTTAACTGCTTTACCAACAACTGAAAAGACTCTTGCATTATTCCTTCTCTGTGGAAACGATATCTGGTATTTACTTACCATTATTACTTGTTACGGGACGACAGTAGTTCAAGGTGTATACTTGCGCCTGGTTCTATTTTCCAGTTGAATCTCACAGTTCACCTCAGTTGTTCTCAATCCTTCTTTTGCTCCCAATTCAAAAAAGGGGGTAAGGGAAAGAAGTCAGCAACAACGTACATATTGATGACATTGAGATGTTGTATACTGATCTGAAGACACTTACTAGAATACCTCAGGCTTTCTTCAAAGGGCTTGAAGCCATAAAGCGCTTCATCGTGAGAAATCGGAGGAACTCGAAAATATCAGACTTTCAGATTGGGTTGGAGAGTCATCAAAACACCATCAACCTTACACCGCCGAATCAGGATCTTCCCAACATCGATCGCTATTCTCCCTTCGCTGTCTGAAAGAGAAGGGTGAGAAGAAATTCATGCAGTGCGATGAGGTCCACAAATACAGTAACGGTACTCTTCACTTTATCAACAAGGGGTTGGCTACAGAAGAGAAAAGACGTGAACTGGAAGTGCAGAAGACTGGTCACTAGATGGATCCCTCCATGTTAATTAAGAAAGCCTTCAGGATCATCGACATCGTCTAGAACATCGCAATATTCTACGACGTCTTGAGTCATTCTACGGGCTACGAAAGATAGAGGGTCCAACCAAAAAGCTCAAGGAGAGACCACCACCACCACGGAGAGATGAGGAATCATCAAGGAAAACCAACTATGCGAGGAGGAAGACTTTGAGCAACCATCAACGGCGACGAAGAAATTGAAACAAAGGGGGAAATTGTTAGAAATTAATGTTAGTTGTGTCAATTTGTAATAGTTAGAAACTTTGTTCCTTAATTGTAATTTTGTTAATTTGGCCCAATTGTTTAGGCCCATGCTTTCTAAAGCCTTTTGGCCCTTTTTTGCTTAGTATAAATAGGAGCTTCCTATTTCATTTGTATTTTCCACTTCCCATGATATACATTTGAGAGCTAATCAATCATTTGGTCACTTTTACGCTTAGTATTTTATTTCATCATGATCATTACTCCATCACTCTTAGATATTGTACTTAATGTTTACACTATAAAAATCTAAGTGTTCATTGTGGTTGATTTGGAACCTACAAAGTGTCGACTATAGGAGAGAGGGAAGGGAGGGACTCGTCAATATCAAACGCGTCGTAGTCCTCCGAGGAGGGACGAGGCTGGAAGTCAGGAAGCGGAAAATGGGTTTCATCAAAGATGACATGACGAGAGATGATGACCTTTTGTGTGATGAGATCTAAATAGCGATGCCCACGATGGTCCATGCTTGGACCAAGGTAGATACATGTGAGGATGGAGGAGCAAGCTTGTGGGGACTGGTGGGTGAAGTGTTAGGATAGAACAAACACCCAAATACATGGAGATCAGAGTAGATAGGGAAGAAACCGAACAATACCTTGAATGGAGTCTTGTACTAACTGGTGGTGGACGAAAGCAGGTTGAAGGTGTAAACAGAGGAAATAAGAGCCTCAACCCAGAATGTAGGTGGATGGGATGCTTGTATCAGTGACGTGCGAAGAGTGTTTTTGATGGTATGAATCGTGCACTCAGCCTTCCCGTTTTGGGGGAAGTGTAAGGACAGAAAAAACGAATTTTAACGCCATGAGTTTTAAAAAAATCCAAGAAGGGTTGATTGTTAAATTCACGGCCATTATCACATTGGAAAAGTTGTATATCCATTTTAAATTGATTGATTACATAAGTACAAATCGTATTAAAAGTCAAAAACGCCTCAGATTTAGCACGTAAAATAAACACCCATAAAAGTGAGAGAAATCATCCAAAAAAAGAACATAATATTTGAAACCATTTAAACTAGTAACAGGAGATGTCCATAAATCAGAGTGTATAAGCTCAAAAACACGAGAGGTTTTAGTGGAAGACACAGAAAAAGGTAACCGACAATGTTTTCCTAACTGACAAGTATGGCATAAGGAAGATGTCTTACTAGAACAAGAGATAAACTTGTGAGACATAAGAAACTGAAAGACAGCAGTACCCGGATGACCAAGTCTCCGATGCCAGCTGTCAAAGGAGACGGCTGTTGGGATTTTGTGCGATCCTCGTATCAAACTGACACGAGAAAAACCATGATCTCAAACCTAACTGGTCAAGACACATGACAAAACCATATGAAACAAACTGTTCCAAAGGTTTAACAATCAAACCTAACTGGTTTGATTAAGCGGAAGCAATAACGATTAAAATCCCGAAAACATCACAGATCTTATTTGTTTATCTTATTACAGTTAATATGTAGGTTTAGGGTTATTACCTGGATTGCTTGAGATAGATCCACCCGTAAACGACCAAACGGAATTCCCTCTAGCTGGATCTAACCCCGGAACACTTCACGAACAAACGGTACGCGAAGAACACGATCAATCAGAAAACGAAACCGGATCTGGTTTCTTGCTTGGTGAGATCGACAAAGAGAGAGAGAGAAGAGAGAAAGGTTTCTTGGTTGATTGAATTAATTGAATGAATAATCATAGCCTAGCACATCTATTTATATGAATAAATTCCATATACTAGATTGCTTCCATATTCTTTCTTTCTCTCTAAGAAAGAATAATTTCCATAATTATCTTTATTCTTTCTTTCTCTCTAAGAAAGAATAATTTCCATAATTATCTTATTCTTTCTTTCTTTCCAAGATAGAATATTTACCATAATTATATTTTCATATAATTACTTCTAGATAATTATAAACTGATTAATTAACTTATACATTTATTTAACTAATAAATATATAACCTGTAATTAATTATCAGAAACCTTTAACTTTGGGGTTTATACAGAAAACACCCAACAGTTTTATAATTCACTATTATAAAACTAAACTCTCCAAACTGGGGTTAATTTACTATCCGAATTATAGGTCCTCACAGGTGTGACCCTCAAGTGACTTATAACGTTGGATGTGCGATCAAACGGTTTGTCAACTTATGCACATAATGCTAACAGACTCCCACTTGTGCAAGTTGGCAATACCAGATTGATGACACGGACCTAAGGAGGCCCCTAGACAGGCACTTAGGCTAACCAGGTTATAAGCACCCTTATACCCAGGTAGGTGATAAAACGTTCCTAAAAAGGAAACAACATTTATGAACAAACTGTCCACAAATCGGGTATAAACTAGGCTTTTCCTTTTGCATCACGATATTTCAATTTTGAGTATGAGCATGGATACAGTCAACTCTGAATACTCAAAGATTATGTTTCTCGACTATCCGACCTCTACTGATTGGTAAACGACAAAGAACAAATCAGTTCGTTTGGGCATGGCCATGCACTTCATCAGTCTTTTCAGTCAGTCAAGGGGCCCAGGAAATATCTCTCTTCGAAGAAGAGGTGCAAATCCCATCTTGCATATCTGCATCTGACACCACGGCTTCCGCTGAATCTAGTTACGCCCCGTATGACCACCCTGTTACGGCGTGATGTTAGAACGTACTAAGTATCCAACAGTCCTCGCAATGCCAAACCAAATACCTCAGGTGCTAAGGACAACCTCTGGGAGTTTTACTCATGACTAAATCCATGGAGTAATCTCAACCGGCGGATCACATCCGATATTCGCTGCTCTATCGAATATCCGTGCAGTTTTTGGTCTACATCGCTTGTAGCTGTTATTCAACACTCTGTTTTATAACTACCCAAAAACTCACGATGACTTTAAAACCCTATCAGGTTCCCACCTTGATAAGTTGTCACGGATAATTTCAAATAAAACTTATACTAGTTTTATTCCCGGATCAAAAACATGCTAAGTATAAAAGAAACCAAGAAACTAATTTTGTATAGTCCATATTCCACTCTGTAATAATAACAAAATTAATAGCACTTCTAAGTTACTTTTACGGTGTCTATTCAATGTGTACTTTATACTTGGTTTAAATGAAGTATCACCTTCCTTCAATTTAAACCCTTTGATTAGTGTTTACCATCCTAATCAAAGAAACAACCAAAAACAACACAAGTTATTAAATAATAATTTTTAACTTGGTTCTGCTAGTTTTGTTTTGCAAACACATTTAAACAAAATCTAGACTTTTCTTTACCATATTGCCTAAATCTTGGAGATACTAGAATAACTCCAAGTTTCTTGAATATGTAAAGTCAACTCCGCAACTTTCCTTAGTTGCTGTGTAGATAAAGATTTCTACCTGAAATCTGACAAAATTTCCATTTACCAAACTGGCAAATTCCAGGAAATTTATCCTAGTGTTCTACAACACTTGATGGTCTAAAAAGGATACTTGAATATCTTTATTACAACACATATAATTATTGATTTTCTTAAAGTCAAAACTTTGACTTTATTGTTTCGAGACTTTGAAACTCTTGATCTAACCTTTTTGACTTAAAAGAATAGATCATATTTCTCATGAATTCTTATCCTCTCTGGATTATGAATTCCTAGAAATACAAATCAATAATATAACTTTTATTCTTTATCGGAAGTATAGATAGAGAATAAATTGGGCTCCCACTAACCTATATGAAAACTGACTATTACTTAAATTTGACACTTTATTGACTCAGTCAAGACTTGACTATTTAGTCAATTTTAAGTAATAAGTTTGATACTATAAACTTGAATTTTACTATTCATAAAACTTAACTGGATCTTATTAGATCCCTAATTCCAAAACTTGGAATCTACTAGTTTTATAAATACTGATATTATCAACGTCATCTGTGATAATATCCTAAATTCCCCTTTTAAAACATATGAGTAATTTGAACTTGACTACAATATACTTGTTATAATCATATTACTCGTAAATGTTTTATTAAAAAACACATTCCTATAAAATAGTACTTCGTGTGTTTTTGACAGTTTTCATATATTACTTCGAATTACTAAATTTTGAAGTATATTTGTTAGTGTGGTAGACAATATCTAGGATCAACAAATTGAATCAAGTCTATCTTGACTTAGGTTCAAAACAAAATTAGATATATAAATCAAGACAATAATTTTAAATTTAAAATACCAAAATCCATAAATTTAAATCAACCAACATTTCAAAATATCCAAAATAAGTTTAAAATGTCTTGATAATATCTAAAAGAAATCTTGTCTGATCCTCAGGACCCGGGCACTTCATTTCTCCTGATCACCTGCAATCATGCATTTGCTCTAGGTGTCAGTTAACTTGTAAACTAACAAGTAGTAATGATAAACTGAAGCAGTCATAAAACGTCCTAGGTGTTTATACCTGTTTCATGACGCTTCGGGCAATTGTGTCTCCAATGTCCGACCTCATGACACGTAAAGCATCGATTCTCGGCCTTCGCTTTGTTGACTTTGCCCTTTTTCCCCTTGCCCTTGCCCTTTCTATTGTCAACGGCCTTTGGTACACTCTGGCTGACCTGAACCTGGTCCTTGCCCTTGCTGGTGTTCCTTTGCCCTCTTTTCTTCTTCACTCCACCATCCCTGACCATCAGAACATCTTTGGTCTTGGTCCCCGTCCCCATACTTTGCTCAGCAGTTTTTAACATGGAGTGCAATTCAGCTATGCTCCTTTCCATGTTGTTCATGTTAAAGTTCATCACAAACTGCTTGTAATCATCGGACAATGAATTGAGTATGGTATCTGTTGCCAACTGCAACGGAACTGGGTGACCTAACCTCTCTAGGTGGTCAAGTAGCCTCTTCATTTTCATAAAGTGGGCACTGACAGAGGTCCCTTTGGCCATTTTGCACGCATTCAGAGCCCTCGTGGCATCATAACGCTCTGTGCGAGCTTGCGTTTGGAACATGTCCCTCAGCTGGCGGATCATGTCGTAAGCATTAGTGTTCATGAGCCCTGTTTGTAGTTCTGGGCTCATAGTCGCAAGCATCAAGCAGCCAACATCCAGCAAATCATCCGAACGCTTTTGATAAGCATTTCTGATTGCCGTACTGGCATTTGCTGGTGGGGCCTCACCTAGAGGTTCTTCTAGGACATACCACTTTCTCTCGTGCCTGAGCACAATCTGGAGATTGCGCTCCCAGTCGAGAAAATTTGGACCAGTGAGTTTGTCCTTTTCTAGGATCGAGCGAAGAGAAAGGTTATTGGTGTTGGTAACCGTGTTTGCCATCTACACATTTAAAAACTTGGTTTTTAGTACCTTTGAATAAACGGTTCCGAATAAATATCAATAAACCCTAAAGTGATAATTATCGGACTAGGATCCTTATTTCATACGTCCTGATGCGCGGTTTGCTCACGCCCCACCAGGCCCGTACTATTTCGGTAGGTAAGGACTTTTACCAATCATATCCAACTGACATGACTCCTAGATCTTTTCGGGACATCGGATAAAACCGTACATGTTTTAGTCCCTCTTAGTGCTCTTTGGCCCGGTACCACCCGGTGAGTTGTAACAACTACCAAAATAGATCTCACCACCCAGGACAGGATGTACTCTGGTCGGTACCCCCCGATATCGCAGAGTCTTTTCACCCCCTTCAGCTTGGGGTTTGAACGTGGGTGCTAAAGGTTCGACTCCTTCGAGCTCCAACGTACCTTACGCCAAAGGTGTCCACAAATGGGTTGCACTACTGATCTATGATTTTATGGGTTTTAGCTAAGTTTTTGAAAAACTTTAAATTTCCAGTATTTTTAAAAACTTTGCTATTTAAACCGACTGTTTAAAAGGCAACTGATGTTTAAAACCAACTGTTAATAAACATACATTCTGTTTAAAACTAACTTGTTTTAAAACACTTGCTAATTTAAAACTAACTGTTTTAATAGCATGACTGTCGACTAAAACCAACTGTTTTGAAAGTCAACCAGTTGACCAAAACTAACTGTTTTTGTCAACATTCCTTTATAAGAAAAGCAATCTTATAAACATAAGGTTTTAAAATAAAATTTACCGTTTAAAAAGGTTTGGAAAAACTGGCAATTTTAATTTTTAAAACCTAACAGATTTCATGATTGTAAAGTTTTAAAACTCTCTCTATATTTTAAAACGTTTGATAAAATAAACATGCAATAATTATCAACCAATCATGAGCAGGCAGTTAAACACATCTACGCAGTTAAAGATTAACAACTACGCATTTAAAACATCTAATTACAGATTTGCCAATTAAATGACCTATTATAAATTTTCTCTCGTAGCTCCCACTGGCCTTGGCATGTCTGATGGAACTCCGGAAAAGGAAAATAAAAAATATCCTAAGGTCATTTTCATTATGAAGGGGTTGCAAGTAGCATACAAGCCTTAATGTACTAAGTCGGCAATTACTGTAATAGATACAACCAATATACATAACAGGTATAATTCATGCAATCATATAAAGCATTTAAGCAAGCAGAGAACAATCCTAGATCCGTTAAAGATTATCTCGTTTGGTTTATCGTAAAACATGGTTTTAACTGATTTATAAAACAAACTGTTTTACAAACCGAAAACTAATATTTTAATCTGAAAACGGTTTTATAAAATCACCTAAGATTTGTAAACTATAAATCTTTTATATAAAACCAATTTTCTAAAATATTTGCTTTTATCCAAAACATATCAAACCGGACATTCCGAACCAACTGTTCGAAATTATAGACACTGGCCTAAAAACTGTGTCGTGGTTTGACCAACTAGTCAAACATGACACCTGGCCCATTTGACCAAAACTGAGTCAAATAACTGGTTTGATAAACGCATGTTTAATAAAATCTTAAATCAATTTTATAAGATAAAATTATCTAAATAAAATTAATTTGGATAAAAGCCTAAAACCATTAAACCCTTTGGTCCTCAAACTGGGTCCAAAATTTCTGGGTCTTGGGCCTTGGATAGGTTAGGCCCAATAAAACGAAAAACCCAAAAACACGATTTCGTGTTCGATCGACATCTTGTCGTTGATCACGTAATCACCGCCTTTGGTGATGGTAACAACAAACGGTCGCTACCACCACCACCGGTGGTTTCGAAACAAACACCGTCGCCGTTAGGGCGACCGGTGGTTATCGAAACAAACGACCACGACCCGGCCACCACCGCGCTGGTGGATTGACCTTGGCCTCGCCGTGGTTTGGTGATCAAACAACCACCACACGGCCACTGCCGCCTTTGCAATTGACGCCATAGCGCCGTCGCTTGATCGACAATCGCTAGGCCACCACCAATCGGGTGGTTTGGCCTCGGCTTAGGCGTCGAACACCGCCTTTTTCGGTTCGGTCCATCGGCCACCGTAGTGGCTCGATTGCCACCAACTGAAACCGCCGGCCACCACCACACTGGTGGTTCGGCCTCGGTCCTGCCGTGGTTCGCGTCTATATAAACAACGCCACTACCACCGCACAGTGGTGTGGCTTGCGATCGTGAAACAAAACCAGCCACCGCCGCCGCCTGGCGAGGCCGCAAGGCAGCCGGCGGAAGGCTTGGTGGTTTGTGGTTCATCCGGCAACGATGGCCACAGCCACCGTCACCACCACGCTTCAGCCGCCACTACCATCGCAACACCACCGCTGCCCAATCGTGGCTTGCGGTGGTCGATCGGTTTTGCGAAGTCATCACCGCCGTTCACGGCCACCACCAAAACTGGTGGTTTGGCCACGGCTTGGTGTCGTGCGGGTCCGGCCACCGCTGGAGTGCGGTTCGGCCGCCGCCTGGCGGTCCGGTCGGTCGCTATCTGCCGAGCCGCCGCCGTGGTGGTCTCGCTACCGTGTGTGATTTCGTGGTTTTCAGTTTTAATGAGATATACGATAAACGAAAACTGATAAAATAGATTTTTTATACGACTGATAAAGATTAAACTTTTATCTAACTGATAAAGATTAAACCTTTATTTAACTGATAAAGTTTTAGTTTTTAATGAAAACTGATAATTACCCAAAAATCTTTACCAAACTGATAAAGATAATAAAATCAAATCTTTACCAAACTGATAAAGATTGAACCAAATAAAATCAAATCTTTACCAAACTGATAAAGATCATGTTTTATTTAAAACTGATAATTTATCAAACTGATTAAATCTTTACCAAACTGATAAAGATTAAATCCAAACTTTATTTACAAGAAACAATTTTAACGGATCTAATAAACAAATAAATAAAATAAACAAGTAAAACTGTGGCTCTGATACCACTGTTGGGATTTTGTGCGATCCTCGTATCAAACTGACACGAGAAAAACCATGATCTCAAACCTAACTGGTCAAGACACATGACAAAACCATATGAAACAAACTGTTCCAAAGGTTTAACAATCAAACCTAACTGGTTTGATTAAGCGGAAGCAATAACGATTAAAATCCCGAAAACATCACAGATCTTATTTGTTTATCTTATTACAGTTAATATGTAGGTTTAGGGTTATTACCTGGATTGCTTGAGATAGATCCACCCGTAAACGACCAAACGGAATTCCCTCTAGCTGGATCTAACCCCGGAACACTTCACGAACAAACGGTACGCGAAGAACACGATCAATCAGAAAACGAAACCGGATCTGGTTTCTTGCTTGGTGAGATCGACAAAGAGAGAGAGAGAAGAGAGAAAGGTTTCTTGGTTGATTGAATTAATTGAATGAATAATCATAGCCTAGCACATCTATTTATATGAATAAATTCCATATACTAGATTGCTTCCATATTCTTTCTTTCTC
Source organism: Centaurea solstitialis (assembly GCA_030169165.1). Classification (NCBI taxonomy): domain Eukaryota; kingdom Viridiplantae; phylum Streptophyta; class Magnoliopsida; order Asterales; family Asteraceae; genus Centaurea; species Centaurea solstitialis. The sequence continues at coordinate 44,990,256 of CM058042.1, read as the reverse complement.
TCTAAGAAAGAATAATTTCCATAATTATCTTTATTCTTTCTTTCTCTCTAAGAAAGAATAATTTCCATAATTATCTTATTCTTTCTTTCTTTCCAAGATAGAATATTTACCATAATTATATTTTCATATAATTACTTCTAGATAATTATAAACTGATTAATTAACTTATACATTTATTTAACTAATAAATATATAACCTGTAATTAATTATCAGAAACCTTTAACTTTGGGGTTTATACAGAAAACACCCAACAGTTTTATAATTCACTATTATAAAACTAAACTCTCCAAACTGGGGTTAATTTACTATCTGAATTATAGGTCCTCACAGGTGTGACCCTCAAGTGACTTATAACGTTGGATGTGCGATCAAACGGTTTGTCAACTTATGCACATAATGCTAACAACGGCAACATTTGCCGACGCAAGTACAGACTGAGGAGAGGAGGGAAGAGCGGGATAGAGATCGTGATGGTCACTATCACAGCGCTGAAGAAAACAACCTGTTTTAACATCCTTGACAATGAAACCAAACGAATCAAACTCAACAGAGACAGAATTACTAATAGTAAAATGATGAACATAAATAAGATTCTTGATGATTTTATCACACACAAGAACATTTTTTAGCTGAAGAGGCCAAGAGGAAAAAGGAAAGCTACATTGGCCAATTTATCTAGCAGGAACCACAACACCATTACCAACATGTATGAAATTAGAATTAAAGGGAGTTAGAGAGTGCATTGTATCTTGATTGAATGTCATGTGCCTGGTTGCACCAGAATCCATATAGAAGTTGTTGTCTTGCGGCATTTGAGCTGACATAGCCTGAAACACAGAAGAAAGGTCAGTGAACTGTGTTTGTCCATACTGTGAAGCATAACCGCCGAAGGAAGGCTGCGGTGGTGGTTGCACTGGTACAGACTTCTGCGGGGGTTGACCAAACTGAGATGAGATTGGCATCATGGATGACGGTTGAGGATGACCAACACCAAAGGATTGTGTGGGGGGGTGCACCTAGAAGGCCTGGCTGAGCAGTAGGAATATGGCAAGGTGTAGGCGAACTCCCAAAGAAAGCCTGTGTGTGTCCCGGATAACTCGAATTACCTGCAAAAGAGTGAGAGCTCGCAGATACATTTTGGGTAGAGTGGGCTGAGTAGTACAGGGCAGCGGAAGAAGTGAATGGCATATCTGTATGAGGTTCAATGGACTCTTCACGAGACTCATGGAGAAGAAGCGTGTTTTTCGCTTCTAGAAAGGAAGGGAAGGGCTTGGTGTTTGTGATTACATCGACGATACTATGGTAAGATGGTGGTAACTGACGCAAGATTTGCATGACAAGTTCAATCTCATCAATTTTAGAGTCACAATCAGCCAAAGCATCTGCCAAATTTTTAAGGTTATGACAGAAAACAGTAACTGAGGAGGTGCCTTCTTTAGCGTTACGAAATTGCTCTTGAAGCTGAAGCATGCAAGACATTTTATTATTTAGAAAAAACTCATCAAGCTTATTCCATAGATCTTAGGATGTACAGTTGTCACTGGATATTATTTGCAAGACATTAGCATCAAAAGTCGAGTAAAACCATGATTTAATGCGGGAGTCAATGGCCTCCCAGTCCTTAGTATCATCACCAGCTAGTTTGGATTTGCCAGTGATGTGACCATGAACTTTAGGACCTTTACACATGTCAAGAAAAATACGATGCCAAAGCTTGTATTTAGACCCATCAGTAGACAGTTTGAAACTAAATTGAGAGTACCTGCTGGTGAGTGCGAAAACAAGTTGGCTAGCGGTAGGGGCAGTGAGGGTAGGGGAGGACGACAAAGAAGACATAGCACAAAAAAAAGGAAAACGAAAAAAAAACAAACTAATAAGAGAAAGAAAGTAAATAAGCAAAAAGCTTAACCGCGGGTAGAGGGAAAGTAATGTACCAAGCAAACACCACTCTTGAGGGATGGTGGCGACGGTAGGATACAATAGCGCGGCGCTGATCGGCAGCAACAAGGAGGAGCACGACGGCGGCGATAACAGAGGCTCGATGCTGGAGGCGCGAGGGACAGGTTCACGGCAGGGCGAGGAATAGGTTCGCGGCACGAGGGTGTCGCGAACTACAACAGTTTTAGGGTTGCGATATGTGGCAAGTTCGCGGCACGAGTGGCGACAGGTAGTGGCTGGTAAGATAGGTCACTGACGGGAAGGGTACCGACAGCTGGTGTGTGCTCAACGACCCCGAAACAGCTGCAACGAGGATGTGTAGTCGTCGGCGGCAGTGGGTAACGCGATGGCAACAGTGGATGTTGGTCGCGGCTGTGTTTAGTGGCCAGCGCAAAGTGTGGCAGCGTACTAGCCGGCAGAGCGCAAGAAGGGCGGCGTCACGACGTTATGGTAGTGGCAGGGGCACGGTGGCGGGGCAGCATTCGTGAGAGGCTTCCCGGAGGTGTACGGCAGCTTCCGGCAGCTGCAGTAAGGGGTTGACCAACGGCGGTAGGCTAGGAAAATTAGGGTGTGGGAAAAAAAGTAGGGTTTTTTAGGTGGCTCTATACCATGCGAGAATATGTGGAAAACCCCTTAATTAGGGTTGCGTGTATAGACAACAATATATAGACAAGAAAGTTACAAAGGGGTCCCTATACTATACAAATATTTAACATTAACGTTTATTTAATGACAATTGATTAATAAGTGTTTTTGTTGATATTTCTTTCTGTAATACCGATTATGATTGATTTCTTCTTTATAAAAATCAGTCCGAGACTGTAACTTTTAAATCCATATTTTAAATTTCAAAAAGTAATGAAAGACGAAGACTTTGTTTATAATTTAAGAATACTTATTGATAAACTTATTATCAAATAGACATTGGAACATAACGGAAACAATTCAAGTTAGCTTAAAAACTAAGAGCCATTTTTAGATTTTTTGCACAGAGGTTCTAAAATTTTAGGATCGATCGTGAAAATAATATTAAATCAAAAAGTGACTTCATAAATGAGAAGGAGACGATGCTGAGAATCTAATCAAAGATAACCATAATTTTAATTCTGGTTCGTTCTCCCCCTTCCCCTTCCACGACCCCTGCTGGTTCCCCTTCCTCTTCCGACAGGTGGCCTCATCACCGCATTTCTCCTGGACGCCGCTCTCAGCTGAGGTTCAACGACCTCTACCACGATTTCAGCTACTCCAACAGTAGGAGTCCGATCGACCCATGTTAGTTCTTATTCCTCTATTGGTAACGATCTCCCTGACTTAATCCTATGGTCATGCGGTAATTTATAAATATAAAAACAGTACCAAGTTTAACCCTTATTTTACCCAACTAGTATTACCACATATACAGGCAAGCGTACCCGATCGTGAGTAATATAGTGTAGGAAAGTACCAAGTATCGTTCTTACCACTGGGAACAGTTAAGCTAGATGTTTACGAAAGTATTAATTAGTTAATCTGAGAAAAGGGGTTTGCTTTTTGGAAAAGTATTTTAGTTTATAAAAGATGCAAATAATAAATAATTAAACCTAACCAAGAAGTAGGAAAACTGATAAACAAACATCAGAGACAATTATGTTCATTATGATTAAGATTAACCTTTCAGATGATTGACATGAGATTTATGATTATTGTAGGAATTTAAGCAAAGCACCCTAGCATGAATATCTGTGATTATCAACCAGGTTGGTCTCCGGGCCCAAATACAGGGACTTATTGTCAAAAAGTCTAATAAAAGTCACCCTAATCAGTGTTAAGTCGTGGGACCCTACAATCCAATCTACTCTCGGTCCAAGTAAACCGCTTACCAGGTCTCTCCGCGTCACTGGAGCGAAAGGTAAGGGAGATTGATTAACCTATACTTATTGTCAGAAAGTAAATACACCCAATCAACGATTTCAAGTAGCCACAATTAAAACACCAGTATAGGAATCACAAATAATCATTCAATAAACCATAAAATCTATTAAGAACTTAATCCATAATCAAAATATCATTCAAGTTCATCAAACCACAATGTAACACAAAGAGAAATCAGTACATAGACAAACTAATCATAGATGAAAAACCAAACCATACTAAAGATCGGCAGATTTGGCGTAGCATCTGTAATAACCGGGATTTAGAAATATTATTGTTTGATCAATTAGGGTGTTAGTTGAGAACTTTCTTGAGTTTCAGGGGCCTAGTGTAAATCTTGAGACTTAGGGATTAAAAAGTGTTAATTTTGGAAACTTATTAAGTCTTGGGCTTAGACTTTTATGGAATTGAATTAAGGCCTAGGGCCCCTAACCCATTATATTTAAGGGAGTGATGACCTAATGTTTTCCATTTAGGGCAATTTTTCACCTGTGTGTTTGTGCGTGTATTAAGGAAGATCAGCAGCCATCATCATCAATCTTTTCATCACCATCTTCATTTTCTTCATCTATTCTGGGTAAGATATTGATCCATGATTTTAGGCTATTTTAGAGTTGATCCATCTTCAATAATTGTTTAGAACTAATTTGTGATCTCCTCGAAGCTTGGAAGTCCGAATCGGGCTATTCAGAAAGCCGAATCGGCCTGTGGGCCCTTTCCCGATTCGGCCTTTGGCCAAACTGTTATCATGTTCGGCCTTTGGCCAAACTGTTATCCTGTTCGGCCTTTAGCCAAGTTGATTTCCCTATTCGGCTTTCAAGCCCAAAATCCTATTCGGACTTTGATAATTTTCGATATAGGATTTTGGTTGTTCATATAGGATTTTGGTTTCCCATATAGGACATTGGTTTCCCATATAGGATTTTCGGACTACTGGTTTCCCACATCGGCATTTGTGTAGTTCTCCAATTCGGATTATGACTCAGATGGAGAAATCGGCTTTTGGGCCTTAGCCATATTGGACTTTGATAATTTCCCATATAGGACTTTGGTTTCCCATATAGGACTTTGAGTTTCCCAAATAGGACTTCGGAATAGTCCGTATAGGACTTTTTAGAGTTGTCCTTCAAGTGGTTCGAATCGGGAACCATGTTGCCCGGGGTCGATTTGGGCTGTTCGAGTCGGTCTTTGGGTAAGACGTTTCTGCGGGACTTTTCAGTTAGGATTAAGGTTGTCAATTGAGATTCGAATCTTGATAAACCCTTTAACTATGTAGCTACGCGTAACGCAACCTAGACGTTTAAGGAAGAACCAGTGATAGGTGAGTTCCCTTGCCTAGATATAGTTTTGTGAACTGTGAATGTTTGTTGATAAACGATTGCTGTTTGAACTGATAATTATTGTGTATCCGTATGAGGATGCTTATAATATGATACCTGCCTTATTGATTTGGGTGTGCTGCAAGGTGGACATAGGGTACCTAGGGATGGGGTAAGCCTTAGGGAGTGATCCGATACCTAGGGACGGGGTGCGCCCTTGGTAATCTTTTGGTGAGACGTGAAACACGAATCTGTTTGTGATTTCCTCGTTGTGGGCGACCAGTTGGCCCCGTGTCTGTGTCCACATTGCACCACCGGGATATTTAACCGTTTATATGTAGGTCGTTGAGTCGTTCATGCTTTAAAAACTGTTTGGTGGGAATTCACTAGACCATATGGTCTAACCCTCTTTTTCAAACTTACAACATTTTTCTGGGAAGAGTCAAACACCAAAGGGGAAGAAGAAGGCGAGTGTTTAGTATAGCTACTTCTAGACTTTAGTTATTTAACTAAATTTAGAATCTCAACTATGGAGGGATGTTCCACGGGCACAACTTTTTTGACTTTTATCTTTAATGAATTATTATTCCGCTGCGTTAGATCACTGGGAATTGTTATTCTTGTGTATTGGGTTTTGGGGTGTTACAGCATCCTCTCGAATCGTCTCCTCCGGATGTTGATCATCGAGCCTCTGGCTTCTTGGGTTGGAAACCCTAAGTGGTTCCCATGATCTAACCTAACCGAAACTATGAGAGAGTATTTTCTAAATTATGAAATGGTTTTGATGGTGAATATACTAAATACCCAAGGCCTCTATTTATAATAAATCTGGCCGGCTTGTTTAGCGATCGCGAAGCAATAGCTTCGCGGCGCGAAACAATAATTGAACCCTACTTTCCTTTTTTTGCACATTCCAGAATTTTCCAAAGAGGGTCTTCAACAATTTCACGGCGCTAAAGGGGTTTCGCGATCGCAAAATGTCTCGAGATTGTTTTTGGCGACGCGAAACAACAGCTGAATCTTCCAGAATATTTATTTGATTTTCCAGTCCTTAACTGTTGGAGATCTTGCTTAGGGAGAAAGTCTTCCATCTAATGGAATATTCTGGAACCTTCCGGATCTGATATATTTCCCTTATTAGCTGAGATCTTTTCTTTGGGAAGAAGCAACTGACTTGGAATACTCTAGATCTGAAACAATTGCCTTATCTGATCAGATCCTTTCTTTGGAAGGAAGCAAGTGACTTAGAGAGAAAGAAAAGCCCATAAATGGAAAACAAATAAATGATTTTTTCCATTTCTTCACAAAGTCACATTTTTGACACTTTTTACCCTCTTTTTGATACTTTTTGTATTTCACCTCCAAATTTATTTGAAAATGCAAAACACACCCTTTTAGGCCAAACTGTATCCAAATTACTAACAAAATATATATAAAAGTGAGGAATTAGTGCGACCAAAACATGTATAATTTTGTAGTTACCAGTCGCCTACATTCTCAGTTGCGTCCCCCAATCCTACAGTTTAAGACTAGGCCCATCCGGTCACCTAATTCACTTAAACTATGGCTCTGATCCAACTACAACAACCCAAACTTGCGAAAATAAAACTATCATAAATATTCAAAATTTCAAAAATACGGATTACCAAATTCCGGGTTAAACCCTCAACAACATCCAACAATAAATAGAATATCTAGCAACTGAGAATTTTAAAAGTAAATACTAAGGGATGTCGGCTAGCCTCCACTCTACTATCAAGCCTTGGCCTTACCCCTATCCGCACCCTGTCTACCTGAAAAGACTTAGTTAATAAACGTGGGTTAGACCGAAGGTATAGTGAATTTCCCCCAAGAAAAAACAACGTCCGTTCAATCGTTCCAAAATCTCCGTAGTTCATAGATCACACATTTAAAAATAAACACTAAAACATGAAGTTTCATGCTTACTCTCCTCTCACATGTACTGGCCCTCATCGCGTTATTTCCCACGCACACATGTAGCAACGCAAGAGCTCACACCTGCCCGAAAGTTGGAGTCACACCTCTCCGATTGGTCAGTACATGCGCCACCCAAACGCAAGTGTCTACTATGCAATGCAGATGTGTACAACATTTCATAATTTCTCTTTTCAGTAGTAAATAAAACATATATCAAGATAATTATAAAAATAAGCTTTTTTTTCAAATATCTTTAAAGTGAGGGAAACTCACCTGGTCGCAACTCTGAAACACTACTGAGTCCTCCAAACAGCTCCCTACAAGCAATTGATACGAGTAACTTAATCCTAGCTCACGAGGGCACTTCTAAGCAGTTGAAATATCCCACTTATAATAAAAGAACCCGAGTAGGAAAACTACTATTCCTGAGTAGGGAAACTACTATTCCCGATTTGGGAAACTTCTATTCCCGATTTGGGAAACTTCTATTCCTGAGTCGGGAAACTCAAATCCAGGGTCGGATTTTCGAAGAAAAACCCCAAAACAGCTTAAAAACTCAGATTTCTAACACCCAAGAGTCTAAATAAGTTTCCTCAATGAATCCAACTAACATGAGGCTCTAAACAAAACAATTAAAAGCAATAGAAGGAAAGAAACTTACTTGATTGATGATGAACTTTGCCCAAATCACAGACTTCCTTCTTCCTTCAGTAAAGACACACTCACACACTAATTATTTTCACAAGATTTTACCAAAATGGTAAACCCTTGCCCTAAACTTCCTTATAACTAATGGGCTTGAGCTAATCCTTTCCCAAAAAGCCTATTCTTTCAACTTTTTTTACACATTAGACCCTCCAAACTTAAGAATTTGATCCTTTACAGTCCTTAGACTTCCTAAATTTAAACGAAGGTTGGAAATAATAAATCTGGTCATTACGCAATAGCAAATTTGAAGGAATCCCAAACCAAGCTTACACAATCCCATAACTCGTTGAAATGGACAACTTTGGTACTTCAAATCTTCAATTACTAATAAAAAGATCCCATCTTGATTCCACTAGATTAATATAAATCGAAAAATTAAAAGTATGATCATTTATGAAATGTTTACTTGATAACCGTATACATGATCACTTAACTTATTGTACGAATATACAAGGAACAAGAATATTATCCAGTAATTAAGAAGCAAGGCAAGGATCAAGTTTTATCAGATAAGTGAGGTGAGAACACTTATCAGGTAAGAGTTTACCGACTGATAGATCTTTAACAACAATCCATTTTGATTGCTAAGAATATTATTTAATAAGGTAAGTGAGAGTGATGACTGTTGTGTAATCATTTACCAAATAAGCATTTAGTAAACAACCTTTTAATTTCCATTGAATAGTAAAACGAAAGGAGGATAGAGTTTCCACAATAATGTATTGGGTTCAAGTTCGACCACCTCAAGCCTTGAGACACAAGAATTTACCTCCTCTATGATAGTCATGGAATTCGTACAATGAGAAAGTTCAGTCACTGCCCTTTTTCTATTATAAATTAAAAAAGTAATTATTGATTAATCCAATAGTTGATATACTGAAGTGTTGGATTTGTGTTCATCAATAGTTAAATAAACGTGGATCATACCCTTTAAGTGTTGACAATTCGATTTCAAAATCTGCCAAAAGACGATAACAACTTTTATTTTGAGTAAACTACGATTTTCGTTCCTATGGTTTGATGATTATAACTATTTTCGTCCTTGTAGTTTAAAATTTGCTTTTTTCGTCATTGTGGTTTCGATTTGCTTTTATTTTTGTCCTTGCCTCTTACCCTGTTAACAAAAAGAGTTAAAATGTCAAAAAAATTCTTTTTTTTTAAGTTACATACTCAGTCCTTGTGGTTTGTAGAGTTATAAATATTTGTCCTTAAATTTCAAACAATTTAAAATTTATATATTGGTTTTTTTCTTTTTTAGTTTTTTATTATTTCTTTATTATATTTCTATATTATATGTTATACACATTTTTAAAAGACTATACATGTACACATATTGGCTAGAATATGTTAAAAATATGTTTTAATTTTAACAAATTACGTCATTATAATTGTATCGTCGATGCGTTCGAAATGAGTCTAATATTGAATATTTTTTGATGTAATTATTTTACTATTTACTATATATAATACGATTATATGAAGTCAAGACACTGTTAATGAACAACTATTGGCATTTGCAGAAATTACATTTTAGCCCCATAAAGTTATATTATTTATTCACTTATATCTTTCAGTTTTCTATATTTCATTTTACGTTTTAGTCATATATCGTGTATTGGATGAAATATGTTAAAGTGTCTGTAGATTTTGTTTATGAACAGTCTTTTGGTTTCCTGGTAATTGTTAGTATTATTAAAATCTCTTAGAATTAATTAATTTTTTAAATTTTTTTATTTTATTAAATCTTTCTTATGACAACATGTGTATAAACTTTATGTTTCATATAAATCCATGTTACTACTTATTATCAAATCTATCACAGTTTATACCCGGTGCGAAGTGCGAGGTCTTAATAACTAGTTGTATATAAAAATATGATCTATTCATTCGCAAGATATCCTAAATAAACATTTTATTCAAGAATTTAAAATTTCCTTCTAAAGTTGACTTGTTAATAAACATGAAGTTTTTTTTATTAATTAAAGAACAGTTTTTGTGTAATTTTGTAAATAAGTTTGCTTTTAGTTATTAGACAGGATTTAATTTATATGTACCCTTTAGCCTCGTTTGATAAAATGTTTTTAAGGGAATTAGAACTTTATTCTCTATTTATAACTTACTAGAAAAAATTATGAAAAACTATAATATAACTAAATTACGTTTTTATTAATTAATTGAAACATTAATATAAACGAACTCTCGTGAATTTTTTAGATTTAATGTTTATGGGATTTTAATCCAAATATAGGATTTGAATAGAATAGATTTTCAAATCTCCCGAATCCGACAAATCAAACTATAGATCTGCAAGCTTTTATCATACAAATGAAAAGGACGGTGAAGATAAATATGTACATCAAAACATATGTATTTATACTTCAATAATTCAAGGCGAGTACAATTCAATTACAAGGAAAATTCAAGGCGAGTACAATTCAATTACAAGGAAAATACATATGAGCTACACCCACACCTCTACCGCTAGTAGGCTACAGTTTGATTGAAGAAAAAAACCGTGGCTAAAGGCCTAAGGCCATTGTTTTCTATGTTTTAACAACGAAAAATATGAGTTTTTGTACTAGTGTTTGTTGTAAGTTTGACTTGTACGATTTTATTCTACCAAGAAAAACAAGAAAAAACAAACAATAGTGGCATGCCTCAAGAAGTGTTTCGATGTGGTTTAGCCTTTAAGGTTGTGGTGAAGGTAAATATTGTGTAATGCATCTCTTTCTTCTCTTCTTACTTTCTTGCAACATTAATTTTGCATTTGTAATTTGTAGTTTTCAATTTACAATTTTGTACTTCCTTGCAATATCAAAATTTGCTTTACTATTTGTATTATTAATCATGAATAATGTATTATTTATTATGAATAGTTCATGAATGTTCGTTCAGCCTCATCATTCATATTGAATGTGAACGCCAATGAGTTAATGACACATGTCATGCTCTCCTTTGTCCCCCATTCACAATCGAATTGGTTTGTAACTTGAACTTTCTCTCTCTCTCTCTCTCTCTATATATATATATATATATATATATAATTGAAAATCAAATTGCACCATAACCGCCTCCATCTCAAGTGTTGATTTATTTGATCAAAGGTGTGGATTAGTTCACAAGGTTTATATCCTTTTTGGGTTCACAAATGATTCTCCATAATATAGAGAGGTAAAATCATTTGTGAACCAAGAAAATGTTATAAATAATGTGAGCCTATGAAATCCTATAAAATTTTATGAAATGTTTCCATAATTCATATTTTCTATGAATCTATACCGGCCCTTCATTATTTTGATCAACTGCTATGATTAACAAGTTCATACTCCTTTTGCGGTTCACAAATGAAACGGCCTCTCTCTATCTCTATTGGTTTCACATGATAATAATGGAGTTAATAGTTAAGCTATATCGTGTAACCAAACTAGAACCCGGGATCGTTGGATGGTGTTGTTTGGTAGGTTATGAATGCACAATCAATCAATCTCATTAATGATTGATTGGATTTGTAATTGCCACTATTTATGTCTTGCAATCAATCTCATTAAATGAGATTGATTGTAACCGCCGCTATTTATGTCCAACAACCAATCCCATTAAATGAGAAATTGTTATCGGCTTTAATATGGGATCAGTTACGATACTCTCGTGTTTAAATATGATCAATTTTTGCCATACTCGATGCCTAAAATTTTGAGATTATCCTCAAATGAATTTCGTGATAACCAGGCATAATAGGATTGAAATATCACTTAAGGAAAGGGAGCTCTCACGCGATCTCAAGTTCTATCTAAGTTCTTACAATCCACCTTTGTCTTCAAAATCTTCTGTAAGTTTCTCCTACTTCTCCCCAACAATCTTAAGTGATATTCGTTCTTCGTGAGAGACAATATCGAGTGATCAAACTGTGAAAGATATAACGACAAAGTTTACCAAGCTGGAGAAGTTCGAAGGTGTTTTCGAAGATGGCAGAAGAAGATGAATTTCCTTTTGACCATGTTGAAAGTCGTGTATGTGCTACGTACACCGATTCTGGAGGTGATGGAAAACAAGACGCTGGAGGTGACATGTCGTCGAGGTAAATGGGAGAATGATGACTATATATGTTGCGGTCACATATGGAACGGTATGTGCGACTCTCTTTGATATTTACCAAAATGTCGAGTCCTCCAAAGTGCTATCGGATTCTCTTGAGTCGAAGTACATGGCCGATGATGCTTCTAGTAAGAAGTTCCTCGTTAGTATTTTTAATAATTACAAAATGGTGGACTCAAGACCTATGATGGAGCAATATAATGAATTATTGCGCATCTTATGCTCAACGTGATATAAAGATGGACAAGTCCATCTTCATATCGAGCATAATTGATAAATTGCCCCCCTCTTGGAAATATTTCAATCACAAATTGAAACATAAGAAGGAAAAGTTGTCTCAATGAAGTTAAGAAAGGTCCCAACAAGAAGGTTAAATTAACTTGTTGGACCTGTGGGATGACTGGTCATTTCAAGCGTAATTGTCGGGTTGGCAAGAACAAGAATGGGGCAAGCAGTAGTGATGGTGGGAAAGGAGATCTAAGGATCAAAACACACGGCAACTTCAGTTTATTGACTTTGGTTTTTAATTCAAAATTGAATTATGTGTCACTAATATCTGAAGCATTTTATGTTCGGGAAGATGACGCTGCTTGGTGGATCGACTCGGGAGTAACAAGTCATGTGTGCAAGGATTGATGTTGGTTCACATCTTTGGAACTGGTTGAAGACAGATCCATGTTACACATGGGGAACGAGTCGAGTGCTCCCGTTCTAGCAAAATAAATTAACTTATAGATGTTTTGTATGTACCGGAAATTCAAAAGAATTTGGTTTCCGATTGTATCTTGAATAATTTAGGATATAAGCATGTGTCTGAGTCCGACAAGTTCATCTTGTCAAAAAGTTGCTCCTTTGTTAGATTTGGTTATTTTCTTAATGGCATGTTTATGTTGAATTTGAATTATAACAATTTTGTTCATTCTAACTATGCTTTTGTTTGAAGTTCAAATACTGTCAATTCTGTTTAATGGCATGCAAGGCATGGCCATGTAAATTTCAAATCAATGAAAGCTGATGGATCAATCGACAAGTTCAAAGTTCGATTGGTAATCCAAGGCTTTAGACAACGAGATTGTAAATTCAGTTTGCTATAATACAAAGAAATTAAAAGTGAATCATCTTGTATCAGTTGTATTCAACCCTCGTTCTACAATTCCTTATCACTTGAAGGTTACCCTTTGGGACTAACAAGAATCCATAACTTACGCAATTCACAAGATCGCCAATTCGATTGTCTAACAACAACCTTCGAAGTCCACTTCTCTTGAGTTCGATCGGTTACCAAAGGAGAAAAATTAAGGGCTTCTCTCCCATATATGCATGCCAGTATACTCCCTCCACTTTCAACATTTACACACTGGTCCTTCTAGTCCTACAATTGCACAACTAATCATATATTCAACTTAACCTTAGCAAAACCGTTAGCTACACAATTTGGGAAATGGGGAGTTACAACTCTCTCCCACTTACGAGGATTTCGTTCTCGAAATCACCTACTCTTGGATTTCGTTCTTGAGATAGTTTCTTCTCATTTCGTCTTCTGGTTCCCACGTCCACTCTGAGCCCCTTTCTGTGTTCCCACTACACCTTGACCACCTCGATATCCTTGTTTCTCCAAGTCATGGTCTTTCTCTCCAAAACTGCAATCGGTCTCTCAGAGTAGTTGAGTCGCTCGTCCACTTGGATGTCATCGATTGGTACGTGTGCCGACTCATCTGCGAGACGCTTCCTTAGTTGCGATACATGGAATGTGTCGTGTATCTGACTGAGTGTTGTGGTAACTCCAGTCGATACACAACCTTTCCTACTCTAGCAATCACCATGAACGATCCAATGAATCTCGGACCCAACTTGCCCCTCTTCTAAAAACGTATCACCCCTTTCCAAGGTGACACCTTTAGGAGTACATTGTCTCCCACACTAAACTCCAAGTCTGACTACCTCTTCTTCGCGTAGCTTTTCTGACGACTCTGGGCAGCCTTTAACCTTTCTCGGATCATCTCTATGCTCTCCGTTGTTTTTTGTACTATCTCGGTACTGCCTAACTCTTTCTGACCCATCTCTCCCCAATAGATGGGAGTTTTATATAACATTTCATACGGGGGCATGCCTATACTGGCATGGAAACTGTTGTTGTACAAGAACTCAATCAATGGTAGATGGGAGACCCAACTACCATCGAAGTCTAACATGCACGCTCTTAGCATATCTTCAAGAGTTTGTGTAGTCTTCTTACTCTGCCCATCTGTCTAAGGATGAAATATGGTGCTGAACTAAAGCTTAGTGCCCAAATCTTTATGGAATCTCTTCCAGAAACGTAATGGAAATCGGACATCTCAATTCAAAATCACCGTGACTAGTACTCTGTGTCTAGCCACTGTCTCCCGGACATAAATGTCTGCTAACACCTCCGAAGAAGAACTCTCCTTGTTGCAATGAAATGAGCACTCTTCGTCAGCCGATCCACGATCACCAGATAGCGTCGTGACTCCTAGATGTCTGCGATAGCTCGATAATCAGATCCATAGTCAAATGCTTCCATTTTTACTCGGGTATCTCTAATGGCTTCAACTTTCCATAAGGTATCTGGTGCTCGGCCTTCACCTGTAGGCAAGTCAAACACTTCTCCACATAACGTGCCAACGTCCCTCGTCATGCCTGGCCACCAATAATCGGTCTTTAGATCTTTATATATCTTTGTCGCACCAGGATGAATAAAGAACTTAGACTTATGGGTCTCTTCCAAAAGACTCTGTCTCGCCTCACACAAAACCGGCACCCATACCCGACTGTAACGAGTTAGTTAACCTTGACTGTCAGACACTAACTATGCTGCCTGGCCCTTAATCTGCTCCTTTTTCTGGTTCCCTTCCTTAACCGCTTCGCTTTGAGACTGTCGTATCAAGTCGAATAGCGATGTCGTTACCACCAACCTCATCAAAGGTACCCGAAGAAGGACGCTACTTGCCTTTCTTCTTAATCATCTGCCACCACATTTGCCTTTCCCGGGTGGTAGAGGATCTCACAATTGTAATCCTTTACCACATCTAGCCATCGTCGTTGTCTCATGTTCAAATTTGGTTGATCCATAAAATAACAGAGGCTCTTATGGTTGGTGTAAATGGTACACCTAACACCATAAAGGAAGTGTCTCCAAATCTTGAGAGCGAACACTATCGCTGCCAACTCCAAGTTATGAGTCGGGTAGTTCACGTCATGCGTCTTTATTTGATGGGACGCATAGGAAATTGAAAGGATTATGTGCAATAAAGTAACAGGGTTTACCATGTCCAATGTTATAAGACGCTAGTGGGTCACACTGCTACACACCAAATTAGAGATAAATTGGATTTACCAGTTGTGTGGGAATAATTAATTAGTGTAGTTAATTATTAAAAAGAGAGAAATAAATAATAAATAGTTTATTTATTATTTATGGATAAATATTAGTTTAATATTTATAAAATAGATAATAGTTAATTAATTAATTAAAAGGGTTTATATTTAATTTATAGTTTATTAATTAAATGGGTTTAAGTTCAATTAAAAAGGCTATCGGGCTTTCTTAATTAAAAGGGCTTGGGTACTGCCTTAATTAGTTCTATAAATAAGGCAAGCCTAAACAGGTTTATTCATTAGTTACTTTCTCCAAAAGAAACCCAAGGAAAAACCCTCTCATCTCTCTCTCTCCTCTCTGCATTGACACACACGCACAAACCGAACCTTTCGGTGTGTGAGTTCGATTCACACACGAAACACGTGTAAACCTTTTTGGTTCGTGTTTCCGGGTAATCCTTAGGCGGTGTAGCAGTCGTTCTCACGGTGGTGCAATAGCGGTGTACTCCATGTTAGCATTCTAGATAACCCTCGCAAAGAAGCCTAAAGGTATATCTAATAAACCCCCTATGATAATTGTATTCGTATGTGAATTTGGTTGGATCTATTGGTTTGGGATTTTATGTTTTATGCCGCTGCAATTATTATTTTTTTGTTTTTGTATTCGTAAAATCCCAAAAGTGGTATCAGAGCCACTTCCATATTCGTACAGATCAATTTGTTTTTGTGTTTTTTGATAATTGAGATTTCTTGGAAAACAAGTTTTGTTTTCTGGTTTGGGTTTTGGTTTAAAAATAAAATTTATATCAGTTTGTTTAAATTTTGGACAATTAAACCAAGTTTTAAAAAACCCACGGAACGGCGGCAGTTTGTCGGTCGAACAATTGGCCGATCGCCGGCCAAAGCCTAACCGCAGCGATCTCGGCTGTCGGTTTACGGTGGCTGGGTGACGACGATGCTAGTCACGACCATGCCGGCAGATTGCCGGAGGTGGTGGTGGCGTCGTCAGCTGGATCGCCGGTTGTTTGTTGCTTTTGGCCGTCGATCACCGGCCTAGTTTAGGCGGATCGACGTCAGCGGCAACCACCGGTTGCCCTTGCCGATGGCAGTGGTTGGTAGCAGCGATGGTTTGGGTTTTTAACCCTCGTTAGGCTTCGATGTTTAGGGGTTTAATTTTGGTTCAGTTTCTGGCCAGATTCGTCTTTAATTAAACGGGCTCGGAAAAATCAGTAAATTACCTAATAAAATAAATTGTCAATTTTTGGAATTGATTATAAAATTTAGTTTAGATTTTATATTATTCCAAAAATTAAGAAATCTTTTTTTTTATCAAAAGAAAAACACAAGTTTTCAGTTTTAATATTTATATTAAACTGTATGTGGTTGCCTTAGCCAAGCCCTTAGACCTATGGTTATGCTTTGGTTGTTGTTTTATTTTATTCGATATTGATATAGGAGGCTTGCGTGCCATTTAAAACCCTTTTGTAAATTTATGTTTTAATTAGATTAGTCAGAAGGCCTACGTGCCATTTACAACCCGTTTTAAATGTAATACTTAGAATAGTTTAAAGATGCCAAACACCGAAGACGAAGATCGGAAAAGCAACCATGGATCTTGGAGCAAGTGGGAGCACCAGAAATTCATGCTTGTGTGTTGTTTGTCACATAGGTTTGAGACCGTCGTTTTTCGTGTTGGCTCACGAAACCGACAGTAGTTAAAGGGCAAGGCTATGGCATAGTAGTTTTATATTTTATTTTGCGTGGTTGTTTTAATTGTGTGGTTGTGATAAAATATAAATTAGATTTAATGAATAAAACCGTTTTAAAACAAAGGTTCGATTACAGTTTGTTTTTTGAATAAGTTTTTCAAAGTTTTGAAAACAAGAAAACTGGCTAAAAACGCTTAGGTTTAAATCTTAGATCAGTAAGTGCGACCCACTTGGGGACACCTCTGGCATAAGGTACCCGAGCGTTGGAAGTGCCCAAACCTTGAGCGTCCGCGTTCAAACCGAAGTTGGAGGGGGTGAAAAGACTCTGCGATAATCAGCAGGTACCGGCCAGAGTACATCCAATCCCGAGTGGTGCGATCTATTTTGGTTATTTTACAAAATTCACCGGGTGGTACTGGGGCAAAGCGCACTATAGGGACTAAATATGCATGGATCTTAAAATCCGATGTCCCGACGATCTAGAAGTCGTGTTTTCGTTTAAAATACGATTGGTATGAGTGGTTACCTACAAGAAATAGCATGGGTCGGCTTGTGTGCCCAAACCGCTTGCCGATATATGTGATATATGGATTCTACTCTAATAAATTTATTTTTCTAAGGTAATAATTTATTAGAAGTTTTTATAATCAAATAACTAAATCGGAATTTTATTCTTTCTATAGATGTCTTATACCGCTATACCGTTTATTCACCTGAGGAGTCTCTCCGCCTCATACTGGGGGAAATAAAAGTTTACAGGCCAAAATTTCCAGTTTGGAAATTGCACATTGACAATGTCTTGAGTGCATAAGGTAAGCTTTATGTGATCGAGAAACCAGTTTCACGACCTAAGAGCAATTCTCCAGAAAAGAAATTTGCTCAGTATTTTAAATATATGGCTGATGAGTCGGATGTTATGTCGGTTCTCTCTTTCTCTACTTCGCCCGAGTTCTCGGCCGATCTAAGAGTTAAGTTTTGCCATGAGGTCATGAAAGATATAGAAAACCAGGTAGGTTTCTATAAGAACTGCGGGAAGTATCTGATCATGCAGGAGATATTTTCACTGAAGTTGGAAATGGGTCAATCAGTTAAAGACCATCTCATGGACATGAGGAGGCTCTTTAAATGTTTGTCATGATTGGGATACAAGATGGCTCAAGAGGAGCTAGTGTACCTGATGTGGTTCTCACTCCAAAAGAGATACGTGTCACAGCTAGTGATTACATGGGAGAACCCAGGATGGACGTGGCAAATGTCCATGAGGAAATTTTGGAGCCAGCAAGTGCTGAACTCATGGCCACTTATTGGATTGATGAGCTGGGAGATCTGAGTTGCCCAGAATGTGGTAGCCAGGATATCTGTGTCCACTCATTCAATGCTGGCTAAATGGACATCGGTTTACCCGATGCACCAGGTATCTTTATGATAGATTGTTTGATCACTTCTTATGAATCATGGGTACTTGAAACAGGCATTGGTAATCACATTTGTAATCATTTACAGAGATTCAATAGAAGGGAAACTTTGAGGAACGTTCGTTCGAATCTACAAGTTGGTGAAAGCACGATGCTTGTAGCTGAAGCCGTATGATCTTACAATCTTATTTTACCCTCGGGTCTAGTTTTGGAACTTGAAAATTGTTATTATGTTCCTAAGATGATCAAAAACATTATTTCTTTCAATTTGTTGGTAGACCGTGGTTTTTACTTTAAATATGATTATAAAATGATTTCTGTAATACCCTTTTCCCGTTTTTTTTCTTCCTTTATTTACTTATTTATTTAATTACATTATAATTATTTAGATAAGTATTAGGGGTGGGTTAGAGCAAATCCTTAGTTGAGAAGGATAAGAACTTTAGAGTTTAAATAACTAAAGTTCAAATAAGTCTTCCATCTCTTATTTTTGGCTTGGAGGTTAAGAAAAGAAATTAGAGAGAAAGATAGAAATCGAGAGAGGAGAGAGAGAGAGAGAGAGCTAGACGGGAAGAAAGAAGAGAAGGGTTGCCAGTGAGGTGTTGATCGGAAATCGTTATCGATTGCGAGGTAAGCTTTTCAGATTTATGTCCCATTAATTCTTGTGCATTAGATCTCGTAAAGAACGAGTCCGGCGACCGCTAGGGTAGAGGTGCGTGCCGGCCATGACCGGCGACGCCGCGGTATCGTGTTCCGGTAAAACCGGCATAGACCGGCTGTTGATTTTTGGCCAGCGGTGGTGGTGGTTATTCACCGCTGCCGCTGCTGCCTTCCTGTTGATTTGTGGCCGGCGGTGGTGGTGGTTATCCACTGCTGCCGCCGCTGCCTTGTTGTTGTTCACGGTGGTGGTGGTGGTGGAAACCGCTGCTGCTGCCGTACCTTGCCATCGCTGCTGCCGAGAGGCAGCTAGATGGCGGGATTGGTCAACGCTGTCATCGTAAGGGCGGCGGTGGTTTGGATGCCGGCGATAGCCGGTATGGGTAGTGGAGGCGGTTAGCGGCAGCGACAGCCGCCAGGAGTTTGTCCGTCGCGTAGGAGGCCGGCGAAGCAGGACTGGCAGGTGGCGCTGGCAGTGTCGCTCGGCGATAGCAGCAGCAGTGCTGTCGTCGTGGTCGCGCCGCGAGGCTGGTGGTCGCGCCGCGAGGCTAGAGGCTCGCGCCGCGAGGCAGTGGCGGGCGATTCTGTCACTGCTGCTGTTTTGGTAGTCGGCGGCGGTGGTGGCGGGTTTCCGTCGCTGCTGTCGTCGTGCGGGCGGTCCGGCGTTGGGTAAAATCAAATTGGTAGTAATTATAAAACCCGTACGTCGTTGTGATGACGATCGGTTATTCTAAGGATAGGTTCTTTCGGTATAATTTTGTTGAGTAGTATAGATTAGATGGTTTAGCGGCAAGAATAGAACCTAGGAGTAATTATTGGGTTTTAATTGCAGATTTGTCTTGTGGTTGATATTGTGTTCGGAAACGCTTTGTGTACGCGTGCTTTTCGTAATTGAGGTGAGTGGGTTATACATGCATGATGTTATGATGTAAATATATATATATCTTGATGTAAATTGATGGGCCGGTTCGTGGGATGATCCGAAGAGCGAGTAATCGCTAAGGCCGGGTCGTGGGACGATCCGAAGAGCGAGTAATCGCTAAGGCTGGGTCGTGGGACGATCCGAAGGGTGGGTAACCACCAAGGCCGGACTGCAGGGCGGTCCGAAGAGCGGCAAACCGCTTTATGTGGCTTATGTGGAGTATATATATTATATGTTGTGATGTGATGTTCGTGTTACTTGCTCACTAAGCGGTTGTGCTTACCCCACGAATTCTTTATCTTTTTAGGTGCTAGTTCGAGCGTGGACAAAGGCAAGGCTCCGGCTTGACGATTCTGGCGTTGGCATTTTGGCTAGTTATTGATGGTTTACCTAGTCATTTTATTTTTATAAAACTTAAGGGATTTTTAGATTGTTACTTATTTAATTAGACGAAAGGTTATTTTCAAACGATTAATTAGATAAATGGTTTACTTGAATATTTTTCTTAATATAAGTTTTAAAAAAAATTGGTTTTAAATAGCGGGTGTTACAATTTCTTGCTTTAAAAATGATGTATTTTATTTCAAAGCAACTCCCACTAATGGTCTATATGTGTTAAATCTGCAAGAAAGTAATAATGAAATCTATCATATAAGTAAGCGATCCAAAGAAATTGAGGATCCGACTTACCTCTGGCATTGTCGGCTCAGACATATAAACAAGAAACGCATAGAACAACTTCAGAAAGGAGGCCTTCTAGGGTCTTTTGATTTTAGGCCATTTAATAATTGCGAATATTGTTTGTCCGGCAAGATGACAAAGCAACCTTTCTACAAGAACAATGAAAGGGCCAATGACTTGTTAGGAATTATACACACACATGTGTGTGGTCCTTTTAGACATGAGGTGAGAGGAGGATACTAGTACTTCATTACCTTTATTGATGATTTCAGTAGGTATGGTTATGTCTACCTAATAAGACACAAATCTGAAGCCTCTGAGAAATTCAAGGAATTTAATAATGAAGTACAGAATCAACTTGACAGAAAGATCAAGTTTCTATGGTTAGATCGTGGGGGCAAATATCTGAGTCAGGAGTTTGACAATCATCTGATGGAATGTGGGATTGTATCACAACTCACACCTCCGTATACACCTCAAATAAATGGTGTGTCAAAAAGAAGAATCGTACCTTACTCGATATGGTACAATCGATGATGTGTCGCTTCATGCTACCAGTATCATTCTGGGGACACGCGCTCGAAACAGCAGCACACATGATGAACAGAGTGCCAACGAAATCCGTAGAAAAGACCCCGTACGAGATTTGGACAGGCATGAAACCTAAGTTCTCTTTTCTGAAGATTTGGGGTTGTGAGGTATACGTCAAACGTACAACCTCAAAAAAACTCAAACCCAAATCAGATAAATGTATCTTCGTAGGATATCCCAAGACCACTGTGAGATACTACTTCTACAATTCTAGCGAGAACAAAGTCTTTGTGGCTCGCAATGGAGAATTTCTGGAGGATAAATTTCTCAGTTTAGAGAATACCATAAATGATGTAGATCTACAGAAAGTAGAGGAATATACTACTTTACCGCTCATTGAGCTACTCACTCAACAAGAGCATGTTGAGACTCAACCAGAAACGGTTGAGGAAGTGCAAACACAGGACCTTCGCAGATCTACTAGGATACGACAAAAAGCAGATAGGTATCTTGGATTTCTAATCACCCAAGACCATGGGGATTTGAATGAACCCATATCCTATGGAGATGCTGTCTCAGGCAGTGAGTCTTAACAATGGCTGGAAGCCACGATGGCAGAGATGCAATCCATGTACGACAACCTAGTATGGGAGTTGACCGATTTGCCCCAACACTGTAAATTTGTCGGGAACAAATCGGTTTTCAAGAAGAAAACAGACATGGATGTAATTGTGCACATTTAAAGCAAGGCTAGTTGCAAAAGGTTTCACGTAAACTCATGGGATTGACTATGATGAAACTTTTTCTCCAGTAGCCATGCTAAAGTCTATTAAGATTCTAATGGCCATTTCAGGGTATTTTAACTACGAGATTTGGCAAATGGATGTCAAGACTGCCTTCCTTAACGGGAAGTTAACAGAAGATCTCTATATGCTACAACCAGATGGGTTTGTAGATCCCAAGAATCCTAATAAGGTGTGTAAGTTGCTAAAATCCATTTATGGATTAAAGCAGTCATCTAGAAGTTGGAACTTACACTTTGATGAGCGAATCAAAGAATTTGGTTTTTCCAAAAGTGAGTTTGAGCCATGTGTTTACACCAAGTTTAGTGGGAGCATAGTAACCTTCTTGGTATTATATGTAGATGATATTCTACTGATAGGAAATGATGTGCCAACCTTGCAAGGAGTAAAAGCTTGGTTAGGCAAATGTTTCCAGATGAAAGACCTTGGATAAGCCGCCTACATACTCGGTATAAAGATCTATAGAAATAGATCTAGACGGCTTATCGGGCTTAGTCAAACTACATATATTGACAAGATCCTGAAAAGATTCAGGATGGATGAATCAAAGAAAGGATTTATCCCGATGCAACATGGCAAAGTGCTAAGTAAAGCACAGTGTCCAGTGTCCAGTGACAAGATCCAATATGCTTCTGCAATTAGATCAATCATGTATGCCATGTTATGTACTAGGCCCGATGTTACTTACTCAGTAAGTGTTACGAGCAGATACCAGCAAAACCCAGGTGAAGCCCATTAGGTGGCTGTCAAGAACATTCTCAAGTATTTGAGAAGGACCAAAGAAATGTTCCGTGTCTTTGGAGGTTATGAGGATGAGATTAGTGTCACGGGTTACACTTACGCTAGTTTCCAGACCGACATAGATGATTTTAGATCACAGTTAGGGTACGTCTTTACTCTAAACGGAGGCGCGATATAATGGAAGAACTCGAAGCAGGATACTATCGCAGATTCCACTATAGAGGCAGAGTACATTGCAGTATCAGACGCAGCAAAGGAACCGGTCTAGCTCAAAATTTTTATCTCGGATCTTAGAGTTGTTGCCAGTATCTCTAGGCCCGTAGATATTTACTGTGATAACTCAGGTGCTGTGGCACAAGCCAAAGAACCTAGAAAACATCACAAGTCACGACATGTGCACAGGTAGTATCACCACATCCGAGAGATTATTGGAATAGGAGACGTGAGAATATGCAAGATTCCGATGGAAGATAATGTCACAGATCCGCTGACAAAGCCGCTAGCTAGAGTAAAGCATGAGGTCCATGTTAATTCCATAGGGATGCAGTACCTGGATATTAGTAGCTATTTTATGTTATTGATTATTATCGTGGTTTTAATTTTTAAACTCTATATCATGTAAAGTTTATTATTTCAATGTGTGCTCGAAATAAGGAGGTTTTTATTCATGATTGTTTCAAACTAACCAATTTTGCATATTTAACTCATCCATGATTTTTGCAAAGTCTTTGCGAGAAATCAAAAATTTTCGTAGCTACTTGTTGTGGAGGGAACTCCAACAAGGTTGTAACACTATTATGGATATTTGATGATTTATTCAAAGTAGAAAATAAAAGCACAAGTGATGTGACCAAATATTCATAGATACTCATCAGAGTGTTTGAGTATTGGAAGTGACAAGTTTCAAGTCTGCTCCATGGAGCCTTAGTCATGACCATTGAATTGATGATAGGTTGTCCTTAGACCTGAGATATTTGGTCTGGATATATGAGGACTACTTTACTCGTACCACGTTCTAACGCTGCACCGTAACTAGGTGGCCGTAAGGGGCGTCACTAGATGCAGCAGAAGCCATGTGTCTAGATGCAGATAGTCAAGATAAGATTTACACCTCCTTTTGCGGGAGAGATATTTCCGGGCCCCTTGACGATTAAGATGGCAAAAATGCATGACCACGGTCGGATAGAATAATAATTGTTATATGGTAAGTTCCGTAACTGTAGGCAGTCGAGATCAGAGTCAAGAAATACTTGAGTTTAAGATTGAACCCTCCGCTCCATGTCTAAAACTTACTTTAGAAATATCGTGTGTAAAAGGTGTTGGGTTTTTATGCGTTCCTCGTATCAAACTGACACGAAGAAAACTGTGGATTTCAATCCTAACTGGATGAGATACACGACAAAACTTTGTGATCAAACTGATCAATAAGTTTATCGAATCAAACCTAACTGGTTTGATACGTGCGGAAGCGATTTGGATATAAAACCCAAATATCCACAGATCTTTTCGTTTCAATTATAATAGTAATAGATTTGTTAGAGTGTTACCTGGAATGCTCGAGTTAGATCCACCCGTGATCGACCAAACGAAGATCCCTCTAGCAGGAATGAGTCCCCGATACGATGAAAAACAACTAAGGATTAATCAAAGAACCAAAAACCGAACTGGTTTTGCTCTTGGATCGGCGCCGGTTTCAAAGGAGGAGGGAGGAGAGAATTTTTTGGTTTGTTTTTCTTGGTGGAATGAATTATGAAAACTGATAAGCCATAGGCTTATTTTATATGGAGGAATTTCCATACAACTCAGTTTCCATAATTAGTTTCATAATTATCTTTGGCAAATATTCTTTTCTTTTCCTTAAAGAAAAATAACTAGATAATTATTTGTATTATTAATTATTATCCTATTATATATTTATTTACCTAATAAATATATAATTCAATAATTAATAAACTTATATATTTATTTATCTAATAAATATAAATTACTAACAAACCTTTAACTTTGGGATTTAGTACGGAAAATGCCCAACTGATTTATAATTAACTATTATAAACCTTAATCTCTCCAAACTGGGACTATCTTATTTATTCGGTTTACAGGTCCTCACAGGTGTGACCCTCGAGTGTCTAGTAACGTTGGATGTGTAATCACTGGTTTGCCAACTTCTGCACATAATTACTAACAGACTCCCACTTGTGCAAGTTGGCAATACCGTCTTGATCACACGGACCTAAGGAGGCCCCTAGACAGGCGCTTAGGCTAACCAGGTTACAAGAACTCTTATACCCAGATAGGTGATTTAAAATTTCCATATGAAAATGACATTAATGAAACAACTGTTCATAAATTGGGTATATCTTGGCTTTTCCCTTTGCAACACGATATTTCATCTATGAGTATGAGCATGGATTAAGTCAACTCTAAATACTCATGATTCTGTTTCTCGACTATCCGACCTCTACTGATAGGTAAACGACAAAGAACTAATCAGTTCGTTTGGGCATGGCCATGCACTTCATCAGTATATTCAGTCAGTCAAGGGGCCCAGAAATATCTCTCTTCGGAGAAGAGGTGCAAATCCCATCTTGCATATCTGCATTTAACACCACGGCTTCCGCTGAATCTAGTCACGCCCTTTATAGCCACCCTGTTACGGCGTAGCGGTTGAACGCACTAAGTATCCAGCAGTCCTCATGATATCAAACCGGATACCTCAGGTGATAGGGACAACCACTGTGAGATTCTACTTATGACAAAATCCAAGAAGTAGTCTCAACCGCGGATCACGTCCGATATTCGCTACTCTATCAAATATCTGTGCAACTCCTGGTCTACAACGCTTGTAGCTGTTATTCAACCACTGATCATAACTACCCAGAGGCTCACAATGACTTTAACGCCCTAACGGGTTCCCACCACGATAAGTTGTCACGGACAAATTTCGAATGAAAGACTGGAAACTAGTCTCATTCCTGGATCATAAAACATGCAAAATATAAAAGTGATAAAGAAAATAATTTTGTATAGTCCATATTACACTCTGTAATAATAACAAAATTAATAGCATTTCTTAATTACTTTTACGGTGTCTATTCAATGTTTTACTAAAATACTGATTTAAATGAAGTATCACCTAACTTCAGTTTAAACCCTTTGATTAATGTTTACCCTATTAATCAAAGTAACAACCAAAATAATACAAGTTTTGTATCATCTGATACAATCTACTTGATTCTACTAATCTTTGTTTTGCAAACACTTTTAAACAAAGATTAGACTTTTCTTTACCATATTCCATGAACTTGGAGACACTGGAATAACTCCTAGTTTTCCTGAATATGTAAAGTTTAAACTGCAACTTCCCTTAGTTGCTGTGTAGATGAATGATTTCTACCTGAAATCAGATAAAATTTCCATTTACCAAGCTGGCAAATTTCAGGAAATTTATTCTAGTGTTTACGACACTTTTAGAAAGATAATTAATATCTTTAATAATTATTCCAACACATTTTAATCATTGATTTCTCTCGAAGTCAATTATGACCTTATTTAGTTTCAAAGACTTTGAAACTTTCGTTCTACCCTTTTGACTAAAAGATAGATTCGTATATCTTATGAATTTACATCCTTTCTGGATCATGAATTCCGAGATATATACTAAATCAATAATTTTATCTTTTATTCTTTATCATACACTAGATAGAGAATAACCTGGGCTCCCACTAACCTATATGAAAACCAACTATTACTTAAAATTAACTATTGACTTAGTCAAAACTTGATTACTTAGTCAATTGTATTTCAAGTAATAAACACGAGAATTTTAACATTTATAAAACTTAACTGGATTATATTAAATCCTAATTCTGAAACTTGGAATTTTTCCTAGTTTTATAAATACTGATATTATCAATGATATTTGAAATAATATCCTAAATTCTTCTTAAAACATATGAGTAATAAATTTTGATCATAAAATACTTTCATAATCTTTTATTCATAAATGTTTTATTTAAAAACACATTCCTATAATTATAGTACTTCGTGTGTTTTTGACAGTTTTCATATACATTACTTCAAACTATTTTGATTGAAGCAATACTGTTAGTGTAATAGGCAACATCTCGGATCTAATTTTGAATCAAGTCTAATTTGACTTATACAGATTCAAAATATCATGC
Source organism: Centaurea solstitialis (assembly GCA_030169165.1). Taxonomy (NCBI): domain Eukaryota; kingdom Viridiplantae; phylum Streptophyta; class Magnoliopsida; order Asterales; family Asteraceae; genus Centaurea; species Centaurea solstitialis. The sequence continues at coordinate 44,963,367 of CM058042.1, read as the reverse complement.
ATAAAGATATCAAGACAATAGTTTTAAATTTTAAAACCGATAAGAATTCAAAAAACAAAAATTCAAATTTTGGAAAGACAAGATTGTTTTAAAAATTTAAAATTGTCTTGATAATATCTAAAAGTAATCTTGCGTGCTGATCCTTGCAATCTGGGCACTTCACTTTTAATGACCACCTGCAAATAAACATTTGCTTCTAGGTGTCAACACACTTGTAAACTAACAAGCGAAAGTGATAATCTGAAGCAGTCACGAATACCTGAGGTGTTTATATCTGCTTCGTAACGCTTCGGGCAGTTATGCCTTCAATGACCGACTTCATGGCACTTGAAGTATTGATTCTCGGTTATTATTCTGTTAGGCTTAACCTTTTTACCCTTGCCTTTGCCTATATCATAAACATTGGGTGCACTCAGGGTAGCCAGAACTTGGCCCTTTCCCTTACTGGTGTTCCCATGCCCACGCTTCTTCTTTACTTCACCATTCTTGACCATAAGCACATCTTTGGTCTTGGTCTCCATCCTCAACTCAATTACTTATAATCTTCAGACAGTGAGTTGAGTATCGTATTTGTTGCTAACTGCAACAAAACTGGGCGACTGATCCTCTCTAGGTGATTAATGTGCCTCTTCATTTTCATCATCACTAACTGAGGTCCCCTTTTGCCATCTTGCACGCGTTCAGTGCTCTACTGGCATCATAACGCTCTGTGCGTGCTTGCGTCTGAAACATGTCCCTCAACTGGCGGATCATGTTATAGGCATTTGTGTTTATGAGCCTCGTACGAAAAACTGGGCTCATAGTCGCAAGCATAAGATAGCCTACGTCCAGCAAATAATCGGAATGCTTTCTATAAGCGTTCCTGACAGTGACAGTAGCTTTTGCTGGAAGGGCCTTCACCTAGAGGCTTTTCTAGGACATACTACTTTCTCTCGTGTCTGAGCACAATCATCAGACTGCGCTCCCATACGAAAAATTATACCTAGTAAGTTTGTCCTTTCGAGAATGGAGCGAAGAGGGAGTTTATCAGTGTTGGTAATAGTGTTTGCTATCTACACATTTTAAAAACTTTGGTTTTAGTAACTGTGAAAGACTATTTCCAATAAATATCAATAAACCCTTAAATGATCAATTATTGGACTAGGATCCTAATTACATACGCCCTGATGACCGGTGTGTTCACGTCTCACCAGGACCACGTACTAACTAGGTAGGTAAGGACTTTTACCAATCATATCTAACTGACACGACTCCTAGATCTTTTCGGGACAACGGTAATTATCCGTACATGTTTCAGTCCCTCTAAGTGCTTTTTGGCCCGGTACAACCCGGTAAACTTAACAGAACCAAAACAGATCTCACCATTTTGAGACTTGGACACTTTACTCTGGCCGGTACCACCCGGAGATAATTCGCAGAGTCTTGTTAATCCCCTCCAGCTTCGGTTTGAACGCGGTCGTTCAAGGTGTGTTCACTTACAACGGCCGCGTACCTTATGCCGGAGGTGCCCCTAGATGGGTTGCACTCTGATCTATGATTTTCGGGGTTTTTAATTAATTTTGAAAAACCTTTTAGTTCCAGTATTTTTGAAAATCTATAATTTTGAAAAACTGATTGTTTAGAAGGTAACTGATGTTTAAACTAACTGTTTATGCTTGCTATTTTAAAACTAACTGTTTTAAAGAGCACTTGCTAATTAAAAACTAACTGTTTTAATAAGCACACTTGCTAATCAAAACTACCTGTCTTGATAGCATATTTGTTGACCAAAACTAACTGTTTTATCAACTTGCCTTTTCATACAAAACAGTCTTATTATTGAGGTTTTAAATAAAATCTACCGTTTCAAAAAGGTTTATAAAACTGGTAATTTTAATTATAAAACCTGTCCGCTCTTGTGATTTTATCTAGTTTTAAAAAATTCTCTTATTTTAAAACATTTTGATATAATTATAAAATCACAACCACGCAGTTAATATGTCAACAACCACGCAGCTAGAGCTAACTAATTATAGGTTTGCCAACTTTTATTCCTAAGGACCAATAATGACCTATTTTTCTAAAGGATTTCTAACACCTCGCGTAGCTCCCACTGGCTCCCCGGTATCTTCGTTAGTACTCCAGAAAAGAAAATTTGGGTTTTTCTTGCGTAGCTCCCACTGGCCTTCGGCATTCTCGATGGAACTCCCAAAAAAAAAGGAAAAATAACTATCCTATGGTCATTATTACAAAGGGGTTGTAAATGGCACGCAGGCCTCCCCAAATTTAATCCAAAAGGTCTAAGTTGGCAAGCCCTATAATAGATATATATATGAAAGCATATATATACTCAAGCAACCACGCATTTATATATATTAAACAATATAATAAAGCGATAAAGAAATCCTAGATCCGTTAAAAATTATCTTGTTCCGTTTATCGCAAAACTTGGTTTATAAAACAAACTGTTTATAAACCGAAACTAATATTTTAAACTGAAAACGGTTTTTACTTGAATTATAAAAATACTAAGATTTATAATCAATAAATCTATTTATAAAGCAAAACCGATTTTCTAAAATATTTGCTTTTTATCTAAAAGTTATATCAAAACCCGGTCCTCGAACAAACTGGTCGGAAAAATAAACATTGGACCGTAAACTGTGTCGTGGTTTGACCAACTGGTCAAAACATGATACTAGACTTATTTGACCAAACGGGTCAAATAACAGGTTTGATAAAACACAATTTTACTCGGGATAATTATTAACTAAAAATCCCTTAAACATAATTTTATAATATAATGTAACTGATTTATATATATAAAAATATATTATCTAAATAAAATTAATTTGGGTCAAAAAGCTTAAAACCCAATAAACCCTTTTGGGCCATAAACTTGGTCCAAAATACCATGGTTTCGGCCCATTACCAAATTGATAAGTCTGGGCCCCGAAAGATAAAAAAATTTGAGAAACGCTTGAAACCAACCGCTACCTACGATCAACCGGGATATTATCGCCGCTCACATCGCCGTCGATCACCACCGCCTGGTGGCGATTGACCGCCGGTGCCATCACTGACCATCGTCGTCGTGGCGGCCGCTGGTGGTCGCACTCCTCTCGGCCCACCACTAACTGATGGTTCGGCCGAGCGCCGCCTTGGTGCATTAAGGGATCGGGCCATGGCTTGATTTGGGTATAGACCATGGCCAACCAAGCTGGTGGACCATGCCTTGAACTCTGATCAGGCCACGGCCTAGTGTCGACTCAAGCCATGGCTTGAATTCTGATCAGGCCAAGGTCTGATGGCTGATCAAGCCATGGTCTGATGGCAAGTCAGGCCACGGCCGAGTGGCGAGTCAGGCCACGGCCGAGTGGCGAGTCAGGCCACGGCCGAGTGGCGAGTCAGGCCACGGCCGAGTGCAATCTAGGCCACGGCCTGGTGGTGGTTCGGCCACCATCTGGCGGTCCGGTCGGCTGTTGCCGCCGTACCGCCGCCTCTAGCCTCGGTCGGCGATCGGTGGGTGGTTCGGTCGGCTATCTGCCGCAGTTCCGCCACCGATTCCCACTACCCTGTGGGGTTTTTCCGTGATATCTTTTTCGACGATAAACATAAAACGATAAAACTGAAAAGTTATAATAGATAATCATTAAATCTTTATACGGAACTGAAAAAGATTTTAAACTGATAAAAATCAAATTTTTTCCCAAACTGATTAAAATTGAATTTTTATACGAAACGATTATCAATAAAACTTTATTCGCAAGAAACAATTTTTAACGGATCTTTAAACAGTTAAAAAGAATAAAACGAATAAACCTGTGGCTCTGATACCACTGTTGGGTTTTTATGCGTTCCTCGTATCAAACTGACACGAAGAAAACTGTGGATTTCAATCCTAACTGGATGAGATACACGACAAAACTTTGTGATCAAACTGATCAATAAGTTTATCGAATCAAACCTAACTGGTTTGATACGTGCGGAAGCGATTTGGATATAAAACCCAAATATCCACAGATCTTTTCGTTTCAATTATAATAGTAATAGATTTGTTAGAGTGTTACCTGGAATGCTCGAGTTAGATCCACCCGTGATCGACCAAACGAAGATCCCTCTAGCAGGAATGAGTCCCCGATACGATGAAGAACAACTAAGGATTAATCAAAGAACCAAAAACCGAACTGGTTTTGCTCTTGGATCGGCGCCGGTTTCAAAGGAGGAGGGAGGAGAGAATTTTTTGGTTTGTTTTTCTTGGTGGAATGAATTATGAAAACTGATAAGCCATAGGCTTATTTTATATGGAGGAATTTCCATACAACTCAGTTTCCGTAATTAGTTTCATAATTATCTTTGGCAAATATTCTTTTCTTTTCCTTAAAGAAAAATAACTAGATAATTATTTGTATTATTAATTATTATCCTATTATATATTTATTTACCTAATAAATATATAATTCAATAATTAATAAACTTATATATTTATTTATCTAATAAATATATAATTACTAACAAACCTTTAACTTTGGGATTTAGTACGGAAAATGCCCAACTGATTTATAATTAACTATTATAAACCTTAATCTCTCCAAACTGGGACTAGAGGTGCACAAAATAACTGAATAACCGAAAAACCGAAAAAAATAACCGGAACTGGTTTTAAAATAACCGGTTACAATTCTAACCGAACAGGTTATTTTTTTAACCGGTTTTCTAACTGGTTATAAATTTGGAGAATTTTTATGTAATTACCGGTTTTTTAACTGGTTTTTAACCGGTTTTTTATTAACTGGTTTTTTAACCGGTTTTTAAATGGTTATTTTTAATATACTAAAAAATTAAGAAATATACTGCTGTGACCAGGGGAGATCAAACCGTGGTCACTTGGGTGACATGTGGGGTGATGGCCATGCCGAAGTTCCGTTCTATTGTTCTCTCTTAATTAATATTATTATAATTTGTAATCCAAAAATTTGAACTTATATATATATATATATGAATTTTTATTTGGATTTATATGTATTTCTATTTGAAATTATATTTAATATATTTTTATAGTGATGGTTGGTAACTGGTAATTGGTAATTTGGTATAATGGTATTTATATAATTATATGTATTGTTTTTATTATATTTATATTTATATATATTTGTATAATTATATTAAATATAATTATTGTATAATTATAAAATTAAATAAACAAAACAACTAAACAAAAAAAGCCCCAAAAATCAGATTTTTAACCGAAGCCCAAAAAAACCCAACAAAACAGGTTTTTTTTTCTAACCGGTTTTTGTCCTAACCGGTTATTACTCTAACCTAACCGGTTGCAAGTAGTATTGTATTTGAGGTCCATAACCGGTTATATGTTCGCTCGGTTTTTTTCCTATCCGGTTTTTTCCTAACTGGTTTTTTTCCTAACCGGTTTGGAAATAACCGGTTAGGCTATTTAACCGGTCGTGTGCACCTCTAACTGGGACTATCTTATTTATTCGGTTTACAGGTCCTCACAGGTGTGACCCTCGAGTGTCTAGTAACGTTGGATGTGTAATCACTGGTTTGCCAACTTCTGCACATAATTACTAACAAAAGGAATGAACCTGTATACAAATTCAAGCGTGAATTGTATCTCTTAATATAAGAGTTCTTATAACCTGGTTAACCTAAGTGTCTGGCTAGGGACCTCCTTAGGCTAATGGTAACAGTTAAATTACTTGTCTGGCACAAGTGGGAGTCTGAAAGGATTATGTGCAAGAAAGTAACAGGGTTTACCGTGTCCAATGTTATAAGACACTAGTGGTCATACTACTACACACCCAATTAGAGATAAATTGGATTTGCCAGTTGTGTGGGAATAATTAATTAGTTAAGTTTATATAGTATTTATGGATAAATATTAGTTTAATATTTATAAATTAATTAATAGTTTATTAATTAAATGGGTTTAAGTTTAATTAAAAGGGCTATCGGGATTTCTTAATTAAAATGGCTTAGGTACTGCCTTAATTAGTTCTATAAATAAGGCAAACCTAAATAGGTTTATTCATTAGTTACTTTCTCTAAAAGAAACCCAAGAAAAAACCCTCTCATCTCTCTCCTCTCTATGTCGACCCTCACACACACAAATCGAAGCTTTCGGTTTGGGAGTTCGATCCACACACAAAACACACGTAAACCATTTTGGTTCGTGTTTCCGAGTAATCCTTAGGCGGTCTAGCATTCGTTCTCGCGGTGGTGCAGTAGCGGTGTACTCCCCGTTATCATTCCAGATAACCCTCGCTAAGAAGCCTAAAGGTATATCTAATAAACCCCTTATGATAATTGTATTCGTATGTGAATTTGGTTGGATCTATTGGTTTGGGATTTTATGTTTTATTCCGCTGCAATTATTATTTATTTGTTTTTGTATCCGTAAGATCCCAACAGAAATTACCCTCTCTCACTGCATAAGAACACAGCCTAGCTCGTGATGAGATGCATCACAGTAGACTGTCATATCCTCGACTCCTGATGGTAACGTCAACACCAAAGCCTCGCACAATTTATGCCTTCGAGTCTCGAACATTGCGCTTTGATCTTTACCCATACAAACCTCTCATTCTTCCGTGTCAGTTTGGTTAACGGGACCGCTATCTTTGAGAAGTCTTGGATGAACGGACGGTAATACCCGGCTAATCCAAGAAAACTCCGAATTTCAGTTGCAGTTTTTGGGGTCTCCCATTTCATCACCGCATCCACCTTCGCTGGATCCACTTTAATGCCTTCACGGTTAACAAGATGTTCTAGAAATTGGACCTCCTGTAGCCAAAAGTCACACTTAGAGAATTTTGCGTACAGTCGTTCCTTACGCAAAGTCACTAACACCTCTTTCAAATGCTCCACATGCTCTTCCTTAGATTTGGAGTAAATCAATTTATTATCTATGAACACGATTACTGATTTATCCAACATCGGTCTGCACACTCTATTCATGAGGTCCATGAATGTCGTCGGTGCGTTCGTCAGTCAGAACGGCATCACCACTAATTTAAAGTGTCTGTACCTGGTTCTAAACATTGTCTTATGAACGTCCTTTTCTCTGACTTTCAGTTGATGGTACCTGGATCGAAGATCTATCTGTAACAACCCAAAACCCATAACAATAACAACATGCATAAAATATAAATCCCAGTGATCTAAATCGCAATCTCTTAATATTTAATTCAAAAGTAAACAGTTAAAGAGTGCATGCGGAACATCCCTCCACAGTTGAGATTCTAATTTAAGAAAAAATACTAGACTTCTATCGGTAGAGCCACCCTAGACGTCTACCTTCTCCTTGCCTCTCGCCACACGATCTTTTCCTGAAAAGGGTTTTTGATTTTGAAAACGAGGGTTAGACCGGAAGGTCTAGTGAATTCCCTCGAAACAGTTTAAAAATACAGTTCCGGCCCGCTGGCCGTAAAATCAGATATCACAAGGTACCAGGAAAGCATCATGAGTAATAAAGTCACAACACAACAAACCGGATGGCCGGATAACTCAAATTCACAATTAAGGAGTGACGGACGTAGTCCGTGCCTCGCACCATCCCACAATCAACCTTACGTGGCCGGATCTCCCAGATTCTCATTTAAGGAGTGACGGACATAGTCCGTGCCTCACACCACTAAACCTCCCAGGGATGTACGGTCCCATGGTACACATTACTCACGATGCAATTTCGCAATATTAAAACAGCATGCATATGATGATCATCAATATAGCATTCACAACCATTTATAATTTCACAAAATCACATTAATATCATCATCAAAATATTTGCAAATCGAATGGATATGTTTAAAAACAGTAAAAGCAGTCCATTCATTTCAGGCAAGGGAACTCACCTGAGCTTATCTCGCTGTTTACTCTATCTCCTGGTATCTGTATAAATTCCTAAGGCATTAGTGATTCGCACTTAGAAAACCCACAACTAGGATACCCCTAGGCAGACCCAGCACGGGGGTTCCGCTACCCGGTTAGAGATAACGAAGTCAAAATGACGACTTAACTAGCCAATTTCCCGATTCGGAAAACGTAGGTTTCCAATTCGGGAAAGGCATGACGAAACAAAACACCTCAGAAAACACCACATATTTTCCGATTCGGAAAACATAAATTCCGATTCGGAAAATATGATTTTCCGATTCGGAAAACATAGATTCCGATTCGGAAAATATGAATTCCAATTCGGAAAACGCGAACAGATCTGGAAACAGCTCTAAATCGATCAAAAATCGATTCTAACTCAATCCAAATGCACCCAAACTAATCCCAAAGCAATTATACACCCTTTACCAACAATCCTACACTTAATGAGCAACGAATCTTACCTCGAACGACGAAATCCCGTCCCCAAAGATGAATAATGGCTCTAAACTTGATTTCCACAACACACACTAATCACTCAACTATGTTTTCCCCAAAATGGTAAAAACCCTAGGTTTATGCCTTAAATAGTATGGGCTAAAAGGCTAAGCCCATACCACTTTTGGTATAAGCCCAACTTCCAAACATTAAGCAGAAATGTCACTTTTCACCCCTAACTCTGAAATTCTTTTCAAACTTGGTCATTTTAACGAGTGACTACTTTAGAACTAACTTTTAAACTGTGGTCATTACACTATCTTCGAGAACCAAGCAGCTCCCTCAAGTTGATGGAAAAGATTGTCGATCCTTGGTAGTGGGTAACTATTCTTCACTGTGAGCTTGTTGACCTCCTTGTAGTCAATACACATCCGAATCGACCCATCCTTTTTTTCATGAACAAAATTGGGGCTTCCCAAAGTGAGGTAGTCGGGCGGATGAACCCCTTCTCCAGTAATTCTTCTAGGTGTTTAGATAGCTCCTGCATCTCTGCGGTGCTAGACGGTAAGGGGCTTTTGCTACTAGCACAGCCCTCGGGATCAAATCAATGCGGAACTACACCTGTCTCTCTAGAGGAATTCTAGACAAGTCTTTCGAAAAGAAATCCGGATATTCATTAACCAGTGGCACATTAGTCACTGTTTTCTTCTTTTCCTCTTCCAACTATCAGTCACAAACGCTAGAAAACTACTGTCTCCTTGATGCACATATCTTCTAGCTTTGGGTAACGAGCAAATCTTTGGCAGTCTCTTCATCCCGCTCCCAGTGATAGTCAAAACTCCCTCACTTGGAGATCTAACTTCCACCCTCTGACTCTCACAATCGAAACGGGCTCTATGTCGACCAAGCCAGTTCATGCCTATTACAACATTTATCTCTCTCATTGGAATGGGTATGAGGTCAATACAAAACCTCACCCCTTTCAGTTCTATCACATTTCCCTTATACACATGACTAACCCATACAGTCTTTTCATCTACTATCTCTACCTCTAAAGGCTCCTCTAGTATACCCTTTACAAGTGAGAATTTTTTACAAAAAGACAAGGATACAAAAGATTTACTAGTACCCATGTACAACAAAACAAGTGCAGGTATGGAATTGATAGGAAATATACCTGTCACAAAATCCGGTTCCACTTTTGCCTCCTCTACGTCAACTAGAAGATCCTCACACAGCCTTTGGGTATCTACGTTTTCTTGCTGGAACTTGCCTCCAAAGCCTTTACAGGCGTAACTCCCGAGTTCTGAGTCGAGCCAGCAGATAACGGACACTCATTAGCAAAGTGACCCGGCTGAAAGCACTTAAAATAGAGCTTCGCGGTCACCTTGCAATCCCGACTCATGTAACTTGGTTTCCCGCATTTGTAGCAGGTCCCAATCCCCATCCTACATTTACTAACATGTTGACGCCCACACTTTGAACAACGGGGAAACTCCTTCATCACCTCGACCTTTTGCCCGGACAACTTGAACTTCTTAGCGGGTTGAGTTTGAACATATGTCGTCTCTGCCTTCTTCCTTTTCCTTTGCCTCTCCAGTTCGAGCTCTCTAGTCTAAGCAGCTTCATGGATCTGATGGAAGTCAGTGCATTTGGCCATGATCACAAACTCCTGAATCTCCGGCTTACGGATCTCAGCGTATCGGTACATCTTCATACGTTAATTCACCACACATTCACTGCAGAATAGTGACCTCTCCAAGAATTTGTCAGTGATTTCGTTCATTGACTCCGTAGTTTGCACCATAAACAGGAATTCACTCGTGAGCCACTCAATCTCAATCTAAGGCACGTACTGTTGGGTTTTTATGAGACCTCGGACCAAACTGGTATGAGTCACAATTCAGAAAAACAAACGGTTTAACTGATTATCAAACCAAACTGGTTTGATCAGCGGAAGCAAGTTTGTGTAAAAACCCGAAAGCACACAAATCTTAATTGTTTATCTAAACTACACATAATTCTGGAGTTAGAAGATTTACCTGAATCGCTCGAGTTAGATCCACCTGTGATGAAACCCTATGAACGGACCTTCTAACCGGTTGAATCCCCGAGTTCTACGAACTGGCTATTGCGTAGATCTAATTGAATAAAAAACTTGAAACCGAACTGGTTCCGGGTTTTGGCAGAAATCGATTTTAGGGAGACAGAGAAAAATGGAAGAGTTATCAGGTTTCTTTTTGGTGAGAGAATAAGTTACGAAAAAGGTTTAAACCTAAGTGAATATTTATATGGAATAAGGTTTCCTTATTCTATTCAGTTACCTTTTTTCCTTAATAATTATCCATATATAAAAGTCTTTCTTTTTCCTTAAGAAAGATCAATTAAATTAATATTTCATATATATTAACTAATATATACATTAAATTTTCAAGATAATTATTATTCTATATATATTTATTTTTCAACAAACAAATATATATATATATATATATCTATTAATTAAACTAGTTATATATTTATTTAACTAATAAATATATAATCCCTTTTAATTAATAATAGAAACCTTTAACTTTGGTGTTTCTTACAGAAAACACCCAACAGATTTATAATTGACTATTATAAATCTAACCTCTCCAAACTGGGGTTATTTTACTTGTTCATTTTATAGGTCCTCACAAGTGTGACCCGCGAGTGTCTTATAACATTGGATGTGTATTTTTTGGTTTGTCAACTTTTGCACATAATTACTAACAGACTCCCACTTGTGCAAGTTGACAATACCAGCTTGACCACACGAACCTAAGGAGGCCCCTAGATGGGCACTTAGGCTAACTAGGTTATAAGAACTCTTATACCCAGGCAGATGATATAATCATCCTTTCAAGTATACAACATTTATGAAACAACTGTTCATAAATTGGGTACAACTAGGCTTTTTCTTTTGCAACATGATATTTCAATTTTGAGTATGAGCATGGATAAAGTCAACTCTGAATACTCAAGATTATGTTTCTTGACTATTCGACTTCTAACTGATAGGTAAACGACAAAGAGCAAATCAGTTCGTTTGGGCATGGCCATGCACTTCATCAGTTCTTTTAGTCAGTTAAGGGGCCCAGAAATATCTCTCTTCATGGAAGAGGTGCAAATCCCTTCTTGCATTTCCGCATTTGACACCACGACTTCTGCTGAATCTAGTTACGCCCCGTATAACCACCCTGTTACGGCGTGATGTTAGGATGTGTAACGCCCCAAATAACCCAAACAATATATAACATGCATAACAGCAATTCCCAGTGATCTAACGCAGCGGAGTTAGTTATCAAACTCAAAACTTGGCATTCAAGCCTAAAACAAAAATCCATCAGTGAGAACTTAATGGTATTGACAGTGGAACAACCCTCCACAGCTGAGATACACTATAACTAATGACCATCTATCGGATGTCCAAAGTTGGCCTCTCATCTAACTCTGAGCCTTCTCACTTTCCTTCAAGGATGCTTCTCTACGAACTTCCCCTAAATAAGTTTAAAAAGGTTTTGAAAGCGAGGGTTAGACCGAAAGGTCTAGTGAATTCCCTCAAAACAGTTTAAACAACAGTTCCGGCCCGTTGGCCATAAATCAAGTTAACACCCACTGAATGTGTGCGGACAAAGAAATGAATATAGTCCATGCCCAGTCCAGGTCGCCTGACAATAACTCCCAAGGGACGTAGTCCCGAGGTACCCCCAAGTAGCGGATCAGACCAAATGGTAAACTCCCAAGGAACGCGAGGTTCCAAGGTACCCAGTGTCCATAGTGCATCAGATCAGTCAAATCATCACATAATTACCATTTTAGGCATGCTTTAAATGTAATTCCTCAGTTATCACATTTACCACAAAATCAGTATAATATCATCATCAAAACATTTCGCAAACCGAATGGATACATTTGAAAAGCGGTAAAAAGCAATCCATTCATTTTAGGCAAGGGAACTCACCTGCCACTGACTCCCGTCAAGTAGCCTAAGCTGTCTTAAGCGCACCCTACATAGATATAGTACCTATCAAAAACTCGAATTTCAACTGATAATCTTAATTAGATACGTTCTATTATAGACTAACTCAAAATCCTATATGGAAAACCTCAACGTTGAGTTTTCCACGTTGAGGTTTTCCATGTTGAGTTTTCCATATAGGATTTTGAGTTAGTCTATAATAGAACGTATCTAACTAAGATTATCAGTTGAAATTCGAGTTTTTGATAGGTACTATATCTATGTAGGGTGTGCTTAAGATAGCTTAGGCTACTTGACGGGAGTCAGCGGCAGGTGAGTTCCCTTGCCTAAAATGAATGGATTGCTTTTTACCGCTTTTCAAATGTATCCATTCGGTTTGCGAAATGTTTTGATGATGATATTATACTGATTTTGTGGTAAATGTGATAACTGATGAATTACATTTAAAGTGTGCCTAAAATGGTAATTATGTGATGATTTGACTGATGTGATGCACTATGAGTTACAAAACTTAACTGTATTTTATCAGATCCCAATTCCAAAACATGGAATTTTCTAGTTTTATAAATACTGATGTTATCAACGTCATCTGTGATAATATCCTAAATTCCTTTTAAAACATATGAGTAATTTGAACTTGACTACAATGTAATTTTATAATCATATTACTCATAAATGCTTTATTCCAAAAACACATTCCTTTAAAGTAGTACTTGGTGTGTTTTTGACAGTTTTCATATATTACTTCAAATAACAAAATTTTGAAGTATATTTGTTAGTGTGGCAGACAATGTTTAGGATCAACCAATTGAATCAAGTCTATCTAGACTTAATCAGATTCAAAACAATATAGATATATAAATCAAGACAATAATTTTAAATTTAGAGTAAATTACGGATTTGGTCCGTGTGGTTTAATACTTTTTATGGAATTAGTCCCTAAACTTTGATAATTATGGATTTGGTCCCTGTGATTTGAAGTTTGTTTTGAATTTGGTCCCCACCACAAACGGACGTTAGTTTATGCCCGTTAACTCAGCCCACGTGCATAGCACACGAGGGCAAATCTGTCCATCTCTTTTTTTTAATTTTTGAATACAACACCCTTTACAAAGTACAAACCCCTCATTGTCGTCTTCTAGAAGCACCCTTTATACACTCAAAGGACAATCTCACCTCAAACCCCCTCCCCCCTCTCACGCCTCTTCTGCTCCAGCCTCTGCTGGAGGTTCTCCATGTCGCCGTCGGAGCTTCCTGCTACTTGCCGGTCACCGGAGTTCCCTGCTGGTTATGCTCGTCATTTTCTTCAACCATCCTTCTCGCTATCGACAATCATGAGACGGGAGGGAGGACTTCCCGACCACCTCTACCCTTCAAATTCCAGCGACCTCTACCCCCTAAGCGACCCAACTCCGGCATCGAACTTACAAACCACCTCCGCGCACCAACAAAACCTCCCTTTCTCTTCTGATTTATCGCCCCTTATGCTCACCTTCTCGATCCATAAAGCGCAGATGGTGGATCGATCACAGTGGTGATGCAGTGATGTTGGTGGCTGTTGTAGGGTGAAGCAGGTAGGCGGTGGTCTCTCTTTTAATCCCTGTTACGATCTCACTATTGGAGATGGGTGGTGTGTGTGTGTGTGTGTGTTTTTTTACGCCGGAGAAGGATGGGGTAGTGGCAGCAGTTGCCGGTTGGGGAGGAATTTGTTCGCCGGAAAGACATTCTAAGGTGTTGCAGGTAGGGGAGGAAGGAGGTGGAGAGGGTTTGCTGGAAAAGATCTACCGAAAAGTTGTTTTCACCGGAAAAATGGTGTTGCAGGTGGGTGTATAGGAAAAAAATGGTGTTGCAGGTGGGTTTATAGGAAAAAGGGGGTGGAAGGGTGTTCAGGTGGGTTTGGGAGAGAACATTTTTTTATTTCTTAAATTACACTTGGCATCATCTAGTTAGTAGGACTAAAAGACAAAATAATATAACATACCTAATAAATTTAATCTTAAACTAACAAAATAACAAAATTACCCATTTACCCTTACAATTAACGGAAAGAATAAACGGATGTCAGGGTCAGGGACCAAATCCAAAACAAACTTCAAACCACAGTGACCAAATCCATAATTATCAAAGTTTAGGGACCAATTCCATAAAAAGTATCAAACCACAGGGACCAAATCCGTAATTTACTCTTAAATTTAAAATCACTAAATATCCATAAATCATCATTTCAAAAATATCCAAAATAAAATGTTTTAAAAAAATAACTAAAAATTAAATGTCTTGATGATATCTAAATTAAAGTTTGTCTGATCCTTGCAACCTGGGCACTTCATTTCTCCTAACCACCTGCAATCAAAAATTTGCTCTAGGTGTCAGTTAACTTGTAAACTAACAAGTAGTAATGATAAACTGAAGCAGTCATCGTGTTCATACCTGTTTCATGACGCTTCGGGCAGTTTTGTCTCCAATGACCGACCACATGACACCTGAAGCATCGATTCTCGATCCTTTCCTTGTTGACTTTAACCTTTTCGCCCTTGCCCTTGCCATTTCCATTATCAACAGCCTTCGGTACACTCTGGTTGACCTGAACCTGGCCCTTGCCTTTGCTGGTGTTCTTGTGCCCTCGTTTCTTCTTCACTCCACCATCCCTGACCATCAGAACATCTTTGGTTTTGGTCCCCATACTTAACTCAGCAGTTTTTAACATGGAGTCCAGTTCAGCAATGCTCTTTTCCATGTTGTTCATGTTATAGTTAATTACAAACTGCATGTAATCATCTGCTGACGAGTTGATTATAGTATCTGTTGCTAACTGCAACAGAACTGGGTGACCTAACCTCATGAGGTGGTCGAGTAGCCTCTTCATTTTCATGACATGGGCACTGACAGAGGTCGCCTTGGCCATTTTGCATGCGTTTAGAGCCCTCGTGGCATCATAACGCTCTGTGCGAGCTTGCGTTTGGAACATGTCCCTCAACTAGCGGATCATGTCGTAAGCGTTAGTGTTCATAAGCCCTACTTGAAGTTCTGGGCTCATGCTCGCAAGCATTAGGCAGCCAACATCCAGCAAATCATCTGAACTCTTTTGATAAGCATTTCTAATAGCCGCACTGGCATTTGCTGGTGGGGCCTCACCTAGAGGCTCTTCCAGGACATACCACTTTCTCTCGTGCTTGAGCACAATCTGGAGATTGCGCTCCCAGTCGAGAAAATTCGAGCCGGTGAGTTTGTCCTTTTCTAGGATGGAGCGAAGAGAAAGGTTATTAGTGTTGGTAACTGTGTTTGCCATCTACACATTAAAAACTTGGTCTTAGTACCTTTTGAATAAACAATTCCCAATAGATATCAATAAAAACCCTTAAATGATTAAATATCGGGCTAGGACCCTTATCAATAAAAACCCTTAAATTCCTGATGTGCGGTTTGAGCACGCCCCACCAGACCCGTAGTATTTCGGTAGGTAAGGACTTTTACCAATCTGTAGGACCTCTTTGTTGTGAAGAGTCAGAATTCACTATCTTTAAACAGCTTTCTAGTTTAATTTCCTTGTAGTGTAAACATTGTCTTTTGTTAGTGCCCCTGTTTGAGGTTTGGAACCTCGGGGGCCATTATTGTCACTTTGTGTAACTTCCTTCTACCTATAAAAGGTAAAGGATGTTTAGGGTTTTTGGATTGACATCATATTATCCATTTTGGGCAAAAACACCATTGATGATCTTTATTCAAGCTCTTATGATTCAATCATGATTTCCATCCATTTCTTCTTGTTTTCTTTGTTATTTGGGACAACAATAATCGGATTATCAGGTTTTCCGAATCCGACTTGTGTCTCGGTTTTTGAAGCTAAGTTTTTCCGATTCGGAAAACATGGAATTACCCTTACGGGTTTCCGAGGTTTTCCGAATCTCGTATGAGACCAAGTCTTGCTAAATTTTTCTAAGTGTTGCACATTTTCCGAATCGGAAAACTATGTTTTCCGAATCGGAAAACCTGCTTGTTTGTGTTGTTTATTTTTTCTAAGTGTGGGAGTTTCCCGAATCGGAAAAGGACCTTTTCCGAATCGGAAAACTTGTGTAGTGGTGAACTCAATCTTTTTTCTAAGTGTTTGAAGTTTCCCGATTCGGAAAAGCACCTTTTCCGAATCGGAAAACATCCCCTCATATGCTTGCTCGTTTTTCTACTCGGGAATTTCGAAACACTCATTTTTGGGTTTTCGAGTTTTTCCGACTCGCGTCTAGTCGAGGGTATAGTCTTTTCACGCTGCATTCTTACTAACACTTAACTTATTTTATAGAAATGGCTGATCAACCTATTGCTCCCACTTCTCCTACCGGAAATGCTGCTGACCGAGCTCTTATCGACCCGGCCAACATCGTTCAGATCATCCAGAACAACGGGTTCGTCGACCTGGCGAACTTCACTGTCCAAGACGATGTGGTCCTTGAGATCCTTCGGGCGCATCCTCTTGCATACGCGATGCAAGCCACTGCTCAGATCCCTATGATCTATCTGCAACAGTTCTGGCACACTTCGCGTGTCGAGAACCAGAACGGCGTACCAACCATCATCGGCCGGGTGGACAACACTGACCTAGTCGTTACTGTGGAGGATCTCCGTCGAGTCCTTCATCTACCGGCCGCCACTCCTGAGGCCCCGTTCGACCCTCTGGTTTCTGGACCCGAGCTCTTCAGCGAAGTACTCGCTCTCGGGGTCCACTTCACTGCAAACAACCGGCCAAAAGGAATTTCCCAAGTTGCTCAAGGGATGCTGCCTCCGATCTGGTACTCGTTTTTCAACATTCTCAACCGGACGCTCTCATCGAAGACACATGGCGTGGACAAGGCCTCCACCCACTTCTGGCACGTCATCCATGCTGTTGCTTATGGACGACGGATAGACTTTGCCCAACAGCTTTGGGCAGATATGATCAACGACGTAAGAGTTGGACCTAGCAGGACTCGCCATACATCCATCCCGTGGATGCGGTTCTTCAGCTTGCTCATTCGTGATCACATGGATCAGAATCGCGAAGTCAGACGCCGATCCAGACATCTCCGCTTCGAAAGCATACAGATTGGCCGCGCCAACAAGAAGAACATGCGCCCTGGACAGGTCGAGATGGCGATCCCCGAGAACGTGCTCAATATGGCGGACCGTAGGGCCATGAGTGTTAGGTTGTACCGAGTGTCAATAGGATTAGAAGACACGTCTACGGACTCCTCAGAACCGAGGAGCCCTGCCCAAGACGTGCAACCCGTCCCTTCTAGAGGCCGTGCCTCAGGCACGGCGGGCCAAAGTTCCAGTGGGGGAGCTTCTGGCTCGGGAGTGATGAGCGTTGCCGTGAGGGGAGGAGAGGGTAGAATCGTTGGTACGTCCGCCACTCCACACACGTCTCGAGCTGGAGCCTATCAGACGATGATTCGGAACCGAGCCACTCGTGCCCGTACACCTACCGTAGTGGAGGAAACATCTCCCTTCGAGATCATGAGCAGACTCAGGGTGAAATAGTACATGGGGGTCCTCCATCAATCCCCCGTACACTCGTCATCGGAAGAACGCCGATCGCCAACACCGCCGCAACAACCTGAACCAACGGGTGAGGAAGTGGAAGCTTCCCCACAAGAACAAGCACACTTGCCCTCACCACCACATGCAGCGGCCGGTGCTACTCAAGCAGCAGAACCCTCCGGCGATGACTCCGACGGTCATGAGTCTCCAGAACATACTCCTTCGGACCGTCGTGAGCCCGATGACGAGGCCACCGAATCAGAGCAGGTGGATTACGGATCAGACTCCGAGTTCCAGTTATCTGAACCAGCGAAGGGCGGAAAGGCCCAGGTGATCGATGTGGATGAAGCCACCTCTTCCTTCAACGACGACAGGATCTCTGGAGATCCAGTACTAGCAGGCGATCTAGCCTTGGATGATAGAACCGTCGGTCATGAGGAAGAAGGTGAGGCCGAGGTTGCTACCGGCTGGGGGAGATATGATAGTGAGGAAGAAGAGAGAGAGAGGGGAGAAAAGGAGAGAGAGAGAAGAGAAAAAGAGACTGCAGATGTTGAGGTCCAACTAGGGGAGCTTTGGGCTCAATTAGAGAATGCGGACGAAGAAGTAGAGCCGCACAGGTTAGAAACGGAAACTTCCCTTACCTTGAGTCCATCCATCAGAGAGGCAACCCACACTGAGACCGGGCACCCTACGGTGTCTGGTCAAGACGCTAGCGGCCAACTAGCGCATTTGCACGCCCCAACCGACCACTCGGCCATCTCTCAACAGATGGTCGTTTCATCTTTACACGGGGACTTAGCTCAACTTCCACCAACCACTCAATTGGAGTCTGTTGGTGTTGAAACGAGAGAGGAACCGCCCCGCCTCTCGACTTCTTTCCGTGCACCAGTCGTCCTAGAGCCACTCACCGAGACTTTTCAAGTCGTTCACTTGGATAGGACACTACTTGGAGCATCATCAGCCCGCCCAAGTGGCGAGGCCGGAACGGGGAGAGTCGGTGCGTCGAGTGACGCCCTTCGAGGATCCACCGGAAGCCCTGACACCGTCAACATCATTCCAGCGGTGACGTCAGGCCGAGAGAGCACCTCAATAGGACTCTTCTCGTCAACTGGAGCCCAAGTGGCACCGGGTGTTGTACTTCCGGGACAGGGTCCGACAGACTCGAGCAAAGTCTCTAAAGATGCTAACGCAACACACGGGGCTTTTAGGCCTGACGGATTCGGGTGGAATCCTTAAAACCACCCCTGCACCAACGGGACTTTTAGGTCCGACGGATTCGGACGACATCCTAAAAGTCGTCCAAAGCAGGTTACTCGCGGTGGAGCAAGCCAACCGGGCTCGAGATGCGCGGGTCGAGGCACTTGAGAAACTCTTGGCCGAGACGGAGAGGAAAGGACAGGCAGATCTTGAGGCGTCACGAAAGCTTCAAGAAGACCGGGATGCGGAGCTCTACGAGCTCAAACGGCGGATTAAGGGCAAACACTCTGAGGCAGCCCCATCATCTGAGACTCCGATCCCCCGTCAGACCGAAGACATCCTCAGGCTTGCCCCTCCGACTTCGGGCGAACTACCTCCAATACCGGGCTACGTTACTAAGACGGAACATGCGCTCGTCATCTCTTCATACACGACTCAGAACGACCGCCTCTCCGCCCAAGTCAGAGATCAGGAAGCCCAGATCGAGATCCTACAACAGCGCATTCGGGAACTAGAGGCCATGTGTCGGTCTCAGGCTCAGCCTTCCAAAAGGAGGCATGATGACCCTGATGACTCGGCACCGGGTCCTCATGAGGGGGAGGTGCAGGCTTCATCCAAAAGGCCTCGCACTGACCTCCATTCTGCCTCTGGTTCCGGTTCCACTCCAGCTCCAGCTTCCGCGGCCGCCCCCTCGAGTGATCCTACAGAGTCTGCTGCCGTTGACGCTCCCTATGTCGATTCAGACACGGAGGACATTCCTGACATGGGGAGTTGGCGATATGAGCGGATCCCGGAAGGGGAGTCAGTACAGTTTCCCCAGATGACGGACACGGCTCAGATTGAAGTCGTTCTCCCAGAAGCAGCACCGACGGATCCTTCAGAGTTCCAGATTCCAGAAGCAGCCCGGAAGATCTTGCGGTCGCTTGCTCAGAGTCTCAGGATATACCAGAAGGGGGACGATATTGTCCGGGATTCTGACTACTCCAACCTCACTTCAGCTTTTATTTTTCCCACGCCAGACGCTCCACGGACTATTCATTCCACTGATCCGGAGACCGCTGCTCCAACCGTCATCCAGCTCAACTGGAACCATTCAGTCATCTTCCGTCCATTCCTTGAGGAATCGTTCACCCGCATCTACCAACAAGAGAAGCTGCACGCCTGGTCCCGAAAGGTCTACTTCGGGATCTCGCACATCAAGACCAAGAGACGAAGAACAGCTTATGTGCATCAGCGAATGTGCAACTGGGCCACTCATGGACGCCAAAGGATCCGACGTCGCTTTACCAAGGTAACTGCAATGCGCCCCTACAGACATGGCCATCAGTTATTCCTTGAGTACGATCTCCGCATGTACGGCACCGGTGTTCCTCGAGGTGAATTGCAGAACTGGACCTTCACGGAAGCTGATTTGGATCGGGTGCATCTAGAAGACCTTCTCACGCTCATCAAGTACCTCCAAGGCCCGATTCTCCGACCAGAGCACTACAGAGACGGCACAGAGATATTGAAGAAGTACGTCCGTCACGCAATCTCCCTCGCGCGAGTGACAGACTACCAGCTTGCAATTGAAAGCCGCCAGCCAAAAGTCAACCTGCTCAGGCCAAACCTGCTCGTGCCTGGTATTGATGCTTACACTCCGTATATGCCAACCAGGATACCTGAGCATGGGGTTCTCTATATGACTCGGAAGAAGAAGGAGCGCAGATTCATGAGATTTGGAGAGCTCTCCAAGTTCTGCGACGGGACCCTTCTTTACGTCTACAACGGGATGCAGAGTAGACTACTGGCTGATCAGATACCAGGGCGGAGGATCATAGATGGGAAGGGAAAGCTACTGGAGGCGATGAGGTTGATCGAGAGGAAGCTCAAGGAACGGTTGATGTACAGACGGGTCGAGGCGGCGATGCAAATGAGAGCAAGGATCATTGGCGAGTGGGAGGAATACTTACAGATGTCCAAGTGGGAGCCGGCTCTGGAGCTACCACCACCATTCTGACTTCTTCACAAAGGGGGAGATTGTAGGACCTTTTTGTTGTGAAGAGTCAGAATTCACTATCTTTAAACAGCTTTCTAGTTTAATTTCCTTGTAGTGTAAACATTGTCTTTTGTTAGTGCCCCTGTTTGAGGTTTGGAACCTCGGGAGCCATTATTGTCACTTTGTGTAACTTCCTTCTACCTATAAAAGGTAAAGGATGTTTAGGGTTTTTGGATTGACATCATATTATCCATTTTGGGCAAAAACACCATTGATGATCTTTATTCAAGCTCTTATGATTCAATCATGATTTCCATCCATTTCTTCTTGTTTTCTTTGTTATTTGGGACAACACAATCATATCTAACTGACATGACTCCTAGATCTTTTCGGGACATCGGTTAAAACCGTACATGTTTGAGTCCCTCTAAATGCTTTTTTTGGCCCGGTACCACCCGGTAAACTTAACAGAACCAAAACAGATCTCACCACTTGGGACAGGATGTCCTCTGGCCGGTACCACCCGATTATCGCAGAGTCTGTTCACCCCCTCCCAACTTCGGTTTGAACGCGAGCGCTCAAGGTTTGAGCACTTCTAACGCCCCGCGTACCTCACATCGGAGGTGTCCCCAAATGGGTTGCACTACTAATCTATGATTTTCTGGGTTTTTAACTGAGTTTTGAAAAACTCAAAATTTTCAGTATTTTAAAATTGCTATTAAAAGCTGATTGTTTAAAAGGCAATTGTTGTCTTTAAAACTAACTGTTTTGAGAAACAACTGATGTTTAAAACTAACTGTTAAAAACATACACTCTGTTCTAAAACTCACTTACTAATAAAACTAATTGTTTTAAAAGCATGTCCTTTATAAGAAAACAATCTTACAAAATATATGGTTTTAAAAATAAATAAATCTTACCATTTAAAACATATATAAAACTGGTAATTTTAATTTTAAAACCAACCTCGCGATATAACTGGTTTAATAAAAAAAACTTGATTTGAAAAACTGTTTGATATAACCTAGACATGTAATATCAATAATCACAAGAAAATAAATAAGCACAACCACGCAGTTTAATAAACAAACAAGTAATTATAGATTTGCCATTTAATTCCTAAAGGGCCAAAAATGACCTAAACTATAAAGCTTCAAATCTCCCGCGTAGCTAGGGGTGTTCATCGAGTCGAATTTTGGGTTTCTCGAATTCTTCGAATCCGGTTGTTCGAATTTGAAATTTTTTTAGGTAAATTCGAAACTCGATTCCAATTCGAAATGAAACATGTAAAACCGACTCGAATTCGCAATGTCGAATTCGAATCGAATTCGAGTCGAATTTGGGTTTATCCAAATTCAATTGAAAAAAATATTCTACTACAAAATCAGGGGATAAAAACTAATAATTTGATCCAAAAAAGGGATGAACATCCGCATTAGATTTAGCCATTCACTCAAATTGAGTATCCCATTGAAATATTAATATTACAAGTTATCAATTAACAATTAACAATGACAAACATCCAAAATTCCATATAACAACAACAAAATATCATATAACAAACTATAACCCAAAAAAACCTCCTGCAATGTAAATAGCCAACAAAAACCCATAGAAAAAAAATTCCCACAATGTAGATAACTAGAAATCATAAAGCTTGAAATTTATATATCTATATATAACCTTATGTGTGTATATACACTCAAATTTCGAGTCGGATTTCGAATATTTTTATAAATTTAAAATTCGATTCGAAAACCAATGTAAACTTTCGAATTGAGTCCAAAACCGATTTGAAAACCAAACAAACCGATTTGCATTAGATTATTCGAGTTTGAGTCGGTTCGAATTTCAGTTTTTACGAATAGCATTCAAATATTGAACACCCCTACGCGTAGCTCCCCCTGGCCTCGGCAACTTTGACGGAACTCCAGAAAGAAAAATCTATCCTAAGGGTCATTTTACATTTAGCCGGGGTTGTAAGTGGCACGCAGGCCTCCCCAAATAGATCAAGGGTCTAAATTGGCAATTTTCTATAATTACTTTTATACACTAAACAATATAAATTATTCAACCACGCAAGCTTATAAAGCAGAAATATGTAATAAAGCATTTAAACAATCCTAGATCTGTTAAAATTATTTTATCACAAACCATGGTTTTAACTAATTTATAAAATCAAACTGTTTTATAAATCAAAACTGATATTTTAACCTGAAATTGATTTTTATAAAAACTCCAAGATTCATAAACTATAAATCTTATTTTATAAACCACAACCAATTTTCTAAAATATTCGCTTTTTAAAAAAATAAATAAACCGAGTGTTCCGAACGAACTTTGTCGAAACATCAAACATTGGCCCGTGAAACGTGTCATGATACGATCAACCATTCGAAAAACACATTGGGCCAATTAGACCAAAACGGGTCAAAAACTGGTTTAATCAATTATTAGGAATAAAAATTCTTAATTTAATTAGAAAAGAAAAAAAATTATTTAAATAAATATCTAATTATTATTGGGTTAAAAGCCTAAATCCCCAATAATCCTTTTGGGCCCAAAACTTGGTCTAAAAGTCATATGGTTTGGGCCCGTTATCAAACTGATAACACTAGGCTTTCGTAAAAACGAGTTGGTTTCTAGTCGTCGGGATCTATCGCAACCACCACGGGATAGTGGCAACCTCGTGTCATCACCGGGGTGTTTGCTAACGATGGTTAGTTGGTAATGATGATAGCGAGCATCCGCCACCAATGCTATCGATGGTCAGCGATCGAATAAACGACCCATCGCCACCATCGACCAATGCCATCGATCACTACCATTCTGGTGGCGACCGACCATTGCTGCTGCCGCCGGATGAACAAAACCACCACCACTACCGTGCATCGCCATCGATTGTGGCTTCGGTGAAACGACAAATACGGGCCATCGTCGTCGTCGCCTGGCGGGCGATTAGAGCAACCAACCACTGCCGCCGCTGCTAAGGTTCAACCAAAGTGACCGGGGGTTATTGAAACAAACCACCATGTCATCGCCGCCCCCACTTGCAACCGTCGATAGCCGGCAATGCCAAAAACAACAAACCCCCGCTGCTGCTGTCTAGGGTTTTCCCAAGGCCGCCGGTCGTTGCCGGACTTGATCACCACGACCATCACGCCACCGCCCGCATCTGCGGCAGCCGACGAGCCTTCACCATCACGAATGATAACGGCAATACAGCCGCCACCATCGCCTTTGGCCGACGACAACTTTGGCGATAACGAACCACCACCATCGCCGCCAATGGTTGGCGATTAAACAACAAAAACAACTGCCACGGTGCCGCCATTGCTGTCGATCACCACCACCTGGTGGTGATTGGTTGACGGCCCTCCACGAGCACCATCATCGCCGCACGTGTTGGTCACAACAGCAACAAACCGCCACCGCCATCGTTGTGGCTTCCGGTGATCCAAACAACTGCCGCTGCCACCATCGTTGGCCGACGACTAAAACAAACAAAACCGCCGCCCCCACCACCTAGGGTTTTCCCGAGGTAGCCGGCGGTTGCCGGGAACAACCACCGCCGTGACAGCGGCTACTAGTGGTCTCACGACACTCGGCCAACCACCGAACTGGTGGTTTGGCCTTGGCTCGGTGGCGATTGAGCCACGGCCTGTGACGATCGAGCCACGGCCGAGTGGCGATCGAGCCACGGTCGAGTGGCGATCGAGCCATGGCCTAGTGGCGATCAAGCCACGGCTCGGCCACCAGACAACTGGTGGTTCGACTGCGGTTTTTGGTGGTGATCAAAAATCCAGTGATCGGAACAACCAACTAATAAAAAAAAAAACTTTTTATCCTAAACATCTTGATAAAGTCAATTTTAATATGAAATCTGATAAAGACTAAACTGATAAAAATCCATTTTTTTATACAAACATAATTTTAACGGATCCAAATAAACAAGATAAACAAATAAACCTGTGGCTCTGATACCACTGTTGGGTTTTTGTGAGACCTCGGACCAAACTGGTACGAGTCACAGTTCAGAAAAACAAACGGTTTAACTGATTATCAAACCAAACTGTTTTGATCAGCAGAAGCAAGTTTGTGTAAAAGCCCGAAAGCACACAATTCTTAATTGTTTATCTAAACTACACATAATTCTGGAGTTAGAAGATTTACCTGAATCGCTCGAGTTAGATCCACCTGTGATGAAACTCTACGACGGACCTTCTAGCCGGTTGAATCCCCGAGTTCTACGAACTGGCTGTTGGGTAGATCTAATTGAATAAAAAACTTGAAACCGAACTGGTTCCGGGTTTTGGCAGATATCGATTTTAGGGAGAGAGAGAGAGAGAGAGAAAAACTGGAAGAGTTATCAGGTTTCTTTTTGGGTGAGAGAATAAGTTATGAAAAAGGTTTAAACCTAACTGAATATTTATATGGAATAAGGTTTCCTTATTCTATTCAGCTACCTTTTTTCCTTAATAATTATTCATATATAAAAGTCTTTCTTTTTTCTTTAAGAAAGATCAATTAAATTAATATTCCATATATATTAACTAATATATATATATATATTAATTTTTTAAGATAATTATTACTCTATATATATTTATTTTTCAACTAACAAATATATATATATATATATTATTTAAACCAGTTATATATTTATTTAACTAATAAATATATAATCCCTTTTAATTTATAATAGAAACCTTTAACTTTGGAGTTTTTTACAGAAAACACCAAACAGATTTATAATTGACTATTATCAATCTAACCTCTCCAAACTGGGGTTATTTTACTTCTTCGTTTTACAGGACCTCACAAGTGTGACCCTCGAGTGTTTTATAACATTGGATGTGTAATCTTTGGTTTGTCAACTTTTGCACATAATTAATAACACGTACTGCTCCCTGAACAGCTCGGTGAACTGTACGCAATTCATAGCTCCAATCTACTCCGATCCCCGTGATAGGACTATCAGGTTCCACCAGTCTTTATCAGGACCCCTCAGCAAGTTTGCCGCGAACCTCACCTTCACCTCAGCCAAGCAGAAACTAGTGAGAACGGCACCAGGGTCCTTCTGTCCCTCATCTCCGATAACTAACGAGTGATGGCCACAGGGTCCTTCTGTCCCTCAAAGAATGGCGGTTGGCACGCCGAAAAATCCTTATAGCTGGTCACTCGACCAGTATGAGAACTGCCCGATCCACTAGCCCTGCTAGCCATAGCCGCCTTCACTTGATTGTTAACCGTTTTCGTTAACTCCTGCTTCATCTGGTCGAACAATCCCGGGAGTATCTCATGGAGAACCTCCCTAACCTCTACAGCAATGATCTCTATCAGATCAGGTATCTCCTGATCTTCACTACCAACAGTTTTCTTGCCCTTATTTCGTGTGTTCACCATACTGATTCAATAAACATAATACTTTTAGACAAAATTCACCCACGTCCCTTCCCACTCAATAACGAGTTTAGGTCAGTGACCCTAACACTTAGACATCTCCCTATCATTATGCACCTTAAGTGTTTCCTAAACATAAGTTCACCCTAACATGCTTCTACCCTTTCCCGTTCAACCTTGTCTGGTCCATGTGATCCCCTTGTAATCCTGTCGAGTCCCAACATATACAATGTATTTGCAATGATATGGGTCCTTATATCATTATAAATACACCGTACATGTCTAGCCTTAACATTATCACTAAAGTCCCCAAGTTCCCAACTTGTTTGGCACACGCCATAACAGTTACATTTACCAACAAGCACATATCACATAAATCATGCTACTCTAAACATCAACATAATTCTGTCGCATAACCATACTCTTATTAAAAGACCCAACAGTTCAACATTCCAATAATGTATCATACATTCATGCTTGCTATTCATAGCAATAAATAACTTATCCTTACATACATAAATTTAAATGCTTTCTCATATCTAAAGTATGGTATAGTGTGGTCACCCCCGTCTTGATGCTCATATCTGCAGCTCAGTCCTTTATCCCTTTTCTTACCAAAACTTACCCCTTTTTACAAATTAGTCCCAATTTAGAAAAAAATGAACTTTTGGGTTTAAGTTCAAACATTCACCACTTGTGAATGTCCGAATCCCTTAAACCAAGGCTATGATACCAATTGTAACACCTCATTTCATAAAAACATAACTTTAACGAAAGTTTAATTAGAATTTAGCAGAAGTCTAACAACATAGTATCATTTCAAACAAAACCAAGTCTAACAACTTTAAAAGAAAATGATGTAACGTCATGGGTAAACCATACATCTTGTCCAAAACAAATGTACTAAAACATGCATAAGAGTTTCAAAGGCCATTGTATCCTCCAAATCTTTCTCCAAAGAAAAGAACATTTTTATGACTGAGCTGCTTGATCCTCGAAGCTTCATACGGTAGCCTTTCCCTTAGTGTTTAATGAATTACCTGCCACTAAAAACGATAAACAACAACGGGTAATCTTTACGCTTAGTGGCCACACATCTAGTACCAAATAGGCAAATACCATCATCCATACATAACCATCGATACATAGTAATTTTAAGCACATATCTTAACCCTTTTCCTTATGGCTCAATAACATCAAGGAACAATGACACTTGTACCAGGCCTCATCATCCATAACATCTTCCCTAGGGGTAATAAATACCACCATATGTACTATCATATCCAATAACATACAAGCATAACACATAATCACACATGCACAATAATTACACATACATAACCATACAAGGTACAGATAAAGTACTCACCTCATAGCGGATTAGTATCACACACACACACACACACACACACACTTGCACGTATAATGCTAAAGACAGGTCACCTATAACAATTACATGCACAACGTATCAATTCATAATCCAAAAGTGGGTTCTAAATTCTAACGCGGACCCTTTTACCGAAATGACTTAGCTACACTAGTCCAATTTCTCCCAAATTTCACCAAACACTCTATTTCATCATCCCTTATACGATTAATAACACATCAATCTAACCCTAACTCCCATCTTAACCCATTCATAACGAAAAAGTGAAGAAGAATCCATACCTCGTGCAATTCACAAGACGACCAATTCGATTGTCTAACAACAACCTTCAAAGTCCACTTTTCTTGCTCCTAATTCGTCCAAATCACCAAAACTCTCTTCATCTCTTCTCCGAGTTCGATCAATTATCAAAGGAGAGGAATTGAGTGCTTCTCTCCCGTATATACATGCCACTATCCTCCCTTCACTTTCAACATTTACACACTGGCCCTTCTAGTCCTGCGATTGGACAACTAATCATATATTCAAGTTAACATTAGCAAAACCGCTAGCTACATAATTTGGGAAACGGGGCATTACAACGAGATTTGTAACTGCCACTATTTATGTCTAGCAATGGGATCCGTTATTTATGTCCAACAATCAATGTTATTAAATGAAAATTTATTATCGACTTTAATATGGGATCAGTTGTTTAAATATGATCAATTTTTGCCATATTCGATACCTAAAAGTTTGAGATTATCCTCGAGTGAATTTCATGATACCCAGGCATAATAGGGTCGAAATATCACTTAAGAAAGTGAGCTCTCACGCGATCTCAAGTTCTATCCAAGTTCATACGATGACTCTTTGTGTTCACGATCTTCTGTAAGTTCTCCTCTTCTTCCCCAACACACACATTAACTCTCTCTCTATATATATATATATATACATATATATGTAGTTTTACATTTAGGATTTAAAGAGGTACTATTTTAAAAATCCGCTTAATCCTTTACCATAGTTAATATAACAATTTCTTATTCAAATTTTGTAGAAATCCATCAAATATTATTAATACATATGCAACTAACTGTTACACTAAAATAAATAAAATATAACATGATCGCCCTTTCAATATAGGACGCTAAAGAATCGAATAAAAGAAGTTAATTGAAATCCAAAGAAAGCTTAGGAAGAATCCTGGATGTCTCCTTTAGACAACATGAAATTATCGGTTTAAATAGGTTTATTAGCAAACCATCTCTTAACCATATGAAAGCATTCTTCTGGTTTGAACTCTGGAGCCGTATGACCTGCTCCCTACACAATTAATGGCATAATAGAAAAGTTTAGTATATTTGAACCTAACAAATATTCGCTATGGATGTAAACATAAAAAACAATGGTGTACCTTTACAGTAGCAAATACTAAAGAATAGTTATCATGAACGTATGTTGTTTTGTATCCTGCATTTTGACCATTACTATACCATGCATCCCAATTACTCTCTGTGATCGTTAAATTAAGAGATCTTATCCAATTATGTGTTCCCACATGTGGCACCATCATGTCATGATCTCCACTATCCAATGAAAATGAAAATACAATTGATGTAAACAAGCATTTATATCAATGAAACCAAGAATTAAGCACAATAAAAAAAAACAAAAACTCAATACCTGAAAATCAAAGCTCGACATTTTCTCTTACTTAACTTTTCGTGGTAGACAACACTACTATTGACATTGAACTCATACAATGGCATTGAAGGTTTACCGTAATTGTATTTCATGTCTAGATTACATAACAACCATTCCTTCACCGCTCCCTACATATTTAGCAAGAAATATAGATTAACCCACAACAATTCATTTAAAGTATACACAACTTTTTTTCTCCTTATTTTGATTGATTGTTACTATATATACCTTGCGTACATTAAGTGCTTTTATAACATTTTCATCATTGGCCCAAAGTGTAGCATAGTTATAATAGTCGCCCTGTTGAAAATAATACAACATATATATTTATAGATTGATCATGGAGGGTCAGAGATGGTAGTGTATTGAAATAAGAACGACAGATAATTACTCGGCAAAAAGTATTCTTGTGAAAATATTGTTCAGGAAGCATTTTTATTGGAAAGACAGACTGTAGAGATTTTTTATTATCGCTTATGATCGGATTTTCACTTCTAACCAAATTAGTCGCTGGAACGCAATCAGTATCCAGAATTTGTTGAATGTTGATGTGTCCAACACGCTGATGAGAATAAAGTATTAGCTAAAACACAAAAAATAATTACAAATGCAAGTTATGTATATAGGGGAGGGTTCAAATGAAAACTCATTTTTCATTGCAAACGTGAAGACAACCGAGAGCGTGACACATGTTCCATTCAGTCTGAATAATACATGATTATCCAGAGTGAATGTTCATGCACTATTCATGATGAATAATACAACATTCAGTCTTAATAATACATTATTTAGATTGAATGTTGTATTAATCATCATGAATAACTGAATGGAACACGTGTCATGCCCTCGACTGTCATCACGTTCGCAATGAAAGATAAGTTTTTTTTTGCCAAACTTTCGTATCTCTCTCAATGTGTGTGTGTGTATACAGGGAAATTCATTTACAAACCAGAATAAGAGTAAAATTCGTACAAACCATGGGGTTTTCGTAGTTTTATAGGTTAAATCAATGAAAATTTTTCTTGGAGTTGTTTAATTTGATGAAAATGTTCCATATAATTCATTTTTTGAAGAAATTGTGTGTTTTTATGTAAAAATGAAAAAGTTTCATAACCTTGTTTCATTCTTATGAAACGGTTTCACCTTTTTTTTCTTTTTCCTATGAAACCCATGTTTTTTTATTATCAAAAACTACAAAAAATGGAATTATAAGAAACATTTTCATCAAAATAAACGACTCCATGAAAAAATTTCGTTAATTTAACATTTGAAACCACGATACTCATTGTTTGTATGGTTTTTACTCTTATTCTGATTTGTAAATGAACTTGACTATAAATATATATATATATATATATAATAGAGAGAGAGAGAGAGAGAGAGAGAAAGAGAGAGAGACAGAGAGTTATAGTTATAGTTATAAGTTTTCTTACTTTGTTCACTTCATCAATATGTGACATACATAGCAAATTGTTTGAATCGACCTCTGCATAATCTCCATGGCAATCGTTTTTTGTTGCCTATAACAATAATCCACAAAGGGAATTACTATTATCATTTACATGCGATGTATTATAAAGAAATGTATGTATAGAGCTACGAAAAATGGACATGGTAATAAGCTACCTCATACAATTCTTGAGATATAAGTGCCACACGATAAGCATATTCAAACCTCGAGTTTATATCACTAGTTTTATCCGTCAGTGGATTTCCCTCCATATATCCCTAAAAAATTCCAACATTAGTGTCCTTAGTGTGTGTGTATATACATGCTCAGCCTCTCTTGTATTGTGTTAAAAAGATCTACAAAAATCTTGTATATAGAAAACTTTCCGAAGCTAATTACTTGCCACTTATAATATACTTACTAGGATATTTACAACTGGCTCCAGTCCTTCTTCGTTACCTTTAAAATGGGGAAATGTAAAACAAAAAAAATCATATCATTTTACCTTTCCCATCGTAAATTATGTGTCACTAAATTTAATCATTATACCTTTATATAATTCCTCGGTAATTATCGGAATAATAATTCCTGAATATGAAATTCCGGTAACATACATAGGATTCTTTAAGAACTTTGGGTGATTTTTAACAAACTGCATTGTAAATAGTCATTAATAAGAATCATTTGTTAGTAGCAACTATGTAATTAAACTGATTAAAGTTTTACAATTACCTTTCGTAGAAACTCGACGATTTGTGTTGCTGATGATGTATCACTAGAAAAAATGGTTTTTGGAGTTTTTGTGTATGAATATCCGGTTAATGTAGGTGCATCCAAATATATCACATTTGCCACCTTTAAATCCCGATAAGTGAATTGTGATATAGTCAACACAAGTTATCAACTTAACTAAGGACTAGGTTAAGATGAAAACTGGAAATATTTTTAAAAACGATGAACCATCTATTTTATGCGTTATTAACGATGAATAAACCCAAATAATAATTAGTATCTATTATGATAATCTATCATGAATATATATATATTATATATATCACTACATTCCTTATGAACAATATATGAAATTGCTTGTTCCCGGTTCTCGAAATACTTACAGTTTTCATTTTAACCCATCCCACTCAATTGTAAATACAAAAAGAAACAAGTGCACACATACCTTCGTCCAAGAATTTGGGTCCAATTCTAAAGCCGGGACATTATCCATATAAGTTCCATACTTAATTCGCATCGGACCTGTAAATACATATAATTTCTATTCTATACATAAGTAAGAGATCACTAACTTATTAATGAAACTGATTTGACAAAACCACTTTTTAATTAGGATTTCATAGATTTAGTCAATAGCGGAGCAAGGAATTTTTTCCAGTGATGACGCCCTTAAGGTAGGTTAAAGACCAGTAAAGTCACCTAATATGTATTTAGCCTAATTCACCCAATTCTAGGGATTTTTAGAATATATTTGTTATTTGGTTGATTTCAAGGGTTTCTGTTTTTTATCGATTTCAAGATTTTTTATATTAATTTTTAGTTGATTTCACAATATTGTTTTTGATTTGTTAATTGATTTAAATATATATGTTTTTTTTTTGTTTTTTAGTTGATAGAGGTTTAGATAGAAAAATTACAGAGGAAAGTACGATAGAAAGTTGAAAAGAGTTGTGTTTTAACATGTGAAAATTCTTTTTTTAAAGATGGCGACGGCTCAGGGGTGGCCCTGGTACTGTGCAAATAGGGCGATGGTCGAGGGCATCATAGCCTAGAGGCCATCACATGCCAATAGTCAATAGGGTTCAGTAGCTTATTATTTGATTTTTGTCCATAAAATGTTACTGCCATTGGCCTCTCGTTTTTCCCTCACGATTCGTGACTGTCCAGCTCCACTTCACTTACGACACATAGTGTTGTCAATGTTCACCATTGCTCTCGACAGTCATCCTTTAGCCTCTCATGACCTTAACTCATTCAAATCCCTGGTTTCGGCTCTCACTCTTAGTTCTTAAATTGCATCTAGTTTCTTTCAAGTTTGAACCAAGGTGTTTTTTCGTTCTTAGTGTCTTATTTACTCATCTAGTATTCTTAATCTAATGTTTATTATTTCATTAAATCCTAATGTTTTTTCTTAGTTTCTAGATGTTTATTTGTTTTTATCTTTATGATTATCTGGGATTTCCTAAACCTATTCACTTAGTTTAGTGATTTGCTTATTTGTTAAATCTCGATGCTTAGTTTTCATGCCATAACATTATTGTCTGTTAAATATGTTTGGTAATGTCTTTACATTATTTGTGGTTTGATTATCATTAGCTAGTTATACTTGCTAACTACACAAATATTCCCACTCTTTGTAATGGTTTGTTCATATTTGGTTTATTGTTTTTACCATTTGCCTTGGATCTACTATCTCCGCTAAAGAATGCATGTACCATCCATCTATATATCTGTACGAAAGTTCGGTTAGTTTCCAAACCTTTTAAAAATATGTGTTACTTGTTTCTTGGATTAGGGCATTTTTTTTACTCTTTTCCCAAGATATCCAAAACCATTGAACCGGCCCTAAGAGGACCTTCCCCGTTTACAAACTAAATCCACCACTAATTCCACTCATTGGAATTACTGGTCAAGCTTGGTAGTGCTAGATTCTTCTTCATATATGTATGGGTTGCTATTTTCGTTTTTGTAGGATGTTTCTGTAGCTTTATTTGTTCCACATACTTATAAGATCCTATAACGGGTATTTAGGGGTTGTTTAGCAGTTGCTGAATGGTTTGGTGTTGGATGATTAAGTGGTAAGAATGATTAAGAGACCCTCATGATATGGTGTAAAATGAAATATGTTGGTTTGGTAATTGTTGATTATGAAATCAGGACTTTGAATGGTTAAGAGACATCCAGGATACTTTAATCATTTATAGGGTTTTGGAACCATTAAAAGGCAGTCCATCTCTTACCAAATAGAATCCACCTCTTAATGATTCAGAAGTCGCCTCTTATTGAAACTGTTAAGAGGTAAACAAACACCACCTTGTTAAAACAATTAGATGTCAAAGTGTACTCACATTATACTCTTTAAGTTCAATCTCTGAGTAAAATATTTTGTACATGTTCGTTTGATTTAATTGGTTTTTAAAAATCTGGATGAACAATAAATGTTTTTTTAGTTGATTAATACTATGAAATGGAAGTAAAAATATGAAAATCATAAATACAAACATTAATATATACTTTGATTAATACAAACATTAATATATACTTTGTTGAATAAATGCCAAAGATAAGATTATTAAACCATGTATTACAGATGACCCGAGGGGCTTGGGTGAGCATCAGGTACCCTCGGGTTCAACTGGGAACACCACCATGCCTACCTTCGGGTTTGAAGGCTCGAGTCTTCGGTCTTGGTAGTCGATCGACAACCCCACGCCCCTCACCCCCTTTCTTTCTCTTGTTTCTCTCTCTGTCTCTCTCTTCTTTTCTTTCTCTCTCTTAATTATATATTAATTAAATAAAATTAAAAATGTGAGTAACTATTGGGTTCGGTGTAGTGTAACACATCTCTTGGGCAAGGTAAATGGTAGAAGTGAGAAAATAAATTGGACTTTAACATTATCTGCATTAATTATTTGTATTAATTATAAGGCCATCCGCGGCCAGGCCTGCAGCAGGTCTCCACGGCAGCTGCACAGGCGGTACCACCGTCGTGGTGAAGCTGCACGGGAGGTGGGTGGTACCCGGGTACCGTTCCCTTCTTTCTTCTTTCTCTCTCTACTTTTCTTTTTCTTTTTATTTATTTAATTAATTAATTAGAGTGGTACGGGTAAGTATGGAATGGTATGGTAGTGGTAAGGTAGTGGTAAAGCTGATGTGGCGCTGAGATGGCAACCTGTATGACCTATACGACTTGTACGACTCCGGATGGCCTAAAGAGAATCTCATATCAGTTATTATCCGGTTACATATTTAGATATATATCTCCTAATATGAGAAGACTATTTTATTAAGTTAATTACCTGATTAACATTAAGGTAAGTGTATATCTTTTATTATTTGAAAATATAGTGTATAAATAAACTAGACTCCTTATGGGATGAGTCTCTAGTGACCTATAGATAAAGAATATCAAGTCCCTATTGCTTACACGAATCTGCATTTGGCTCTGCCCCATTCTGAAGCAAATCGTGTAGTGCTTTAGAAGACTTCGATCTATATACAAATGACTGCTTCCACTTCAATGAATTTCAATGCGTATTACTCAAGTGCTCAAGGTTAGATCTATTAAACTCTTTATGATATTACGTTAAAGTGATTTTTGATCATGTGTTTATGTTTCTATGACTTCATTATTGTTATCGTATGTTTAAGGGCATCTCATATGAATATAACAGATATATCAAGGAGGCTTAAGTAACATAGATTCATAAATCAATTTAAGTTATCAGAATTTTGGTCTCAAACAATTGTGTTTTCATATTAAAGTTGTTTTTTCAATCTAAAATAAATTGGAAGGGAAGGAAATTTATGGTAAAATAACAATAAGAAAAACTTTGAATTCCTATATCTGTTTAGTTCCTATGTGTTGGTTCCAATGATTTTGGGTGGCACTTTTCTTTTATTATTATCATCATATTGGTAATTTTATTCGTCTGTCACAAACTCACAATTTATAGTGTATATGATCGAGCTTGTAGCTTATGCATTTTGTATATAGGCTTGTAACTTATGCATTTTAAGTTGTACGTTCTGTAACTTTTTTTCTTGACAACACTGATTTTGGAAGAAGGGGCAATACCAATTCCTTTTTGTTGGATGCCTTATTAATGTATTACTATAAAAATCACTCTTATAAGAATTAATTATTTAATTAAATTGCTTTTATGATTTTGTATGATGTTTATCATTTGCCAAAATGTCTAAAGATTGTTTCTTTAAATTATTTATTTGATAAAAATAAATAGCATATCAATTAATTTAATCTAGAATCAAAATTTGATTATTTATTTAGATTGATTTTGACCTGTTCTAAGTTTTTATTAAGAATATTTAATTTAAGTATATATAAATTTCTTTTTACACATATTTATGGTCTGATTTAATTGATTATCAAGTTTATTTTATATTACGGTAAATAAATTAATATGAGATGGCATAATTGAGATTACTTTACTTGGAGAATTAATATATCTTTATACATATTTTAACAACTATTTATATAAAATAAAAAATAAAAAATTAAGGAATTAAAATTAAATAAATAATTAATTATATGGATATTAAGTAAAAAATAAGAGATTAAAAGTAAAATTAAAAATTAAAAAATAGGGGATAAATAAGATAAGTTTAAATGACCAAAAGTGTAAAATGCGTCAAGATACATATTTAGGCAGGAAAATCTAGAAACCGACTCACCAGACGACGACACGTGGCAGTCCAGCTATCCCGTGTAATACACGGAGTAATTTAAAGAAAATTAAATCATGGTAGAAAACTTATATTACAAAGATAAATGATACACTAAAATAGATATTTAATTTTTTTTTTTTTTTGGATTTCTTATAGCAGGGAGGGATGAAGATAAAATGGGTAGATTAGTTATGGAGATAATTAGATAAAATAAGTAGATTAGTTATGGATTAAATTTTGAATTAGTTAATATTTAATAGGATAAAGTTTAATAATTTTAAATTTTGAGTCAGTGACATATGACATATGACACATATGCATATGATGTAGCAAATAGTGACAACTAAGCAAAATTAATTTAGACTAAAAAAGTGTCTAGGTTCATGTTTTGGCAGGAAAAATAAAAATTCGGCTCACCAGAATGCGACACGTGTCAGCGAGTTACTCTTTTATTATATATAGATAAGTAAACTACGATTTTCGTCCCTGTGGTTTGCTATTTATAATGATTTTCGTCCCTGTGGTTTAAAAGTTGCTTTTATCGTCCTCATGGTTTGCAATTGATTTCCTTTTTCGTCCCTTTATCTAACTCTATTATAAGAGTCAGTTAAGTCAAAGGGGTTTTTGGTCATTTTACTTTTTTATTTAATTTTACTTTGACCAGATTCATCAAACCTTTGAGGAAAAATGTGTGATTAGTGATGAAAGTTTCTTGGTTTCTCATAAGATCAAGAAGGTTGAAACTTGAAAGCTTTAAGGGTTTAGTCAAGTTTTTCAACAAATACCACCAATTTTACCTCAGGTTTTTTTTAGACTAAAAATATGAAACAAAGCAAATTGAAACAAAAACACCAGTTTGTTAATCTTTTAACATTAAAAATATGAAACAAAAGCAAATTGTATTTGAAGTTGGTAAAAGGAAAAGTCAAGCCAAAGATTTTTTTCAAACCAACCTCGTTTTATGTTGCAGGTATGAAGGCTGTGAATCTGTGATGATATGGTGTCAAGCATTTTGTGTTTGAGTTTTTCTTTAAAACATTATTTACTTTCTCTCATCTCTTTCTTTTAATTTAGATTTAAAATTTATGAATAAAAGATGTGCAGGTGTGTGAGGAGAATGTAAGTAAAAGTAGGACTTGGAGGGTAGGAGGCTTGGTGGGGTCCTCATAAGAATGGAGTGGGGTTGGGATAAAGATAAGGATAAATAAATTGTGTATATTAAATATATACATTTATAATTTTTAATGAAAAAGCAATGGAAAAAGTCAAATGACCATAATACCCCTATATTTAAGTTAAATATAGGGGTCTTATGGTCCTTTGACTTTTTCCATTGCTTTTATAGTCTTATAGTTTACATTCATTTCTTTTCATCCCCCATGGTGATGGTGTTACAACAACTGTTAATTAAATAAATTGTGTATATTAAAATAACATTTATATTTTAATGAAAAAGCAATGGAAAAAGTCAAATACCATAATACCCCTATATTTAAGTTAAATATAGGGGTCTTATGGTCCTTTGACTTTTCCATTGCTTTATAGTCCTTATGTTTACATTCATTTCTTTTTTCATCCCCCATGGTGATGGTGTTACAAACAACTGTTAAATTATTTAACAGTTGTTTGTAACACCATCACCTTGAGGGATGAAAAAAGAAATGAATGTAAACCATATGGACTATAAAAGCAATTTTTAAACCACAAGGACGAAAATCGTTATAAACATCAAACCACATGGACGAAAATCGTAGTTTACTTTATATATATATATATATATATATATATATATATAAGGATTTTCATTTGTGAATCATTTTTAGTTTGTCAACTTGTGAACCTACATTTAAGGTATGCTCCATAAATTAACCGCCATGATTTGTGTAATTCACAATTTTTTTTAAAAAATTCGAAAATGCTACAACCTTCGATCAAAACATTGAAAGGCTTTGATTTAGTTCACAAATGAGTACCACTTGTAGGTAATGGTACTCTTATTCCAAGTTTATTGTAAGTTTGTGGATAAAACTGATATGATACGGATATGACAGCTTTGAACTTTATGAGTTGGACTACCAAGTACCTTATCAAAAGGGGAATTGATGTACTGTTTCACGAGAATATGATAACCACCCGATATAAATAATGATTACACATGATGGTAACCAT
Organism: Centaurea solstitialis; assembly: GCA_030169165.1. Classification (NCBI taxonomy): domain Eukaryota; kingdom Viridiplantae; phylum Streptophyta; class Magnoliopsida; order Asterales; family Asteraceae; genus Centaurea; species Centaurea solstitialis. The sequence continues at coordinate 44,924,855 of CM058042.1, read as the reverse complement.
GCAATACACACTAGAGCTAGTGGTGGTCCAAGTTGGCTCCACACTATTTCATCCACATATTATAACATGTGATTTGCATATTTTACGTGTTTTCACATTCTCATAAAACAACAAGTCAACAATGTTCTCATTTAGATATAGGTGTTCTCATTTAAAGATGGATGATGTTAAGTAGACCCCTGTTAAATTTGTAGACTCCATATGCTATATGTTAATTAGGGATGAGCATAATTGGGTACCTGACCTTTTTTTATGGAACCGAAATCGGAACCGGAACCGGCGGTTCCTGGAATAAAAGAACCGGAACCAGTTAGAGCGGTTCTTAATTTTTTGGAACCGGTCTCAGAACCACCGGGAACCGGTTCCGATACCGGGTACCCGTTGACCTATTTTTATAGTTTTTTTTCAAACATTACATACATTATAAATGTAATAAAACCCCAAGTTTAATGAATAAATATGACAAAATATAAAGTACGAAGTTAAAAACATAATAATCCGATAAAAACTACACATAAAATCTTAATAATAAATACAATAAATAGCGAAAAAGTAATCTATTTAAAATATAAAAAATATATATATTTAAAAGTACCGGGTAGCGGTTCCAAATATTTGAGAACCAAAACCGGAACCGGTTTTGACTGGTTCCCAATTTTAGGAACCAGAACCACTCACATCGGTTACGGTTCCAAAACCGAGGTTTCTGAAGCGGTTTCGTTCCAAAAACCGATATCCGCTTTTTATACGCACCCCTAGTGTCAATCCTCACATGGGCCTACCAACCGCCTATTCTTTCTCTCACAACATTTAATTTTAAGAATTAAATTTACAACTACCTTTTTAGATTTATTTAGTAAATATAATTTATACTATTTAGTTTATTATTTTTATTTTAAATTTTGATAATATTAATACATGTAATTATATATTAACTAAAATATATTAAAAAACCATTTTAATTTTAATAAGTCACGTCATTATAATTGTCTCGCCGATAACTTCGAAATGAGCCTAATATTGAATATTTTTTTTGATTTCATTATCTTATCATACATCATGAAATTATATATTTTTGGACGAAATTGAAATGTTCTTATATATTTTTTAATATTGAATATTACATTATAATTTTTGGACGAAATTGATTCATGAAATTATAATTTTCTTATGAAATCATTTTATTCTTTTTCTTATGTTGATAAAATGTTTTAATTTTCACATGAAAAACACAAATATATGAAATAGTTTTATCAAGAAAAAAGAATTATATGAAACCTTTTTATCAAGTTAAATAATCTTAATTTTTTTATTAATTTAACTAACGAAATTGAATGTTTGAATCTATATATAATAAAAGAGTAACTGGTCTGCCACGTGTCGCGCTCTGGTGAGCCGGTTTCTGATTTTACCCGCCAAAACACGTACTTGGACATTCTTATGGTCTACATTCATTCTCGCCTATGTGTCAGTTCTTAACACATGTCATGCATACGTGTCATTTGTTGACATGTCACTTTAATTCGAAAATAAAAAATATTAAACTATTTTATCTCTATTAATTCAAATATTAAACTATTCTATCTCTATTAGTTCAAATATTAAACTAATCTACTTATTTTATCTCTTATCTCTATCTTTCTCTACTATAACAAAGCAACCGTATGAAAGAAAAAAATTAAAAGTCCAATGAAAGAAAAAAAATTAAAAGTCCAATGAAAGAAAAAATTAAAAGTCTAGTTATAAATTTAAATATACTTATATGTTTTACAATATTTCATATATTAATTTCCGTAAAACTTAATTTATTATACATACATATATACATATTGATGGATGGTCAACGGATTAATTGAAATGCAAATAATAGAGTATATAATATAAGTCTATTGTCAATACGTACTTTCAAAATAAACTAATTACTGGATATAATACTATTAAACATAAATTAAATTATAGTAAATAATTTAAATTAAGCAAATCATATTTGTAATATTAGTTTTTCTGGTATGAATTATTTTTTTTTTAAATTATCTCGTGTATTACACGGGATCAAATCTAGTAATTATATATATAGAGGCAGGTTCATACAAGAACCAACCTCATTTGCAAAGACAAAGGAACAAATTATAGCCATACATTGATGTGGGTTTATCGGGGTCCCACATATTAAAAAATCATATATAATTAGTGGTTGGGACCCACCTGAATTATATATAATTTTATATTATGGGGCCCACTTGAGCCCACATCATATGTGATTGTGGTTAGTTTCTTTGTTCTTGCAAATTGGTGAGTTTTTATTTGAACCTACTTCTATATATATCTATATATATAGGCATGTTCATACAAGAACTAACCCCATTTGCAGGAACAAAGGAACTAACCTTGGCCATACATTGATGTGGGTCTCACATATTAAAAAATCATATATGATTAATGGTGGGACCCACCTGAATCATATATGATTTTTTATTATGTGAGACCTATATGGGTTGTAGTTAGTTCTCTTGTTCTTGCAAATTGGGTGAGTTCTTATTTGAACCTACTTATATATATAACTTTTTAAGAGAACGTGAGAAGCAATCTCAGCTACTTATCCGATCAACAAAGGCGGCTTTGACCGGTGCCCTCTTTAATAGTCTCTACCCTCCCATGAATCGCGTCAATCCTCCGTGATCACGTCCACCATAACCGAAGATGAGTGGCTGAGATTGCTACCCACGTTCTCTTAAATTGATATGCTTCTCACATGAACCCTCCTCTCTCTCTCCCCCCCCCCTCTCTCTCTATTCTCTATATATATAATTTATATCAATATTATTCGTTTAATAATTTGATTTGAAATAAAGTAAAGTTATTGGTTTGAAATAAATTAAAGTTATTGATTAAAATATAGTAAAAATAATTTGATATATATATATATATATATTGAACGATCGACCATCGATCATATATCGAATTTCACTCTCTCATTCTATATAGCGAATTCTCACTCTCTTCGTCTAAACATTGTGGGTGTAAACTGCGTACAAGTCATGGGTTGTCATGTGTGCACGAACAAGCACTATATACATGTCAAGGTATACCCATTCCACTTGATGCGATCGATATATTTTGGAGAAAAAAACTTGATTTTTTGCCATGTGTGTCTGCACAAGATGATGATATTTAATGTGACGATGAAGTTTAGATGTTTAGAGAAAAATTCAATAAATAATCAAGTTCTGGGAAAAAAAGGCATGTGCACAAGTTAAAATGATATGATTAAGCCACCAAAAACATCGTTTTGTGAGGTTCATTAAACCAGTCGTGGATGTCCTTTTAAAAAAAATCAAGCTCTAAAAAGATTATTGAAGACCCTCGCAGATATAGTTGTTCTAACATGCTATCATTCATCACTGTGGAGATTTTGGTCATCAAGAGTTAACGAGTCATAGCTCATACTTCAAATTCTGAGTTTATTTATCCATACATCATACATATAGAAGATGTATTGGGCGATGAAAATTATGGATTTCATTCCATATCTACTTGTTTAGGTGGTCATCAATACGCGTGGGACAATATACGCATAGAGTTAATGGATGAACTAAGTGAGGATCATTATTATTCTAATGTGATTGGCAACGGGTGCCTACAGAATTTACAAAGCATTGAGTTTTTTCCAAAAGGATGTATTCGCACTAGCTCCGTATTGGATCGCTATGCCTGAAATGGGAATTCTAACTGCTTCAAAGTTCAATATCATACTACATGTGCTTACCATGGCAGACAGTGTGAGATACTTACCATTAGGACACAATTGCTACCATCCCAACATCAATTTGTAATAGTGCATGTTGATGGCAATCATTACATAAAGGTGGTATTAAACGGAGAATACCCAATGCCTACACTCATACATCATTGGACATGTCATCATCTTGAAGAGGCAAATACATGGATTATCCCATACCAAAGTAGATTAGATATGTATGAAGATTATATAGAGCATACCGTACTAGCAATTATGTTGATTTCAATGAATAATCAAAGTTGGAATTTGTTGGAATAAAAAAAGACCCAATATATTTATTATTTTTATGTTAAAACACCTACGAGTGGTTTTTTATTTTTGCAACAAAATGAAATAAAATCAATTAGTCAGTACGTTATAGTGGCCTATATGTAGTTAAATAAAACAAACATTCAATATTGAGCTCATTTCGAATGTATTGACGAAAGATTATAAGGGTATAACTTGTTAAAATTAAAACCTTTCATCAAAATAAAAAAATTAATAAAACTATTTCATCAGAAAAAATACATGAAAACATTTCATTTTTACATGAACAAACACCAAAATATGAACCAATTTCATCAAAATATAATGACATCCAAAATTTTTTTACATAAAAATCACCATAATATGAAACAATTTCATTAAAAAAAATTATATAATATTATTTCATAGGATAATGAAATCCAAATATATGTTCAATATTGAGCTCATTTTGAAGGTATCAACGAGACTATAATAATAGTGTAATTATCTTTCAAAATTAAAACATATTTTTTAATGTATTAATATTATTAAAATGAAAAGTAATTAAATAAAGTTATAAAGTGTACCAACTAAACTATTTAAGGGGGCTAAATGTAATATTTTTTTTTCAAATAAATGTGAGTGAAGGGGGTATATTGTATACAACTAGGTTTTTTTGCCCCGCATTGCGGGGGAGGGATTTTCTCATGGGATTATTTTTAAAAACCTAGTTATATCTTTAGTTAAATATAACGATTAAAATTAGGATGCTTATTTGAATTTCTAGGAGCTTAAACCCCTAAAAACCACTTTTTCTATTACGAAACATTTCTATATTACATTATTTGACTTTTTTCGTAGAGCATGTAAAATAACATCAAATACATTTGGGTAAGTTTGAAATGTTATCAAACACGTGATAAACATTAATAAAGATAACATAAGATCTTTTTTACCAAATATTTATCACGAATAAAAAAACATTCAATTAGAAAAAAAACAATACCAATGAAATTAGAAGTGTCATGAAAATTGTATTTCATCTTTAGAGACTGTTGTATATATTTTAAAATTAAAGAAGTTTAAGCCTATACTTGTTTCTTAGAGATTTGTTTCTTTAATAACGGTGGAAAATGTATATTTAATGTTGTTGAGTTATATTAAATGTGCTAAAAGGGGCAAAAGAAAAGATATAAAAAAAACTATTGAGAGATTTAAGGAGTTGGTATGTGTGAGATAATTGAACTGATAACTGATGTATTTGGATTATGTTATGCATGTTAAAGGGGTAAAAGAAAAGATATTAAAAAAATTGAACTAATGAGAGATTTAAGAAGGAATAGGTATCTATGAGATAATTGAACCGATAATCTAAATTGCGTCTAAATACATGTTTAAACGAAAAAAATATATGTTAAAACCGACTCACAAATAGATGACATATAACAAATATGTAGTATTAAAATATAACATAGAAAGAAAATGTAGTAAATGAAATTTCAAATTAATATATAAAATTCTATATATTATAAAATAAAAAAAATAGAAAAAACAAAACAATAAAAACAAAAAAAAAACAAAAAATAGAAAAAATAATAACAACTATAGCTTAGGAATAGTATCTCACATTTGATAAATGTTAGGCCTTTTAATGTGGTAGGGAATGTGGCATGGGGTAGGGATATAATTTCCCTTAAACATCTACACATATATGCAATGCTAATAGAGTAATAGTTTTGGCCTCTAGTGATAGAAACTTTCTACGAATATCATCATAAACTTCAAGAAAAAAATCGGATTTGGTTCCTCTATTTAATGATCTTAAACTTTTTCTTTCAAGTTCAGTTAAATGAGAGGTATCTTAGAAGCCATTTACCAAATGATTACTTGAGTATGCGTTACTAAGTGAAATCACCTTACCTAATGAAAATGATCAAAATTCTTATCTAGTAAGAACTTAGAAAACAACTAACAGTCTTATTCCGTAAGTGGTGATGCAAACTCTTACCACAGTTAGCACTTACATCTTTAGTGGACTAAATTCCTAGTCAATACGTAATTAATAATGATGAATTTTATCGATAATCGTTTACTCGGATTAGTGTTTGGTAAATTCTTGATACGTAGAATAATAACGTTAAGGCCGGGGTTAATCAAACCCTCTATATCCTAAATAAAAAATTACTAACGTGCTTACGATTCTAAATCATCGAATTAATTAACTTTTAAAGAGATCTAATGATAAGGATCAATTCATACCGATTTCATAAAAGAAAGCACGGAGAGCCCCACAACCAGGTCCCCCTGCAAGCCAAATAATGAGTGGATCCTCATTGGGATTCCCTTCCGACTCCACAAAATAGTAAAATAGTTGCACAGCTTCATCCTCTCCTACTCCGATATACCTAAATCAAAGATGCATGCACTTTTGTCAACAATGTTGTGGCAGGTTGGTTATCACTTGGGGGGTTCATGCAGGGGCGGAGCCAGGATTAGGTTTGTCGAGGAGCGTTAGTTATAAATTAATAAAATAGATGGCGAGCCACCATTAATTGTTTATCTTTTTATTAAATACTTAATTATTCGTGGTTGTTTAATGTTGTGATGAAACTAAAATCTAGCCTTAGCAAATGGGCCATTCTAAAATCGAAATCGTTAAAACAATTATTAAAAGAGGACTACTAGAGAAGTAACAAATGGATTGCGCTACAGAAGCGGGTTTGGTCAACACGTTATAAAATAAAAAGTACAGTTTATTAGAAATATAAACATACTACATCACACACTAGTTTTTATGATTTAGTTTAGTGTAAAGACTTTTTGTTATTTCAACAACGATTTTCAAACCTCAAAAACTAACATAAGTTTTATTAATATAGACAATTAGCTTGACCATTATTGATTGATTAAAATTTATATATTTCTGATTTCATAAGAATTTATACATTAAATTAGAATAATTGTCTTGGCTTTATAAATTTTATATGAAATAACATTCAGATTATTTTAAGTTATAATATTCATTTTAAAAATTTGAGTCATTTGAAAATTTCACTAAAATAGGGCTAACACACATAACAGTTTATCATCTTGACCAATGAGTTAATAACCATTATCCCATTCTATATGTGATGAATATATTTTTTTAAAGATTTGACAGGGAGCCATGGCAACTTCTGGTTACCATGTGCCTCCGCCCCAGGATAGAAAGAAAGAAATCAGAAGGAGTTTTTTTTTTTTTTAAAGAACACTTCTAAAACCTCTTAGGTCTGAAAATTAAGCAGTTTGTGAACTTAAGATTGTTTGTAGCAAAGGTCTAAAAACCTTTTATCGCCATCTGAAATTATTTTCTAGATGTCAAAATCAGATCCCAGACTTGAGACCTTATAAGAAACAAACAAAATCCAAAGAGTTATGTTTATGTAAATACCCGGTTTCTAGCTTGAAGGGAAGGTGGGTAGGATAGCCTGGTAATCTTTTGACGATGGTCTGACCGGCAACAAGAGTGGTGGAGGAAGCCAAAAGGAGAAACCCAAAATAAAAGGGAACCATAGAAGAGCTTACTGGATGCATCATATGATATGATATGACCCTCTATAGTGTTTGTCATTATTATATAAGTTTGTGTTGTTTGTACACAATGGTGAAGTTGGATGAACCCCTTTAATATCCCAGGAGAATTTCCTTTATATTATTGAAAACTTCATTAATTAAATATTTATGTATATATTATTGTAACTTTGAAAACTATATATATATATATATATATTCTTACAAACTTATAAAATCTATATATAATAAATGAGTAACTGGGTTGTCGCATGTCGCTTTTTCGTAAGCCAAAATCTTATTTTCCTACATAAACTTGAACATGGACATGTTTTTCAAATTCAATTCATTTAAACTTATCGATTGACACATGTCATTTGCTTAATAATTCAATTAATTTATTTGAAATATTAAAAATATAAAATATATTAAGACTTAGGTTCAGGTAAAACCAAAAAATTTCCGTGAGACCGCGTGAGACCAAGACTTTGAGTATGAAACTTCACACCAAAATACCATGAAGGTAAATAAAATTCGAATATCCATACCAAAAAAACTATCAAGGTAAAAAAATCTAAAACAAGGTAAAAAAAACGAAACCTTCACAGCGATATTGTAAGTTTGTGAAGGTAAAAAATAAATTCCGAACCTTCATAACAAAAATTATGTGAAGGTAAAAAAATATCGATCCTTCACATCAAAAATCACCGTGAATGTTACATTTATAGTGTTCTTACTATTAATGTTCGATTTTTTTTTTTACCTTCACAGTGTTTTGGTGTGAAGTTTCATGAAAAAAATGTCGGTCCCACTAGTCTCACGAAAACTTGATCTTATATATATATATATATATATATATATAGTTTCAAACTTTACAAAGATATATAAGTAATTAATGAAGTTCGGAAAGATATAAACAAAATTTTTCTTAAGACCATCCACAATGGGCCGGCAAGTGGGAGCGGCAAGGCTTCGTTGCTCCTTGGCAAGGCCATCAACACCATCATGGTTGATTGACAAGGAGTGAAATTGGCATGGTCATGCCGACTCCTTAAACTACCTCCACCCACCCTCTCTCTCCTTTCTCTCTGTGTCTCTCTTTTTTCTTTTTTTATTAATTATTTAAATTGGTATGGTTGTGATTGATTAGTAAAGACTGCTAATGTTTTTATAAGATAGCGAAAAGCTGATATGACGATTAAGACCATTGACAAGGATCGTAACCATTGTGGATGATCTAATACCTATACCCCACCACATTCCCCCTATCGGCTTTATGGGAAAATTCCCTATTGAAATGTTCCTCTTGTTTGTACGACAATTCAATTCATTAATCTCGTACCCGGTCCCCCTGTCAAGTTTGTCTCCCTCTAGCAATTAAAGTTCAACCAACCTCTCACACAATATATATAATTTTATATATAAAATTATATTTTAAACAATTATACTTATTTTCTTAAATTATATATAACAAGGTTTTGATACCCGCGCTTCGCTGCGGGTCAATATGTATATAACGTTTTTCTAAACTAAATTTTGAAGTTGTAGACGATTTAAAGTTATTGAGATGATTAAATTATTAATGAGTGTCATTAACCAAAGAAGATAAATCGTAACTTTTACAATTCAAATAATATAATCGTATTATTTTATTTATCATTATAAATTTTTTTTTGATTAAATGACGTTTTAGCCCTTTGACTATTTTTGAGTAAATATATAATCGTAATATATATGGTATACAATAAGATGATTAGATCAAAAAATATTCAATATTATGCTCATTTGGAAGGTATCGACGATACGATTATAACGGCGTAATTTGTTTAAACTGAAACATATTTTTTTAATATATTTTAGCCGGTATACGATATATAGCTAAAACGTGAAATGAAATATAGAAAACTAAATGATATAAAGTGAATAAATATTATAAGTTTAAGGGAGCAAAATGTATTCACCCCCATTTCAAGATGGACCATTTTAATGACAGGTAAATTTCTGAATTCCAAATTTCTTGCATTTTTTCCTATATAGTCTCAAGATTACGATTATATACGTATTTAAGATAATTAGATAAAAAAATATTCAATATTAGGCTCATTTCGAAGGTATCGACAATACGATTATAATGATGTAATTTGTTTAAACTAAATCGCATTTTTTTAATCATATTTTAGCCAGTATACAATATATGGCTAAAACGTGAAATGAAATATAGAAAACTAAAAGGCATAAAGTGAATAAATATTATATGTCTAAGAGGGTAAAATGTAACTTTCACAACTACGATTATATATATATATATATATTATAATCATACTATATATAATATACAATAAAATAGTTAGATAAAAAAATATTCAATATTAGGCTCATTTCGAAGATATCGACGACACGATTATAATAACGTAATTTGTTAAAATTATTACGTCTTTTTAACCATATTTTCACGAATATATGACATGCTAAATTGTAAAAAGAGATATAAAAAACTAAAAGGTATAAAGTGAATCAATATTATAAATCTAAGGGGATAAGCCGTAACTTTTACAATTTGAACTTATTATAATAAAATTTTGATTAATGAGTTTGATTAAATGACGTTTTTAGTTCTTTTACTATTTTAGAGTAATATATAATCGTAATATATATGGTATAGAATAAGGTAATCAGATCAAAAAATATTCAATATTAGGCTCATTTCGAAGGTATCGACGATAGGATTATGATGGCGTAATTTGTTTAAATTGAAACACATTTTTTAAACATATTTTAGCCGGTATACGATATTTTGCTAAAACGTGAAATAAAATATAGAAAATTAAAAGGTATAAAGTGATAAAGATTATAAATTTAAGGGGGATAAAATGTAAATTTCAAAATTCATGAAAATAACAACAGTAAAGCGTATGTTTTTATTAATTTATATGAAATGGATTAGTTTATATTAAATTTACTGTTCAAATGTATTATTTTATATTAAATGTACTGTTCAAATTACTATGACAAATGTATATATGTATAATAGCATTTACCAGGAAGAATGAATAGTAATCTTATCTTTTAATGTACAAGTTTAGTCCCTTCAATTTCATATTTATAATTCTTTTTGTCCTCCATTTTTAAAAACTACTTTTTTCATTCTTTTAGTTTTTATTTTTATTCTATTTACATTTATCCATCCAACTTTGTTAAATTAAGTGGTTAACTCATCCAAAAAAATATTTGATTAAATTACATATTTAGTTTTTATAATCGACCATCTTTATATTTTCTATTCTCAATTACATAATTCATATTTTGTTACTTTTTACTTTATTTATTTTATTAAGACATTTTTTATTGGTTAATTATACAATATTATATCCTTAATAAAAAAAAGATAATCAAATAATTTCATTAAACTATTGGTACAAATAATTTCATTAGACTATTGGTAAGTATATGATATTTTTTTTTCAAAGATTTACGTTAAAATCTCTAAAAATTAATATTTTTGATTTCTTGATTATTAAATCTTTTTTACTTATTTTATTAAACTCTTCGTGTGACAACATATGTACAAACTTTATGTTTCATATAAATTTATATTACTACTTATGATTAAATATATCACAGTTTATAACCCGATGCGAATCTCGGGTTGTTAATAATTAGTTTACTTTATAATTTTTAGTTTTCTATTTCTCATTTAACATTTTATCATATTAACACATATAATCGAAAAAACTTGCCTAACAGCCACTATAGAGCGTCGTGGATTAAGAATTGTTTCACGCCACGTTACGACTGAGGCACGTCATGGTGTAATGTGCGATATTTGTAAAAAGATATTTGAATTAACTTATTTTTTAATGTCGTATTTGTTAGTTGTTGATATATAACTTAATTTAAATAGTTTATTATCATTGATTTATTGGGTAATAGTAGAAAAATATATGTTTATGTATATAATATCATATACGATATAGAGATTTTCCAGCATAACTCACGTCTTGAAAAAATCCATGACATGTGATTCCTAAGGCTGGAGGCTTGGCTTTGCTGCCGTCCCACACCTCACGTGTAGAACCTTGATGGTACACATTTTAATGGTGGTCATAACGGTATCAATAGTCACGAGAGAATAGACACAGTTTGATTGAAGGAAAAAACCGTGTTAATGTTCTTAAGCCATGGTTTTTAATAGTGGCAATTGGCAAATGTTAGTTTTTGTATTAATGTTTGTAGTAATATTGACGTCTACGATTCTGTTCTACCAAGAAAAAAACAATAGTTATGTGCCTAAAGAAGTGTCACAGTATTAAACATCAATTTTGGTATGTAATTTGTAGTATTTGGTTTACAATTATGTACTTTCAATATCAATTTTGGTTTACATCTTTGTATTATTTATAATTATTACGTATTGTTCATTATGAATTGTTTATGAACGTTCACTTTCGTTATTTATACAAAATGTGGTCATCAATGACACACGTGTCGCGCTCTCCTTCATCCCCCAATTCACAACCAAAAAATGGTTGTAATTGAATTCTCTCTCTCTATATATATATACACTCACACATTTGTTGACACCAATGACACATGTCACACTCTGCTTTGTTCCACTATTTCTAGATTCAACTTAATCCTTTACCATATTTAAGATAACAATTTCTTATTCAAAATTTGTAGAAATCAATAAAATACTATTAGTACACATGTAACTAAGGGGGTGTTTACTTGTAACTTATTGAGCTGAATGATAAAATTAGCTGATTCGCACAGCCAAAAGAACATGTTTACTTCAGGCTTATTCGCTCAGATCAGGGCTTAGTCGCTCAGATTGAAAAGGTCTCTTGTCCACATTCAGCCCAAAAAAGACACACCTACCCCTATTTTAAACACGCTTCTTACCTCATCTCCTTCTTACAAAAACTCACCTTAGCTGCTGAAATTCGGCAACCATCTTCTGCAAGGTCGTCCTTCCCTTCCGGCGAACATCGTTCCTCCATTCCGACGACCGGATTTCCTACCGTTCTGGCGACCGTCATTCCCCCCTTTTTGTATATCGATTTCTGGATTGATTTGTTCTTCTATGGGGGTGTTATGGCTGGAGCAATTGCAGATCAGTTTGTAGATCGATTTCTTTCCTTTTCTAAATCGATTACTTTCCTTTGCATATCAGTTTTTTTCTCTTGTTTCAATGGAAGGAGGCGTGTTTAACAAATATCTCTTTAATTTCTATCAACAAATATCAGTGTGTACATCGGTAAATGAAATGGTAATGCATATTGATTAATTTATTAAATATATTATATTAGGGGTAAAAGAAATGGAAATGTATAAAGAATAATTTATTAAACATATCATATTTATATTAGGTGTAAAAGAAATGGAAATGTATAAAGAATAATGTATGAAACATATCATATTTATATAAAACAACTTCTAATTTATAGTTACGGGTAAATTAGTCATTTCTGACGTTCAGACTGTTAATTCAGATAAAAAGGTAAACACCAACATCAATTTATACAGACAGACAAATTTATCCATACAGACAAATTTATCCATACAGACAGACAAAATTTGGTAAACAGCCCCTAAGTGTTCCACTAAAATAGATCAAATATTAGATGATCACCCCTTCAATATGGGATACCAAAGAATCGAACAATAAAAGAAGGCAACTGAAGTTCAATAAAAACTAAGAAAGAATCCTCGATGTCTTCTTTAGATAACATAAAATAATTGTTGATTTTAATAGGTTTATTAGCAAACCACCTCTTAACCATATGAAAGTATTCTTTTGGTTTGAACTCTGGAGGAGACACCTTACACAATTAGTGGCATAGTAGAGTTTTTTTAGTTTATTTGAACATAGCAAATCTTCGCTTTGCATGTAAATATAAGAAACAATGTGTATCCTTATAGTAGCAAATACGAAAGAATAGTTATCACAAACCTATGTTGTTTTGTATCCTGAATTTTGACCATTGTTATACCATGCATTCCAATTAGTCTCTAACTCTCTATGATCGTCAAATTAAGAGAACATATCCAATTATGTACCCCCAAAAGTGGCCCATCATGTAATGATCTCCACTATTCAGAGAAAAACGAAAATTAACAACTAATGTAATTAATAATATTTTTTATTGAAGGAGCTAAAAAGTGAGAAAATTATTTAAATAGCCATTTTCAAAAATTCTCTTAACTTCCTACCCATTTTCTCTCTAAAATTCCCTTTATATCCACCGGTCCGTTATCAGGCGACCCCTAATAGCGGCTCCCATGTTTTTAGGCCAAAACAAACCTAACAATACATACATATATATGTGTGTGTATATATATGGGTTGATAGCGGCTCATAGGGGTATACCTCATATATTTGGTAGTGGCAAGGAGATAGCGGCTCATGCAATCATGTGTAAGAGATAGCAAATTATTTTTATATTTACACAAGGAGATAGCAGTTCATATACATATATAGGAAAGTTTAAATGTGAACCACTTTTTGGTTGTGAACGTGAGAACAGCCGAAAGCGCGACACGTTGCGGAGACTAGTCAATAAAGGCGGCTTTGAGTGTGGTCCCCCCTTTAATTCAATGCCTTCCCATGAATCGCGCCTAGTCATCCGCCGTGGATTTGACGTGGCGCCTAGTCATCAGCCACGTGTCGCGCTTTCGGCTGTCCTCACGTTCAGAACCAAAAAGTAGTTCACATTTGAACCCACCCCTATATTATATATATATATATATATATGGGTTGATAGCGGCAAGGAGATAGCGGCTCATAGTGTCTTTTTAGCATCACCATTTTATCACAAAATAAGGAGCCATTATTAGCGGCTGCCGGGTAGCGGACCGGTGGGTATAAGCCTATAAGGTGAATTCTAGGCAGAGAATGGGTAGGAGGTTAAGAGGATCTTTAAGAATGGTTATTTAAATAATTTTCTCTAAAAAAATTAGCACAATATAGATAAAATCAATACATGAACCTAAGTCTACCTTATATATATATATACATACATACAGAGGAAAGCTCAAATGTGAACCACTTTTTGGTTGTGAACGTGAGGACAACCGAGAGCACGACACGTGGAGGATGACTAGTCAATAAAGGCGGCTTTGAGTGTGGTCTCCCCCCCTTTAATTCAATGCCCTCCCATGAATCGCACCTAGTCATCCGCCGTGGACCTGACGTGGCGCCTAGTCATCCGCCACGTGTCGCGCTCTCGGTTGTCATCATGTTCACAACAAAAAAGTGGTTCACATTTGAACCTGCCCCTATATATATAAGTATAGAAAGTCATGTTGATACAAGAATGATAATTAAATTAGAAAGGATTGAATCATATGTGATTTTGTATTAACTACACGTGCAACATTGCAAACGCATTCTTACTGTTAAATATTGTATAGTTCAGGGACCCTCTTGTAACTTTTGTATCTATTTATTGTTATCAATACACGCAACCCTAGCACGGGTTTTCCACAATCTCACATGGTATCAGAGCCACCTACCAAAACCCTAATTTTTTCTTTTTACCTTTCTCGTTTACGGCCGCCGCTGCCGCCGGCGACCACCGTCAGCCGCCGGTCACCTCCTCCGGCCGTTCTCCTGTTTCCCGTCTCTCATCTCCGGTGTCCTTCGCGTCACCATCGCACCACCACGCCGGCGTTCTCTCTGCTCCATTGCGTAACTAAGAACGTCGCCGCCGTCTTCTGCTATTTCGGTCACCGCCGCGCGCCTGAAACAATCCTCCGCCTCTGCGCAACCGCCGTGTAACCGTGCCCGTGCCCGTGCCGCCGCCGTCTGTCTGCCGCGTAACCGTGTCGCGCAACCGTGCCGCCGTCTGTCTCTCTGCTCCAACCACCGTGCCGCCGCTGCGTCGACCTCGCCTGAACCTAGCGCCGTTTTGCCTCTCATCTCGCCGGAACTCTCGTCGGCTGTGATTTGGTTTTTGTGAAAAGCAACCAAAGCATTTGGGTTTTGTGAAAGTCGGCTGTGATTTGGGTTGTGTGAAAAGCAACCAAAGCCTTTGGTTTTTGTGAAAAGCAACCAAAGCGTGTTGCAGTGGTTTATGTTTTGAGAAAAGCGAACAAAACAAAAAAAAAGGGGTGCTGTTTTCATTTAAAAAAAAAAAAAAGGAAAAGGAAGGTGTCTTTTTCTTTTTTTTTTCCTTTTTTTTCAGATTGTGTCTCGGTACGCTTGCATCGTCACTCTTTTACCGCCGGCTACCGTCTCTGCTTACCCATCGCGTGTAGGGTTTGTGGTACATTACTTTCCCTCTACCCACGGTTAAGCTTCACGCACATCTATTTTTTTTCGCACTTTATTAGCTTTAATTTTTTGTGTGCTTTCCTTTTGTTGCAATGTCAACCTCTTCACAAAACAGTACCCTAACTAGT
The DNA here is from genome assembly GCA_030169165.1 of Centaurea solstitialis. Lineage (NCBI taxonomy): Eukaryota > Viridiplantae > Streptophyta > Magnoliopsida > Asterales > Asteraceae > Centaurea > Centaurea solstitialis. The sequence continues at coordinate 44,908,876 of CM058042.1, read as the reverse complement.
CCCACTGCTAGCCAACTTGTCTTTGCTCTCACAAATGTCTACTCACAATTTAGTTTTAAACTTTCCACCGACGGTTCCAAATACAAACTTTGGCGTCGAATTTTTCTTGATATGTGCAAAGGTGCCAAAGTCCATGGTCACATCACTGGCAAGTCTAAACCTGCTGGCGATGATGATGAGGACTGGGAGGCAATTGACTCCCGCATCAAATCTTGGTTTTACTCTACCTGTGATGCAAATCTACTGCAAATCATCTCGAGTGATAACTGTACTGCCAAAGACCTTTGGGATAAACTTGACGAGTTCTTTCTAAATAATAAGATGTCTCGAATGCTTCAGCTATAAGAGCAATTTCGTAACACCAAAAAGGGTGCCTTGTCCATTACTGATTTTTGTCACCAATTAAAAAATCTGGCTGATGCCCTTGCTGATTGTGACTCCAAAATTGATGAAGTTGAACTTGTCATGCAAATCCTGCGTCAGTTACCTCCCTCATATCACAGCATTGTAGATGTCATCACCAACACCAAACCCTTTCCCTCTTTTCTTGAAGCGAAAAACATGCTTCTTCTTCATGAGTCTCGTGAAGAGTCTATTGAATCCCATACAGATCCTCCTCTTACCTCTTCCGCTGCCTTGTATTCCTCTGCTCAAAATGGAAAACCGAAAAATAAAACTAATAGAGGGAAAAATAATGGGCGTTTTGCTTCTAAGGGGGGGGGGGTAATACTAATGTTTCTGCAAGCTCTCACTCTTTTGCAGGTAATCAGGGACATTCTCAGGCGTACTTTGGGGCTTCTCCTCATGCTCCACCAGCTCAGCCAGGCCTTCTTGGTGCACCTCCTGTGCACTACTTTGGGGCAGGGGTTCCTCAGCCATCCCCTACGATGTTCAGTGCTCCTCAGAATCCCTCACCGCATACCTTTCATCCGCCGCCAGTGCCGTCATCTCCGTACCTTTACGGGCAACATCAGTCTTCACACCCAGTGCCCGTTCCGTCTCATTACGGCCAGCCCATGCAGCAGTCCACACCTGTGCCACCGCCTCCTCCGCCTTCCTTCGGAGGCCATGTGTAACACCCCGCTAAAGCGGAAACACGAGGTGCGACAGCTAAGATTTCAAGGCGATAGGAGATAACAACATCAACCATTCGTTCCAAAATATCCAAAGTTTTTAAAATTTAATTTGTATTACAACCAACGGAAGTTTGAAATTACAAACATAGCAAAATAAAATACTAAGTCTTGATTGATGTCTACAAGTGCTCAAAACTAAGCTTTCTCATTCACCTTCTGATTTCCTGAAAAGCATGTTAAAACAAGCGTCAACTACGAGAGTTGGTGAGTTCACAGGTTTTCATATGCACAAAACAGTTTAAATGCAACAATTTTAGTGAACCTTTTTATTCACTCAACTTTTCGTAAACCAATTATAGTGAATCCGTTCATTCACATCATTTTCGTAAACAGTTATAGTGAATCCGTTCATTCACTAAATTTTTATAAACAGTTATAGTGAATCCGTTCATTCACTAAATTTTCATAAACAGTTATAGTGAATCCGTTCATTCACTAAATTTTTATAAACAGTTAGAGTGAATCCGTTCATTCACTACCAACAGTGAGTAAATTTTCCGGATGATTTGTAAATCGCAAGATAATTAGTGAGTTACTACAATCCTTTCCAATTCATGACATGCTTTGCCCCTATCTACCCCAGAGGTGGAAGTAAATCCCACTTGCGTAGAACGTTTTGTTCAATACAGTGCACCTATCACTCGTCAGTTCTAGGTGGGTATGTCAATCCAAATAGCGCTATCCACGTGTATTTTAGGCCCATTGTTATGAGTTAATAGTAGTCTTCGGGGACTTATTCATATTTTTCCTTTTATCTCACTATATCAAGCTTTAACATATCAAATTTAACTCACTTACATTTCATTTCAATTCAATTCATTTAAATCCATTTTTGCTCATTTCGAAACAGTTCAATTCATCACATTTTCATAATGCATTCAATCATATCATGCTTTCCACCCCAAAACGTATAAAACGGTAAAAGTGGGGCTGTGAATACTCACCTCGAGTGCTTAGTGCGGATTTGAAAGGGTTGATGCGTGACCTAAATCCCGGCTCCGAACTAGGGTCGTCCTATCAAATACGAAATTTTAACGTAAGTCCTAGGTCCAACGGTCCTTAACTAAAATCGTACCGAAATCCATAATATGCCATTATATAAATTTTATAGCCTAATCCAATAAAAATTCATTTTGTCACAATTGAAAGTCTTCCAAACATTTTAGAAGTTCAAATTTTATAAAATTGGGCTTTTAAGAAATTTTCAGAATCTGTCAAAATTTTGAGTTGTAAAAATTGTCATTTTGAACTTAGGTCCTCTAAATATTGAGTCTTTAAATTTTTACCCCCTGAATTAGGGGATGTTAGGAACATTTTCACCAAGTTTCATGATTTTTAGAGAATTTTTACTATTTTTAAACATTTTTACAAAATCAGTGGTAAGGGCTGAAATTCCAGAATACCTTTAGGTAAAGTTTAGTTCATAAATAATTCTATACACCACTTTATCACGAATTTCCAAAGAGATTTTCTAGGTAAAACATATACCAAACTTTTGAGATAAGTTTCATGTCATAAGGATGATTTTTGAGGGAGATATGACCTTTTCAAGTGGTGCATGTGTAATCTGCCATAAGAGGACAGCCTACACCACCAACTTAAACTCATTGGTTGAAGTCCCAAAACTCCTCTAAATGACATGATCTTGGACTTTTTAGAAAGCTAACTCAAAGTACTTGAGTTTAGGGTCAAGAAAATCGTATTTTAGATAAATAATCAAGGAGTTATGCTAGTTTGAAGTTGACCAAAGTTTCTGACCAAAACACTGTTGCACACAAAAATGTTTTATGGTGGTTTGGGTTCAAATCTTGGTGTTTTTGCACCAATCCAGTGGGGTTTGAACCCTAACACATTAAATATCATCCCATAAAATTTTCATGAAGAAATAAGTTCAAGAAAGCCCTTTTTGGGTCGTGTAAAGTGCATGCAACTATTTTGACAGAATCTGTCCAACATTTTAACATCCAATATGCTACCAAAACACATAAAATCATACCATCTCGGGGTTTTTCTTGCTATTTCACCCATAACTCAGATTATTCAAGTGTAATAAAACTAAAATATGCTCTCATACCATCCAAACCCATGCATGAACTATTGATGAAGTTTAGCACAAGTTTGGTGGTCAAAAACATCATCTAAATGATTTTGATGCATTTCTTGTGTTCTTATGGGGAAATCATTGATTTTCACCTTCATAGAATGTTATACAACATTTTCTAAGGTTCAATCTCTTTCCCAAACACATGTTTCTTTATTTGAATCAAAAGGGGTTAAAACCCTTGAAAAAGAAGAAGAAAAACTCACATATGAGTTAAAAATCGAAGTAGAAATCATCTAAACTATGCTTACCTTTGATGAACACCCAATCTCAATCTCAAATAGGTTTTAAAACCTTTAAAAATCTGGATTCAAGTGGTGTTCTTGGCTGAGTTTTAGTGAGAGAGTAGAGAGAATTAGAGAGAGAGAGATGAAGATTTGAAAATGAAAAAGAGATTTTGTTGGGAAAATGGAGATATGATGGTATTTATATGAGAGAAAAAAAAAAGAAGAAAGATGATTGGAGGAGGAGGGAGGTGGCCGGCCAAGGGGGCCCACCCACCTCTTTCTTTATATTTTTTTTTTTTATTTAAAACAGTATACATTCTACACTGTTTGTTCGACGCGGTACCGGGTTTTTGACGTTTTTTAGCAAATTCCGACTTTTCGAAGGTGGTTTTAGGTTATCTAGGTTACTTTACACATATTTTAAACATTATAACTTAAATTTCCAAAAATTATCTTAATTTTGGCATTTTAGGATTATCGGGTGATTTCGGGCCGGTTCGGGCTTTTTCGGGCAGTTTTCGGAACTTTTAGGATTTTAACCTAACTTTTTCGCACAAACTAATCTAGATTATTTTAGTAACTTAAATAACTACCTTTTTACCTATGGAGACGCTACTGAGTGATTTTCAGGCCGCTAATCGGAGAGCCGAATTTTGTCGGTTGTCACATTTACCCCCTGTTGAAAGAAATTTCGTCCCGAAATTTACTATTTGCCATAACTAGGAAGGCTCATTTGTAAACAGGTGAGGGTACTTGCTCTTTATACAAGCTTCTCGTTCCCAGGTAACTCCAGTCCATACTTTGAGTTCCACCAGACCTTGACAATTGGTATTCTTACTATGCCTTAACTGCTTGACTTCTTGGTCAAGAGTTTCAATTGGTTCCCCTGAAATGCGTAGCCGCTCATTGATTTGAACTTCCTCTAATGGTAGAACCACTGTTTCCATGGACAGTCTTTTTCTTCAGATTCGAACATGGAAGGTATCATGGATGGCACTGAGTTCCTAAGGAAATTCCAATTTGTATGCAGCTAGTTCGGCTCGCTCTTGCGTCTCAATTGGTCCAATGAATCTAGGACTCAGTTTTCCTTTCTTTCCAAACCCTAGAGATCCTTTCCATGGTAATACTTTCAAAAGTACCTTGTCACCAACTTGCAATTCCAAAGGCTTCCTGCGATTATCAGCATAACTCTTATAACGATCCATGGCTGCTTTTCAGCCTTTGCTGCATTGATTTAAATTTTGTCCGTCGTTTCTTGAACGATATCGGGCCTAGTTAGTTGTCGTTCTCCAACCTCTAACCAACTAAGTTGTTGTAGGAGATTTCAGTCAATGATAGATGGTTGTTCCAACTTCCTCCTAATTCCATCACGCAGGCACACATAATGTCCTCCAGCGTTTGTATGGTTTCCTCTGTCTGTCCATCCGATTGAGGACGATATAAGGTGCTTAGGTCTAATCTTGTGCCCATCACTTTGTTTAATGATTTCCAGAATCGTGAAGTAGAACTGCTGTCTCTATCGGAGATGATCAAGATTGGCATTCCATGTCGCATAGCTATCTCATCGACATACAATTTCGCGAGTCTATCAATGCTGTAAGTTTCCCTTATTGGCAAAAAGTGCGCAGATTTCGTGAGTCGATCAACGATTACCCAAATTGAATCATGCCCCTTTTTAGTCTTGGGTAACTTGGTCACGAATCCCTTGATATCCGCTCCCATTTCCATTCTGGGATTTCCGGTTGCTGCAGGAGTCTGGATGGCTTTTTGGTGTTCTACCTTGATCCTGGCACAGGTCAAGCATTTGCTCACATGCTAAGCTATATCCTTTTTCATCCCAGGCCACCAGTAGGCTCTTATAGTCCTTTGTACATCTTGTTAGATACTGGGTGTATCGAGTATTTCGTCAAATGAGCTTCATCCATGATCGTTGACCTTAACTGATCGACCTTTGGTGACCACATCTTGTCCTTAAAATAACGTACTCCATTTGCTTTCACCTAAAACTCTATTTCTATCTGGTGAAGAGTTCCTTTCTTCAGGTTTTCTACTTTCAATGCTTCTTCTTGAGCTTCAAGCATTTGATTTTTCAAACTCACCTGCACTACCATTCCCGTGACTCGTGCTCTTGAAGGTTTCACCCTTTTCTTTCCTGCTCAGTGCATCAGCTACCACATTTTCCTCTCCTGGGTGATACTTTATCTCACAATTTTAGTCATTGAGTAACTCGACCCATCTTCTTTGCCTTGAGTTCAACATCTTCTGATCGAGGGTGTGCTGAAGGCTCTTGTGATCTGTGAAGATCGTGCACTTTGTACCATAAAGGAAATGCCTCCAGACCTGAAGTGCAAACACCACAGCTCCTAGCTCAAGATAGTGTGTGGTGTAATTCTTTTCACGAACCTTTAATTGTCTCGACGCATAAGCAATGACCTCCTTACTTTTCATTATCACACATTCTAAGCCTTAATGCGAAGCATCGCAGTACCCCACGATGTTATCTGTTCCTTCAGGTAACGCCAAATGGAGTGCATTGCACAAGTTATGCTTAAGTAACTGAAACGCTTCCTCTTGTTTTTCTCCCCAAATAAACTTCTTGTCCTTCTGCGTTAAAATTTTCAAAGGTTGTGCAATCTTGGAGAAATTAGCAATGAATCGTCGGTAATAGCCTGCCAGACCGAGAAAACTGTCGAATTTCTGTCGGCGTCTTCAGAGTTTCCCATTTCTTTATAGCTTCAATCTTGGCTGGATCAACATGTATTTCTTCTTTATTCACCACATGACTTAAAAGTGCATTTCACGGATCCAAAATTCACACTTAGAGAATTTTGCGTAAATCTCCTCGGTTTTGAGCAACTCCAGTATCAATCTTAGATGTTGCTCATGCTCCTCCTTACTTCGCGAGTGGATTTGGGTGTCGTCTATGAAGACAGTCACAAACTTATCCAGGTATGGTCGACATACTCTGTTCATCAAATCCATGAAAACTGCTGGAGCGTTCGTCAAACCAAAGGGCATGATCAAGAATTCGCAATGACCATAACGAGTTCTGAACGCTGTCTTGGCAATATCTTCCTCTCGAACTATCATCTGATGGTATCCGGATCTAAGATCGATCTTGGAAAGGTACGTTGCTCCTTGAACTAGATCAACATGGAACTCTATCTGTCTATGCAGGGGTAGTCCGGGTAACTCCTCCGGGAACACTTCTGGATACTCTCTTACAACTGGAAAGTCCTAAATTTGCTCCTCCTTTACCTCTTTATCTACATATGCGCCATAAACGCCACGCAATCCTTTTGCAAATGGCTTCACATTTTCATGTAGGGTACTATACTGGATCTTGATGTGCCTCTTTGGTTCCAATTGCGAATGCCCTTCCTTGAGCCTTGCATCCTTAATCTCTTTGATTTGCTTACGTTGCTTTGTTCATCCTCTTGGTGCTGCTTAAGCCTTTATTCAGCGTGAAATACCTATCTTTAGAGTGGTTTAGGGTTGCGTACCCTTAGCACCCTTTCCGGTCCTTCTGACCTTCCTTTCCTTTCTATAGTAACGAGTAGTGTAACCGACTAGGTTGTCCTTGGTACCCCTAATACAAGCTCCTGGGTGATTGCAGTTGTAGCTATTACATTTTGGATGAGAGTCCATATACTGTCTTGACTCATAGGTCTTTACTCCAAATTTCTTTTGACTTTTATTTGACTGACTTGAGTTGCCTCCTCTGACTGGTGCCCTACTTTCCTTTATTACCATCTTCCCACTCGATGGGTACTATGACTTCCTTAATTCTCCTATTTGCGACAAGGTCGGTTAGTAATTTGAGTGACTATGGTAGGTACGACTTCCTGGACTTGTTGGGCTATCAGTTGCGCAATGTTGATCACTTAACTCTTACGGTTCCCTTTCTAGCTACGTGTGTTTCTTCTAGGAAATACGGTTTTAAATCATTTGTAAAATGTATGTTTGAGTAAAAGTTGTCTCTTAATAAATGTTCGAAAATATTTGTATTTTATTTATGAGGATTTCTTTACAATAAAATCGGTAAGAACGTCTTGGTGATTAAATAAAGGTTAGTTTCATTGAAACTTAATATATATCTGAAAGGGGTCAAAATTTGATGTTAATACATCATTAAAATATTTTACCCACCCAGACTAAGGTTTAAATGGGATAACCAAAAGTACACTTTGAAATTCCTTCAAAATTCACGAGAGTTACAACCAAAAAGATCAGTTTTGCCAACAGTATTACCGCAACTTGTCCGCCTAAGTCAACTTTCCTAGTCGTCCTTCTTGTCTTCCTAGCATTTTCTACAACTTTGGTGGTACATTCCTCCAATAGATGCACCAATTTTGTCGACTTAATCATGGCCTGATTCTATCTTGATGCCCTGCTTCGACTATTTTGCAGTCCGCCGGCGAGTGTTTGCATAGTTCGAGTCTCTCCTTGTGCCATACTAATATTATGAGCGATCAATATCCCCGAAAGGATATGAAATGATCTTGCATTACCCCAATGGGTTATTGCCAATCCACTCCGAAAGGTTGCCGTAACTGTTCTCTGAGTTGTCTCGTTTGAGGTGCTGGGAGGTTCAGGTTGGCGTAGGAATAACTGGGGTAGGTTCAGGTAGGACACTTGTTGGGGTAATCGAAGGTGGATTGCTTAGATATCCTTACTTGTTACTCTAATGTCGGAATCATAATGCTTAGACGGGTCCTTCCCCGAAGTCTAAGTAGTAGTGTTCGACATAGTGGTTGTAGTGCCCGCAAGACTCATTAACACGCATTCAAAATACTAGTGACATCCTAGCGCTAACGCAGGAATGTTCAACAGTGACGTTACCTTTCTTAACGCGTAAATGCTATAGTAAATATCAACATCATGATATGCTTATGTGAACTCACACAGTTTTCGCTTTTCAGGAAATTTTTCGAAGGTTTCAAATTTTTATTTTCTAACAATACGCTTAGTTCATAAGTCCTATCCTACTTATATCATGGCTAAGCGTAGGTGATCAGGCTCCGCTTATCTATGATATATCAGAATAGCACCTATCCTAATCGTATAAGCATTTGAATTCTCCTATACTTCGAAATCTGTGATTAAAATGTTTTAACTTTTTTTTTTGGAAAAATGTTGGTTATAGTACTTGGTTTTATGAAAACCGATGTTCTCTATAACCTATGGCTCTGATACCAAATCTGTAACACCCCGCTAAAGCGGAAACACGAGGTGCGACAGCTAAGATTTCAAGGCGATAGGAGATAACAACATCAACCATTCGTTCCAAAATATCCAAAGTTTTTAAAATTTAATTTGTATTACAACCAACGGAAGTTTGAAATTACAAACATAGCAAAATAAAATACTAAGTCTTGATTGATGTCTACAAGTGCTCAAAACTAAGCTTTCTCATTCACCTTCTGATTTCCTGAAAAGCATGTTAAAACAAGCGTCAACTACGAGAGTTGGTGAGTTCACAGGTTTTCATATGCACAAAACAGTTTAAATGCAACAATTTTAGTGAACCTTTTTATTCACTCAACTTTTCGTAAACCAATTATAGTGAATCCGTTCATTCACATCATTTTCGTAAACAGTTATAGTGAATCCGTTCATTCACTAAATTTTTATAAACAGTTATAGTGAATCCGTTCATTCACTAAATTTTCATAAACAGTTATAGTGAATCCGTTCATTCACTAAATTTTTATAAACAGTTAGAGTGAATCCGTTCATTCACTACCAACAGTGAGTAAATTTTCCGGATGATTTGTAAATCGCAAGATAATTAGTGAGTTACTACAATCCTTTCCAATTCATGACATGCTTTGCCCCTATCTACCCCAGAGGTGGAAGTAAATCCCACTTGCGTAGAACGTTTTGTTCAATACAGTGCACCTATCACTCGTCAGTTCTAGGTGGGTATGTCAATCCAAATAGCGCTATCCACGTGTATTTTAGGCCCATTGTTATGAGTTAATAGTAGTCTTCGGGGACTTATTCATATTTTTCCTTTTATCTCACTATATCAAGCTTTAACATATCAAATTTAACTCACTTACATTTCATTTCAATTCAATTCATTTAAATCCATTTTTGCTCATTTCGAAACAGTTCAATTCATCACATTTTCATAATGCATTCAATCATATCATGCTTTCCACCCCAAAACGTATAAAACGGTAAAAGTGGGGCTGTGAATACTCACCTCGAGTGCTTAGTGCGGATTTGAAAGGGTTGATGCGTGACCTAAATCCCGGCTCCGAACTAGGGTCGTCCTATCAAATACGAAATTTTAACGTAAGTCCTAGGTCCAACGGTCCTTAACTAAAATCGTACCGAAATCCATAATATGCCATTATATAAATTTTATAGCCTAATCCAATAAAAATTCATTTTGTCACAATTGAAAGTCTTCCAAACATTTTAGAAGTTCAAATTTTATAAAATTGGGCTTTTAAGAAATTTTCAGAATCTGTCAAAATTTTGAGTTGTAAAAATTGTCATTTTGAACTTAGGTCCTCTAAATATTGAGTCTTTAAATTTTTACCCCCTGAATTAGGGGATGTTAGGAACATTTTCACCAAGTTTCATGATTTTTAGAGAATTTTTACTATTTTTAAACATTTTTACAAAATCAGTGGTAAGGGCTGAAATTCCAGAATACCTTTAGGTAAAGTTTAGTTCATAAATAATTCTATACACCACTTTATCACGAATTTCCAAAGAGATTTTCTAGGTAAAACATATACCAAACTTTTGAGATAAGTTTCATGTCATAAGGATGATTTTTGAGGGAGATATGACCTTTTCAAGTGGTGCATGTGTAATCTGCCATAAGAGGACAGCCTACACCACCAACTTAAACTCATTGGTTGAAGTCCCAAAACTCCTCTAAATGACATGATCTTGGACTTTTTAGAAAGCTAACTCAAAGTACTTGAGTTTAGGGTCAAGAAAATCGTATTTTAGATAAATAATCAAGGAGTTATGCTAGTTTGAAGTTGACCAAAGTTTCTGACCAAAACACTGTTGCACACAAAAATGTTTTATGGTGGTTTGGGTTCAAATCTTGGTGTTTTTGCACCAATCCAGTGGGGTTTGAACCCTAACACATTAAATATCATCCCATAAAATTTTCATGAAGAAATAAGTTCAAGAAAGCCCTTTTTGGGTCGTGTAAAGTGCATGCAACTATTTTGACAGAATCTGTCCAACATTTTAACATCCAATATGCTACCAAAACACATAAAATCATACCATCTCGGGGTTTTTCTTGCTATTTCACCCATAACTCAGATTATTCAAGTGTAATAAAACTAAAATATGCTCTCATACCATCCAAACCCATGCATGAACTATTGATGAAGTTTAGCACAAGTTTGGTGGTCAAAAACATCATCTAAATGATTTTTGATGCATTTCTTGTGTTCTTATGGGGAAATCATTGATTTTCACCTTCATAGAATGTTATACAACATTTTCTAAGGTTCAATCTCTTTCCCAAACACATGTTTCTTTATTTGAATCAAAAGGGGTTAAAACCCTTGAAAAAGAAGAAGAAAAACTCACATATGAGTTAAAAATCGAAGTAGAAATCATCTAAACTATGCTTACCTTTGATGAACACCCAATCTCAATCTCAAATAGGTTTTAAAACCTTTAAAAATCTGGATTCAAGTGGTGTTCTTGGCTGAGTTTTAGTGAGAGAGTAGAGAGAATTAGAGAGAGAGAGATGAAGATTTGAAAATGAAAAAGAGATTTTGTTGGGAAAATGGAGATATGATGGTATTTATATGAGAGAAAAAAAAAGAAGAAAGATGATTGGAGGAGGAGGGAGGTGGCCGGCCAAGGGGGCCCACCCACCTCTTTCTTTATATTTTTTTTTTTATTTAAAACAGTATACATTCTACACTGTTTGTTCGACGCGGTACCGGGTTTTTGACGTTTTTTAGCAAATTCCGACTTTTCGAAGGTGGTTTTAGGTTATCTAGGTTACTTTACACATATTTTAAACATTATAACTTAAATTTCCAAAAATTATCTTAATTTTGGCATTTTAGGATTATCGGGTGATTTCGGGCCGGTTCGGGCTTTTTCGGGCAGTTTTCGGAACTTTTAGGATTTTAACCTAACTTTTTCGCACAAACTAATCTAGATTATTTTAGTAACTTAAATAACTACCTTTTTACCTATGGAGACGCTACTGAGTGATTTTCAGGCCGCTAATCGGAGAGCCGAATTTTGTCGGTTGTCACACCATGCCGCTCAGTACAGTCAGCCTCAGTATACTGATTTATCTTCTGTGTTTCAGGCCATGTCTGTTCAGGCGCCTCAGGACAACAATTTTTACATGGATTCGGGTGCAACCAGGCATATGACCTTCAATCAAGGTACAATGCACTCTCTAACTCCTTGTAATTCTAATTTCATACAGGTTGGTAATGGTGCTATGGTTCCTGCTAGATACATTGGTCAATGTACATTACCCTATTCTCTTCACCCTCTTCATCTTAAAAATGTTTTAGTCTCTGATAAACTAATCAAAAACCTTATCTATGTTCGTCGTTTTACCATAGATAATTCTGTTTCTGTTGAGTTTGATCCGTTTGGTTTCACTGTGAAGGATCTTAAAACAGGGTCTTTTCTTCAGCGTTGCGACAGTGATCACCATGATCTTTATCCCGTTCTCCCTCCTGCACCTCGGTCTGCTCTTGCCTCGGCTAATGTTGCTGTTTCCTTTGACGTCTGGCATAGACGGCTTGGTCATCCGGGTGCTGCTATCTTCCAGTTTCTTGTGTCGCGCAAGTTCATTGCTTGCTCCAGTCAAACTTCTACTTTATGTCATGCGTGTCAGTTAGGAAAACATTGTCGTTTACCTTTTTCTTTATGTACTACTAAAACTTCTCGTGTGTTTGAACTTGTTCATTCTGATTTATGGACTTCACCTGTTACTAGTTTGAGTGGTTTTAAATATTATGTTCTCTTTTTGGATGATTTTTCTCACTTCTTATGGGTGTTTCCTTTACGTGCTAAATCTGAGGTGTTTTCTGTTTTTAAAACGTTTCGTGCATATGTTCTAAACCAATTTAAAACGGACATTCAGGTTTTCCAATGTGATAACGGTCGTGGGTTTAACAACCAACCCTTCTTGGATTTTCTTAAAACTCATGGCATCAAAATACGCTTTTCTTGTCCCTATACGTCTCAACAAAATGGAAAAGCTGAACGCACTATTCGCACTATCAATAACACCCTCCGCACGTCCCTCATCCAAGCATCTCTCCCGCCCAAATTCTGGGTTGAGGCTCTTCTTTCCTCTGTTCACACCTTCAACCTGCTTCCGTCCACCACCATTCAGTACAAGACTCCTTTTGAGATGTTGTTTGGTTTCTTTCCTACCTATTCTCATTTGCGAGTTTTTGGGTGTTTGTGCTATCCCAACACTTCGCCCACTAGTGCCCACAAGCTTGCTCCCCGATCCTCTGCCTGTGTCTACCTCGGTCCTAGTACGGATCATCGTGGGTATCGTTGCTTAGATCTCATCACGCAAAAGGTCATCATCTCCCGTCATGTCAACTTTGATGAAACGCACTTTCCGTTTCCTGACTTCCAGCCTCGTCCCTCCTCGGAAGACTACGACGCGTTTGAAGTTGATGATTCCCTCCCTTTCCTCTCTCCTATGGTCGATACTTCCTCCCCTCCGCCGGTAGCTGGTCCTTCTGCTTCTGTCTCCTCTTCTCAGCCCCTACCCGCTGAACCTTCTGTCACCTCTTCTTCTCCTTCTGCTCCTTCTGCTGAGCCTTCTCAGCCTCCTGCTCCGACTGCTACCTCCGGTCATCCGATGACCACTCGTTCGCGCACAGGTTCTCTTAAGCCTAAACAGATCTTCAACCTTTCGGTCACTAGTGACATCTCTCCCATTCCTCGGTCTCCTGCTCAGGCCATGTGTGACCCTCATTGGCGGGCCGCCATGGATGCTGAAATGACTGCCATTATTTCTAACTACATGTGGGATCTGGTACCTAAACCCTCTGATGCTAACATAGTTGGCAATCGTTGGCTGTTTCGCCATAAGTTTGACAGCAATGGGCGTCTTGAGCGTTACAAAGCCCGTCTTGTTGCTCAGGGTTTCTCACAGCAACCCGGACTGGACTTTGATGACACTTTCAGTCCCGTTGTCAAGCCTGCCACCATTCGCACGGTTCTTAGCATCCCCATATCCCGCAATTGGCCTATTCATCAGCTTGATGTTAAGAATGCCTTTCTTCATGGTGATCTCACTGAAACTGTTTACATGCGTCAGCCTCCTGGCTATGTAAATAGTTCTTTTCCCGATCATGTCTGTCGCCTACGCAAGGCTCTTTATGGCCTTAAGCAGGCACCCCGTGCGTGGTATCATCGTTTTGCTGTCTACCTCTCCTCTTTAGGTTTTCTTAGTAGTAAGACTGACACCTCTCTTTTCACGTATCATCGCGGATCTGATACTATCTACCTCCTTCTTTATGTCGATGATATTATTCTTACTGCCTCCTCTCCTGCTCTTATCTCCATGGTTATCTCTAAGTTATCCTCTGAGTTTCCCATGTCTGATTTGGGTCCGTTATCCTTCTTCTTAGGAATTGCTGCGTCTTGTAGCCAGTCTGGACTCTTTCTTTCTCAATCTGCCTTTGCTCAGGAGATTCTAGCACGAGCTGATATGGTCTCGTGCAATCCCTGCAGCACACCGGCTGACACCAAGACAAAGCTTGCTGTTGATGGTGAGCCTGTTTCTGATCCCACCTTATATCGAAGCCTTGCTGGTGCCCTGCAGTATCTGACCTTTACTCGTCCTGATATTGCACATGCCGTCCAACAGGTATGTCTCTTTATGCATGACCCGCGTCTTCCGCATCTCAATGCGCTTAAACGCATCCTACGGTATTTAAAGGGTACTCTGTCTCATGGTCTTCATCTTAAGGCGTCAGCCGTTGATCGCTTGGTTGCCTATTCGGATGCCGACTGGGCCGGCTGTCCTAACACACGTCGGTCCACCTCAGGGTTTTGTGTCTATCTGGGTGACAATCTCGTATCTTGGTCCTCCAAACGGCAGCATGTTGTTTCCCGCTCTAGTGCCGAGGCCGAGTACCGGGGATAGCCAATGTGGTTGCTGAAACTGCTTGGTTGCGAAATCTCCTCCTCGAGTTGTGTTGTCCTCTCTCTCGTGCCACTGTTGTCTTCTGCGATAATGTCAGTGCCATGTACCTAGCATCCAACCCTGTTCAGCACCAGAGAACCAAGCATGTGGAAATAAATTTACATTTTGTTAGGGAGCGTGTTGCGATTGGTCATGTGCGTGTTTTGCATGTTCCATCCGCCTATCAGTATGCTGATATTTTTACAAAGGGTCTACCTGCGAGTTTGTTTCTAGATTTTAGAAATAGTTTGAACATTCGTTTACCTCCCGATCAAACTACGGGGGTGTGTTAAATATTGTATAGTTCAGGGACCCTCTTGTAACTTTTGTATCTATTTATTGTTATCAATACACGCAACCCTAGCACGGGTTTTCCACAATCTCACACTTACGTTAACAGTTATTGTAAAATCACATATGATATTGTATACGATTGAACCATTTTCAAGTTTCTTAATTAATTAGTTAATCTTCTTGTCTTGGGTGTGTGATTACTCGCTATCGCCTTTTCACACGTTAATCTCTTGAGTTATATATGTTTTGACATATATATGAAAACAAAAATATAATTTTTTTTGGCATAACATTCTTAAGAGTAAATTATGGATTTGATCCCTGTGGTTTGGTGGATTTTACGAATTTTGTCCATAAGCTTCACTAATTACGGATTTAGTCCCTGTGGTATTCATTTTCTTTTTGATTTGGTTTTTCAGCCTAACGACCATTCATATATCATACTTACAAAGAAATGAAGCAATCGAACATCACTATATGTTCTTGGCACTTCTTATTTTGGTTTTGCCGAATCCCATCAAAGCCAATTAATAGAGTTTTGCAAGAAAAGGACTGGTTGATCGACTTAAAAGACAAGAACGTCCTTGTTTTCCAATCACTTCCAAAGGGACCGGTTCTACCTGCTGCTCCATCAGGGTGCACCTATATTCCGGGAAGCCATTTGATGGCCTTGTCCTTAATGAACTTCTCCAGAGGGGGCAATATTGCTCGATGATCAATTCGTCACATGTTTCAAGAACGATCGACCAATTAAGGTGCGGTCCATGATACTCGATTGAACCTAGCTAGGGTTCTAACTGTTTTACTACGAGTTTTCATATTATTGTGAAAACACTTGACGATTAATGGAGGGCCTTGTCCTTAGTGAACTTTTCCGAAGGGGGCAATATTGCTCGATGATCAATTATTTCACATGTTTAAGGACAGATCGACCAAGAAGGTGCGGTCCATGATACTTGATTGAGCCTAGATAGGGTTCTAACTATTTTACTACGCGTTTTTATATTATTGTGAAAACACTTAACAATTAATTGAATTTAGTTACATATTTATCCATTCAATGATTTATCATGGTCATGGGTCATAAAATCAATTTGTACAAAGGCTTTTTTCTACGTTCCCATTGAATCGAGTACATAATATTTTACTTTTCGTAAGACTTTATGATTCATTAAATCAATTAGTATTATTGGTTTGTTCTCAAAACACGTTTTTAACGAACGATGTATTAGATATGTGGACATTATTTGTAACGAATTTTACGGCAAACTCATTTTTAATTGTGTGTCATGTATATATATATATATATATATAGACTTAAGTTTACGTGACACCAATACTTTATACATGAAATTTCCAAGCAAAATAATGTGATGGTAAAAATAAATTCGAACGTTAATAGTGAAAAACATTGTCAAGGTAAAAAAATCCAAACGATAAAAGAAATCCAAACCTTTATAGAAATTTAGGGTGAGGGTTAAAAAAAAATCAAAACCTTCACATAAAACGTTGTGAAGGTAAAAAAAATTGAACTTTCACAGTGAAAAAGTAGTGAAAGTAATAAAAATTCGAACTTTCACAGTGAAAAACACCGTGAATTAACGCAATATTTAGAGGGTTTTCACTATGAAGGTTCGACTTTTTTTACCTTCACAGTGTTTTGCTGTGAATTGAAGTTTCATGTGTAAGGTCTATATATATATATATATATATATATATAGAGAGAGAGAGAGAGAGAGAGAGGAAAGTTCAAATGTGAACTCAATTTTGGTTGTGAACATGAGGACGAATCTCGGTCGCTCATCCGTTCAATAAAGGTGGATTTGACCGGTCCCCTCCTTTATTAATCTCCACCCTCCCATGAATCGCATCAATCCTCCATGATTGCGTCCACCGTAACCGAAGATGTGTGGCTGAGATTCGTCCTCAAGTTTCACAACCAAAATTGAGTTCACATTTGAACCTGATCCTATATATATATATATATATAGAGAGAGAGAGAGAGAGAGAGGAAGAGGTTCAAATCAGAAGTAGAAAAATGATCCTAATCGTATGTCCGGTCAACATTTGTGGCTTTAATTGTGAAGCACCAGATAATTCATCACATGAGTGTGCAAAAGATAGAGGGGCAGTTTTGTAACTTCTACAAGTAGATGACAAACAACTTTATATATGAACACTTGATTCATATGTGAACACGTTAAGTAGTTTCACGTATTATTTAACTGATTCACATATAAACCCATAGGTTCATGAGTGAACTATTAATTTTAGCGCATATATAAATTGAGGGAGGTTCATTTGTTAACCGGACAATTTGTGTTAACCGTGTTAACCAAAAAATGACCAATAGGATTTCTCCATTTTCCCTATTTTTCCGCCTATGTGGGTCACTTGGGTGCCAAATCAATCAAATCAAGAACACTTAAGTTTAGATGATGTATATGCTAAGTATAAGGATCCAAGGTAGATTGCATTCCATATAAATGTGAGAGAAGTAAGAAAAAAAGGAAAGTACAAATGAAGCTAATGACTCCTATTTATACTAACTCTATGGACTAGGCTTTTTAAAATTGAATGGGCCTAAACACTTGGGCCTTTAATTACAAATTACATGAATGACAACTAAGTTTAGGGAAATTACAAATTGACACAACTAACAAATATTCCTAACAATTTCCCCCTTTATGTCAATTTCTCCGCTTCTGATGACTTGATGATTTCTTCTTTGACCCTTCAGTCTCTTTGGGGTTCTTTGATGAACTTTCTCTTCTTCGTGATGGTGGTGGTGGGGGTCTCTCCTCAACTCTTTTGACTGGTCCCTCTATCTTCCAAAGACCACAATACGATTCGAAGCGTCGTAGAATGATGCGATGTTCTAGACGATGCTCGATGATCTGGAAAACTTCGTCTATCAGGATGGAGGGATTTATCCAGTGCTTGGTCTTCAACACCTCAAGCTCAAGCCTCTTCTTCTCGGTAGCCAACCTTTGTTGATGATGTGGAGCGTACCGTCACTGTACTTGTGAACCTCATCGCATCGCATAAACTTTTTTCTCTTCCTTCTGGTTCTGGTACACTACCCCAAGAGTTGGTTTCTCGAGGACTTGGTAAAGAGAATAGCGATCGATGTTTGGGAGGTCTTGGTTTGGCGGGGAGAGGTTGATCGTGCTCTGATGACTCTCTAACCCGATCTGAAAGTCAGAGTTTCTGAGTTCTTCCGGTTCCTCTCGATAAAGTGCTTAACAACTTCTAGTCCTTTGAATGTCTCCTGAGGTCGGGTTGTAAGCGTCTTCAAGTCAGTATATAATGTGTCTATGTCATCAATATGCACATTGTCGAAATCAGCTTCGGTGAACGTGAACTCCCGTTTCTCTTTCGGATGACAGAAAAGACTGAGAACCATAAACTCTGGAAGCATATGGATGAAACCTCACTGACTCGGATGATTGGGTTATCATAGAAGAACACATTTGCTTTGGGTTTGGCTTGAGTATCCATCCAGTAGAGATACTTGGTCTGCTTTTGTGGTGGCAGATCGGTGATGTCGTAGTACTTCTCCAGAGGCAAGTTCTCCACCTTGTCAGTGAAGATAGATCTATGAATATCCTCAAGGTAACTGCCACGCCATCTTTCTATCCCACTTGACTGAATTTGAGCGGCTCCACATACTTTCTGCGATTTGAAAGTGCACCCTTCTCCCTGGGATAGATCACTTTGGGAGGTGATACTGATGGCTGCCTCCATTGACCATGAATCGGTCGCTGAGGTCCATGAGTCACAGGTTGTTCGGACCACGACGAGGAGCTTTGACTGGTGGAGATGGAGTGCGAGAAGATGAATCATCCTGAACTGGAGATGGAGGGTGAGGTAGTACCCTTAGTTGAGGACCTCTGTATGTAGGAGACGGCGTAAGAGGAAGAGGAGACGGCGTGGTGAAGGCGTATCATATGAAGAATGTGGAGACATAGGAGGTGAAGAAGAGTCGAACTATACATCTCAATACCCGGAAGAGACTGATGTGGAGGCGACTGACGTGGTACCAGAAGAGGAGAGTCAGAACTGCAGCTCTCCATGCATGACTCATAATCATCTGAAGGAACATCATCTGAAGCGGGTACGCGGACAGGGTGAGAGATTTCGGGTTGACACAAAAAACGATCTCTCGACCCTCCGCTGAATCTGCCGTCGGGTTCTGACCAGGCTGAGAATGAGATACATCGGCACCGGTCCCCATATGAGTACTAGAAGTAGCGGCGCCGGAAGATGTGTCTGTCAGAACTAAGAGCCAAGCCGAGCCTTCTTATGGATTTCCCCCTCACGGCGATCGGGGTCATCTCGGTCGTCGTGTCTGCGCTTTGGTGGCTCGGCTGATGCACGGACAAGAAGTCTCAAGGGCTCGGATCTAGTCTGCATGTCTGAAATGGAGCCCTTGATCTCAGCTAATTCCTCCGTCTTCAGGGCATCAAGCTTCCCTTCGAGCTCTGGATAGATAAGACTACCTCTTGAGAAGAGGAGGTAGCCGGCTCGGGACGGCTCGCGGGAAGTGATGGATTAGAGAACCGCTTAAAGTATCCCAGAAGATTGACCTCATGGTCAGAAAGATCACTTATGGATAGTAACGATCCATAAGAAGGTCCCGTAACTCATCGGTAGAGGAAACGGGAGCGGCGGATCTCGGAGGTGGGGATGGTGATCGGGGAGGTGGTGTTGGATCTCGTACAGGCTCAGTCACCTTCCCTTTGCCCTTTAACGGGCTTCAAGTGCCGCAAACTTTGCATCAAACTCCTCACGGACAGCCTTTAGGGCGCTGTCCATCATCTCCCTGACAACAAATGCCGGGTAAGTAACACCGGGCTCACATAGAGTACCCGTTTGCACAACCGCTGAATCAACGGTGTGGCCTACTTTCACAGTTGGCGTGATGATAGCCGTGGTAGGTCTTCCCTCCGGTCCTCTGAAATGCCCGTCGTGGACACCACTCTCGGGGTTCCGGTCACGTCACTAAGAATCGCGACAGGTGGAGCTGAGACTGCGTCACACAGACTGGCAGTATGTGTACCTAAATGTGTATCGGGCACTAGACTCTGGTGCCCATGAAGGAAGGTGGGGATCGGGGTAGGGATCCTCCTGTTTCAATATCATTACCCTCCAAGTGAGGGCTTGATAGCCGTTGTGCTTTGTCCCCGTGGAATGAAACACCCACCTTTTGAGAGATGGATGAGTGGATAGGTGGGGCGTGCAATTGCACCTCTGGGTGGGAGGTCTCTTCTTCAATACCCGTACTCAACACATGTGTACGGGTAGCAGATGTGGCTGCCCAGCGTCTACCTAAGGATAGGCGAGGACCGGTTAAAACCTTTGGTCCAGACTCCCACTCATCATTTCTTTCACTTCCATCGCTCAGCTCACTATCATAACTATCTTCGACTGTTTTGTCTCCCTCAAACCTTATTTCAACCTCACCGGAGTATTCAGACTCAGAATAATATTCCACCAAAGAAAAAGGTGTTCTGTTAGCTAGTACAGGTAGACAAGGGTGAGAAGAGCCTGCTCCGGTCTGATCATCGTCACCGACTAAGTTACCCCCGCATCTCCCCCCGACTCCTCATCCTCACGCCTTGGTCATCACCCCCAGATGAATGACCACTCTCATAACCCTCACTTTCTTGTCTAGGGGATTCCTCCGGGGTGCCAGCCTCCGGCTCTGGAGGTACTGGTAGAGGAAGTGAGTCTAAGTATGCTCTCAGAATCGGTGAACGATGATCAAGTGCATCAAGTAATTCTTGGGGAATCTTCATAGGAACAATCTGTTGATGATCAGTGTTATCAACCAGTTTCGACATAGGCCAGGTAGGAAATAATGGAAGCCCCTTCCGTGGAACACTACAGTTCTTGTCTAAGATATGAGAGATGATAAGTGCCAAGAATCGTGGATACGGAACGAAATTTCTGGCCTTTGAACCTGTCTTGTCTTTGATCACGGATGAAAACTCCTCCCAAAGAAAGTACTGATAGCGGTGTCGGGTGTGGCACAACCAAGAAAGACTTGCTTTAACTCTTTGCCGCATTGATCTGTTCCTCTGGTGCGAGAGGAAAGACACTTGTTGAGGATGGCGAATAGAGTGGACCAGGCACCGGCGATATGTTTGCGTTTGAACGCTCCAAGAGTAGGAAGTTCTTCCTCATATCCGAGAGCATAGATGGTCTTGAATATTTCTTCATCAGACAGTTGATATGTCTCAGGGGTTTAACAGGTACTTGGAGGATGCGACAGAATCGGTCTCGGGTTAGTTTGTACTTAAAGTCTTCGACCTTGCATTTGAAGTGTTCAGGTTGGGAAGAGGTACGCAGAAAAATTGCATGGAGTCATAGAATTGTTGTATGTAGAATTCCGGGATATCAACACGACGGGTGAGAAGTGGGGTAAGTGGGTGGTGTCGAAGGATTTCTATTATGATTGGGTGTGAGGTTTGGAAGTGATCAAGGTCAAGGTAGTGGTTATTTTGGTTGGAAAGAAGGTATTTGGCATAAGGAAAGAGGCTATCAGAGATTTTCTGCAGTTGAGGTGAAAGGGTATCGTAGGTAATGGGTTGGGGTTGATCGACACGAGACTTACGATGAGCTGAAGAGCTCGGATTCACCATTGTACCTGAAGAAGAAGATGTTACTATTGAGAGAAAGGCATAATTGAGATATAAGACACACATCATTGAGATGTGTTATTGTGTACTAAATCAAAGGATTTGATAAAGAATAACACAACACATTGAGTGTGAATTTTTCTCAGATAGCGAGAATCCAAAGACCACCAACAATCTTACCAACCCGAGACATGATGATGAACACTGAGGCTATTCTGAATGAGGTGGTATCATGGCATGGTAAGACAAGTGTACATAACATGTATACACTTAAGCCAAGTTAACACACATATGCAAGTAACCTGAGTCTCACAAACATCCTTGAGAGCAGTGTTGCACAAAAAATATTCGTTAAGAGAAACAAGTCATAATGAGTACAATGCACAAGATTCGAAAAGTGAATTGGTTACCAATAAGATGTGCACAAGAAGCAATTCAAACCCATTCTACTAAGCTCACAAAGAATAAGAACACAAGAAAATATTAAACCTAAAAAAAATTAGATAAAAAAAACATAAAAAGAAATTAAACAAAAGAAAACTTTAAGAAGAGAGAAAAATACAAGAAGAAAAAAATCTAAGTGATAAAGAAAATGAAAGAAGTAAAAGAAAAGGAAAAAGAAAAAATAAAAACGTGAAAAAAATAAAAAAAAATGGCTGAAAAGAAAAAGACAAAAAAAATCTTATTTAAGGTAGTGCTGACGAGGAGGGCTGACGTGTGCTGACGAGGCGTCCATGTAAGCAAAATCATGTGTGTAGCGTGTGGTTTGCATGTGTGTGAGTGTGAAAAGCTGTGGTGTCTTGTGCGTGTGTGTGCGTGTGGAAGGGAGAGGACGACAGCTGGCTACAAAGGAGTGGGTGAGAGAGCGCGTCAGGCGCGTGGAGTGAGCAGGAAACCGTGTAGCAGCGCGTGCCAGCGCGTCAGGGCGCGTGAGCCGCGCGTGCAAGCGCGTGGAGCGCGTAAAAAGCGCGTGAAAGCGCGTGGACAATCGTGGGAACGCGTGCTGAGCTCGAAAGATGTGAAAGACAGCTACGAAAAAGCATGTGGCAGCTAGAAATGAATTGGAAGGCGTGTTTGTTGAAAAAGACATGTTTGACCTCCTTTTTTTTCTTTTGAAACCATTCTTTCATTTGAGAATCAACCAATAAACATATACACACACACACAAAAAATGCATAAGGATGAAGAAGAAGGAGATCGGTCACACACAACTCCGGTCAGGAGAGGTTCTCCGGTCGACGGAGGGTTACACACGACCTCCGGTCCGGTTCCGGCGTGAACACTTAACCAAACAAACACTACCCACACTCCTCCACAACAGCCTTTGGTCGACTACTCCGCCGGTTCCGGTCAACGATGATAGCTCACACACCACAAGATCCGGTCGCCGGCCACCGTCCGGTCCGGTCGCCGGTGGTGGGCCGGTTCCGGTCGAATAAAAACCACGCATACAAGACAACGTTCGATCAAGGTCAGCACGAGTGCCATCAGAACCGGTCCTGTTGTGAATTCCGGTCCGGTCCGACGAGATCCGGTTTCGGCGACGTCCGGTTCCGGGCTCCGGCCACCATCCAGTCCGGTCACAACTCTTCATCTCACTTTTTCAAGATTCGGTCAAGGAGTTTTCCGGTCCGGTTCCGGCGACATCCGGTTCCGGCGGGGTCTCCGGTCCGGTTCCGGGATAATTGGTTTTGGTTTCTAAACACAACTTTGGAGGCTCACAATGAGAGATCCGATTCCGGTTCCGGCGAAGTCTCCGGTCCGATTAATTTGGTCGAAAACAAAAAGACCCACTCAAGAAGAAATGACAAGGTTCGGTTTGGTTGACATGGTTCCGGTTTTCGAGAAAAGCAAACACTCACAAACTTGACTTCTGATCCGGTTCCGGCGACGTCCGGTCCGGTTCCGGCGAGATCTCCGGTCGCCGGAAAAACATCCGGTCCGGGAAGCTTGATGTTGTCTTTTGGGAGGATGAAATACTTTGGATGGACTCTTTGAAGGATCCGGTCGCCTAAAAAACATCCGGTCCGGTGAGGTCCGTCGCCGGAAAAACATCCGGTCCGCGAAGTCCGGTCGCCGGAAAAACATCCGGTCAAGTGGAAAAATGGAAAAACAAAACATAGTAAAAGAAAAAAAAAATAAAATAAAAAGGTAAAATCAGATAAAAAAGGTAAAAATTAAAGGGTAAAAAAAATTAAGTAGAGTTACCACATTTCAAAATCTGATCTCACAAACACCATACCACACACAAAAAATATTTTTAAAGATCAAAAAGTGCATTTTCATCAAGAACCTATGATACCTCCAAGAACACCAACAATGGTGTTCAACCACATAACACAAAAGGTCATTAAATCACACATGATATATATGAAATGAAAGCTTATGATGCGATTTTCAACATTAATACACACAAATAGCTCAGCCAACCAACCCAAGAACTCAAAAATCCAAAGATAGAGAGTTTGGGGTTTTTGATAAACCCTTGAAAATTTTCTAAAAAGAGTTTTCAAAATCTAGCTTAGATGAATTAGATATGCAATAAGAAGACTGAACTAGATGAAGAATGAAACTTACTCTGAAAATCAAGAAATGATGAATCTTTTGAGTTTTGATAAAAAAATTGAAGGTGAAGAAAAATTTGGGAGAAAAAAACTTAGAGAGGATGAAGTTGGAGAAGATGAGTGAGGAAAAAGACAAAAGCATATAAAATCAGATTTTTTTTAAAGTAAGATAAGAAAGAAAAGAAAGAGTTAAAATTATATGCATATAACAAGGGGAAAAAAAACTTACCTGGGGTGCTTACCTGTTCCCCTTCTGATCAGGCGGAGGCAGACAACGTTCCCCCTCTGAACATGCATGGAGAGGGAACGTTCCCCCTTGACACATGCACACTCGAGACCGAAAATTAGTAATGCAATCAGGTATATAAAAGTACAAAAACTCTAAAAGAAAAACCTAATCTGTCAATCACTTAGTCCAAGACAACAATGACACAGTGCTAAAAAACATGGGTCTGAACACTGAGTCATGGTTCTGAAGGACTGAGTATTTGATAGATGATCACTCTTGAGGATCAAACATGCCAAGCTTGGAGATTAGGAAATTAAACCGTTTCTCATCCAAAGGCTTTGTGAAGAGATCCGCAAGTTGATACTCGGTATTGACAAAGTAAAGTTCTATTGTACCTCTCTCCACATGGTCCTTGATGAAGTGATACCTTATATCAATATGCTTAGTGCGAGTGTGTTGGACTGGATTACATGTGATTGCTAAAGGCACTTTTGGAGTCGCAGTAGATGGGTATATGGTTGAAGTTGTAGCCATAGTCTCGGAGCTGGGTCCGCATCCACAATACTTGGGAGCAGCAGCTGGTAGCAGCGACATACTCCGCCTCAGCCGTAGATGTAGAAACACAATGTTGTTTCTTTAACCCCATCTGACTAGCTTATCACCCAAGAACGGACATGGCCTGACGTACTTTTCCGGTCCAGTTGACAACCTCCATGGTCCGCATCCGAAAACGCGACGAGCTCAAATCCCGACTCCTTTGGGTACCACAACCCACGGTTGGGTGTGCCTTTCAGGTACCGGAGGATGCGTTTGACTGCCATCATGTGTGATTCCTTTGGGTTTGCCTGAAAACGAGCACAAAAACAAGTAGCAAACATAATATCCGGTCTACTAGCAGTCAGATATAACAAAGAACCAATGATGGCTCGATAAGTCTTTTGATCTACAGGTTTCCCTTTTGGGTCAGCCCCGATCAAAGTGCCCGAGGCCATGGGAGTTTTAGCAACGAAAGAAGTGTCCATGTGAAAACGTTTTAAAAGATCACCGATGTATTTTGATTGATTAATCAAAATGCCATCAGGTTTTTGTAGAACTTGAAGTCCCAAAAAGAAGGACAACTCCCGGAGCATACTCATCTCAAACCTGGTGGTCATGAGATCACTGAACCAAGTGCACATATCTGAAGTTAGTAGAGCCGAATATAATGTCGTCAACATATATTTGGACTAACAAGATATCATTACCTTCGGTCTTGATGAAAAGAGTAGGATCGATTTTACCTTTGTAGAAACCATTATCTAGTAGTGCATTGGAGAGATGATCATACCAGGCACGGGGAGCTTGCTTCAACCCGTAAAGAGCCTTGTCTAGGATGTAACATGATTTGGCTTGGTACCATCAACAAAGCCTTCAGGTTGAGGACATAAACTTCTTCTTTCAGTTTCGCCGTTGAGAAAGGCGGTTTTCACGTCAATCTGGTAGACAGTGAAGTTCTTGTGAGCGGCATAGGCTAAGAAGATCCGAATGGCTTCAATTCTGGCCACTGGTGCGAATGTCTCATCATAATCGATTCCCGCTTGTTGCTTGAATCCCTTGGCTACTAGACGAGCTTTGTTTCTAGTTACAATCCCATCTTCATCCTTCTTGTTCTTGAAGATCCACTTCAAATCGATGATGGTCTTGTTCTTTGGTCTATGTACAAGTCTCCAGACACCCAGGCGTTCAAATTGATTCAGCTCCTCTTGCATGGCGGTCACCCAGTCAGAGATATCGAGGGCTTCCGTCACGTTCGAGGGTTCATGTCTTGATAAGAAAGCTGCAAATAGGCACTCATTTTGAGTTCAGACCTTGTCTTGACTGGTGCAGACTTGCTGCCTATCACTTGATGGAGTGGATGAGCTCGGGTCCACTTGGTTGTATGGGGTAAGGTTGGAGGGGATAAAGGTTCTATCCTCAGATCGATATAGAACTTGGTTCACGTCTGGTTGTTGCTAGAGTGGTAACAGTAGGTGGTACTTGAGATTTACCACAATGGGACCAGGAGCTCTGGTGTGTCTGAAGAGACAAGTGAGGGGCCAGCAGCTTGTGGAGCAGGTTGAGCGGTTGTACTGGGACCTACCACGTGTGGAGCAGGTTGAGTAGTGGTACTGGGACCTGCCACTTGTGGAGCAGGTTGAGTAGTGCTTGTACTGGGACCTTCCACTTGTGGAGCAGGTGAAGGAATGCCTTGATGTTGACTTGTAGTAGGCATTGTGGAGGAAGCATCACTCTGAGGACTTGGAACATTCACCACCGGGCCTGCTGGAAGGTGTGGGAAGGTTCCCCCTCAGCAGGTGCAGGAGATACTCTAGAACTTGGTGATGCTGAAGCAGACGATGATGATGATGTGCCTTGGAGGTTGGAAGATGAAATGTCAGTGGTAGAGACCATGACACGAGGTGCTGGTTGTACAACTGCAGGAATAGGAAGAGCAACATTAGCAGGTGCAGGTGAATCTTTATAAAAGAATTCAAATAATTCATCCAAATCACAAGTATTAGAGTTAGAAGAAGATGGTTTGTTCGCCAGTGAAGAAGAAGTCATGGGATTGCCATGAAGTTGATCAGAAGCAGAACCCAGAGATACACCAGAGATTCCTGGTGTAACTGGAGCTGTGTAGAGTCTTCTTCAATTCCTTCTTCAAA
The DNA here is from genome assembly GCA_030169165.1 of Centaurea solstitialis. NCBI lineage: Eukaryota > Viridiplantae > Streptophyta > Magnoliopsida > Asterales > Asteraceae > Centaurea > Centaurea solstitialis. Next base: position 44,881,818 of record CM058042.1, on the reverse strand, counting down.
ATCCACATTTGTGCTCTCAACCACACGTCTTGTTTTCTTGTTGTACACACGGTAGGACGGAGAGTCCTTGGCATACCCAACGAAAATACCCTCATCACCCTTTGGACAGAACTTGTCGAGATTGTCTTTATCATTTTTCACGTAGCATTCACAACCAAAAACTCTGAAGAATTTGATGCTGGGAGGTCGATTATACACCAATTCATACGGAGTCTTCATGAACCTTTTGGTAATAAGGGATCGGTTTTGGGTGAAACAGGCAGACGCAACGGCTTCAGCCCAGAAGTGTAGCGGAAGCTTGGAGAATGCCAACATGGTGCGTGTAGCTTCCACTAGGGTACGGTTCTTTCGCTCAACAACACCATTTTGTTGAGGTGTTCGGGCAGCCGAAAAGGTGTGAGTGATGCCGACAAATCAAGGAACGAGTCAAGCGTGCGATTCTTGAATTCAGTGCCGTTGTCGGTGCGAATCACTTGAACAGGAAGTTGTGTCTGACCTGTACATTTCTGATGAAAGAAATGATGATGTCTGAAGCACCATCCTTACTTCTGAGAAAGTTCACCCATGTATATCTTGAGAAGTCATCCACAATTACTAGTACATACTTCCTCCCGTTTATGCTTTGTACACGCATTGATCCGTACAAGTCCATATGAAGGAGCTGAAGTGGTTTGGAGGTGTTGTGTTCCACTTTCAGCTTGTGTGAAGATTTCTTGATCTTCCCCAACTCACATGCTGAGCACAACTGTTCTTTGGTGAACCTCAAGGAGGGGAGAGCAGTCACCAATCCTGCCTTAGCTAGTTGATTAATTGTAGCATAATTCAGGTGGGATAGTCTTCGGTGCCACAACACGTTCTGATTGAAAGATGCTTTAGAAAGAAGACATATTTCAGTGAATGGGCGTTGTTTCTGGAAATTGACCGTGTAGAGATTTGACCTGCGAGTACCCTCAATGAGTTCCTGTCCCTCAAATGTCCTGACACAACATCTTGTCTCCCGAAAGTTAACTTCAAGGCCTTTATCACAGAACTTTCCGATGCTGAGTAGGTTGTGACTCAAGCCTTCCACATAGGCTACTTTATTGATGGTGATTTTATGATGAAGGATATCACCATATCCCATTATTGGTGCTGAAAGCTTATTCCCAAACCGAACGTTCCCGCCATATTTTTGTTTGAAGTTAGCGAGAAGTTCCTTCCTTCCGGTCATGTGCTTGGAACACCCTGAATCCATGTACCACACATGACCATCCTGCAAAATCACGGAGAAATATTTTTAGGTACCCATTTGGGAATGGGTCCTTTCTGATTAGGATTAGCAGGTTTGGATACAGGTTCTTGTTTGCCCTTAGGTGGAGATTTTTGTTTGGGTTTTGGATTAGGTTTCTTGTTATGAGTATGATGATAACCACGATTGTAGAATCCATGATAGTTAGGAACAAAGTAATCATTCACGAAAGCATTCGCACAGTACCCAAATCTAAATTGATTTTGACAACGAAAATTGCTATGACATCCATAAACAATATGTTCACATTCATAACATTGAAATGGAGTTCGTGGTACATGCCTATTAGTTCTATGATATACATAATTGGAAAAAATTGTTTTGCATAAAACTAGGCTTATGTGCAAATGGATTCGGACGACTGCCTTCTTTTGATCCACTCTCCTTGTTCTTACGCCTACCATTTCTCATATTTTGATCTGTCACATTTTGAGAACCACGGTTAGTACCTTTGACATTTGGAGAGTGAGTATGTGAGGTGTTTTTCTTCGGAGTGAAGTTGTGTGAGTGTTCCTTTGGTTTGGTAGCATTCTTTCGTTTTCGAAAACGTCTGTTTTTCTTAGGAACATTCACATTGGTACGAGATGAACTCGCAACTTCAGACTCAGGGGTGACCAATTTGTCCTTCTTTTTGTCTTTCCGGGATAGTTTAGGAGGAGCCTTGATTCCTGGTTTAGACTGGCCTGATGATCTACCGTTCTCACCAACCCTATTGGTACAATCATCCGATACAATTTCAGAAATTTGTACCGTTGATTTAGGTGCCATATAAGCTAAGTCTTCCATGTATGAAATGGTGGTGCAGATTGGAGACCTTAGTACCATGGATTGAGAGTTTTGGGTATAGGTACTTGAAGGTTTGAAATCTAATGCATTCACATTCCATGTATGGTTATGATGACGTGAGTTATCACAAGTTCCAAAGGTGGATTGACTTGCTTTTGGTGTGCTTTTGGATTTGAGGGCTTCCTCCAATTCATTGATTTTACTCAAGAATAGGTCCTTCTCCCTAAGGCTCATGCGCCTCTCATCCTCTAGCTCAGCCTCAAGTTTAGCAATCCTTTTCTCATAAAAGGTTTGGTTATCTTTGTAAACTTTTTCAACGATTGGAACTTCCTGATTCATCTCAGCCTTAGTATAGCTAGGCGTGTAGTCCTTAGACAAAGGAATCTCACGCGTTGCATAACTAGCATTGAGAGATGAATAGTTGAAGGGAAATGATTGTTTGTTTTTTCTAGCTTTTTCTTTCTTCTCAATTTCCTTCAACTGTTCAGGATCATCAGACTCTTTCATGAAAATGATTTTGTATCCAAGACTCATGTACCTAAGATCATACAAGGTAGGGGTCTTGGATATGGCACGCTTAAGGTAGCATGGACTTTTATATCCAATGCCTTCCTTTGGATTGTAATAATTGAACTCTTTGGGTTGATTCATGTGAATGGTTTGATCAGTTTGGCCTCTCTTTAAAAACTTATCCTCCATATCTTTTATCTTTGCAAATAAGTTTGTTCTTTGAGCAAAAATTACTTCATACTTTTGTAAACTTTCTCTACTCAAAACTTCAGCCTCATGAAGCTTCTTTTGCAAGTCTGAGATGTTATCATTCAGACTAGCAACTTTATCTTCTAAGGTTTTGTTTGCAAGAGTAAGAGTGGTTACCTTTTCTTTGGAGTGAGCTAGTTCAATTGAGAATTTTACAACTAAGGCATGCTCACTAGCTAACTTGGATTCTGCAGTTGCTGTCAGGTTATTTGCCTTTTTAATTTTATTTTCATACTCAGAAATCTTAAGGGCAAGATCCTTGACATGATTTTCAAGTTCAATATAAGGATTAGGAAGTACCTCAGAAGACGAATCGGAATGATTTGAGTCAACATCATTGTAATCCCTATCACTGTCTTCTGAATACTGTTCCTCCTCATTGTGATTTGCCATCAGGCACAGTTGATCTTCCTTTCATCATTGCTATCCAGATCCCATGCTTCATCCTAGGCTAGCATACATACGAGACCTCTCTCTTCATCATCACTGGACATTTGCAACCAGGCCTCATCTTCAGCTAACAAGGCAAGTCCATCGTCTTGTCTTTTGGCCAGGTTCATCTTGTTTTTGTAGTAGTCATACTTTGAAACATGATTGGTACAATTCTTAGCAAAGTGACCAGACTTTCCACATTTGAAGCAGGTTGGTCCACCATCAGCTTTCTTCACCTCTTTGCCCTTGTCTTCTAGTTTAGCTGTTTCCTCAAGCTTCTGGTAGTCAGCTCCATCACCTTGTTCATACCTCCTTGGCTCAGGTTTTCTTTCATACCTCTTTGGTTCATCAAATCTTCTATCTCTGGGATCCTCATACCTTCTTTCTCTGGAATCATCATACCTTCTGGTATCAAATTTAGCAGATTTCTCATATCTTCTGGTATCATTTCTTGACTCGTATCGATCACGAGGTTCGTACCTCCTTCCACTAGACTACCGGTGGTTGTTAGAAGACATAGGCTTTCTTGCATTACGTTTGGACATAGACATGGTAATTAGTGCCAAGGCCCTCTTCATGTCTGTTGGATGCAAAATCGGATTGTATCCGAGATCACAAGTTGGTGCTTAAAGTGAAGAAAAAGGCAAAGTCAAAGTGGGCAACAAAGTCAAAGTTTACTTTTATTGTTTTAGTTCTTTGTAATAGTTTTCCTTTCTTAGGGTATAATGTGTAATTCTTGTAAAGTTGAAGGGTTGTAAGGGTTTGGGTATAAATACCCAAAGTGAGTTAGTTTGAGAGTGAGAACATGCATACGTGCTTTATGGTGAAAGTGAGAGTGAAGAGAGAAAGTTAGTTCTTAAGTGTGTGTGTTCTTGGTGTGTTAGTGTGTGTAAACTTTTCATCCAAGAATCAATGATATATGGCTTTCAAATCATTCTCTACTTGATTGCTTGTTGATTAGAACTTGAATCTGGAACAACAATGTCATTCATTTCTTCATCAGATTCGCTTCCTTTTTCACCGGTATCAGAAGGAACATCGTAGTCATCTTCATAACGAATTGATTTCCCAGAGTGATAATGCCTTCTATCTACAACCAATGCCAAAGGATCAGCATACTTTTCAGCTTTCTTTTCTGTCCCCAAAATCTCTAACACTTCATCTTGATTATGGTTGAGTAGCTCAAAAAATGCCGGTTAGACTTCTTAGACTTCTGGAAGCGTTTTTCGGGCGTTTTTTCACGTTAACTTTCTTAGACTTCTTATCTGATTCTACGGTGAAAAGGTTCAGTCATTTTTAAGAAGGTCATTTTTTCCCGAAAAATGCCGGTTTTTCCGAGATTTTGGTGATTTCCGAGAGGTTGTATTTTTGGACTAAGATTTCAATTTCGCGGTCAAATCAACTTTCAAATTTTTGAAAAATATTTTTTCTCGGGATTTCGCTATTCACCGGTTGACTTTTTAGTTGACTTTTTGACTTTTATCACTAACCTTATCTTTGATCAAAAGAAGTGTTCCGATTTGAATACCTCCACCAGTTTAGAAGAAATCTATCAGTTTCAGTGAATTATCGATCATTTTCAAGTTCTATTCGGTCAAGATGACAGATTCAGATGTTAATCATAGCTTATGGAAGAATTATATGACATACAGTCATCGTGTCTTTGAGCTAAATCAGGAAAATCTAAAGTTGAGTTCTGACAAATCTTTGTTAGAAATGAAGATTGTGGATTTAGAGAAGTTATTACAGAGTGAAAAAGGGCAAGAATCGGAGAATTCAGAATTGTCAAAACAGATAAGTGAGCTTCAGCAAAGTTTATCTATATCAAATGCTGAAAAGGCTGATCTTCTTATTAAAGTTACTGATCTTGAAGAGTCACTTTCTAATGAAAGAAGTTTAATTACAAGTTTGAAAATTGATTTGCAAAATGAGCATGATGAAATGTTAAAACATTCTTTTGGAAATGCTCAAAACTTAAAACTTGTAACTTCTTTGAGGAAAGAAAATGAATGTTTGCAAACGAAAGTTCATGAATTAGATGAAGATAAGAAAGTTGTTGAAAACAAACTTATATCTTCTCATTCGAGAGTGATAGAACTTTCAAACCAAGTAAATGATTTTGAGAAAATCGTGATCATCGAGAGAAGTAACTTTGAGAAAGAAAGACGAGCTTTTGAAGCTAAGATTGATGAACTTTCTTTGAAGATATCAGTTTTTGATGAGCAAAAAGAAAACAAGATTTTCAAAGAGTTTTCTGAATCAACATGTTATGTTAATTGTTGTTATGATGATGATGATTCCAACTCTTATGATGGAATGAATGTGTTTGATTCTCTTGAGTCTTGTACTGATTCTTGTACCAACAAGAAAAATATTGTGGATAGTGAGTTGATTAATTTTGAAAAGATTTTACAAGATGAAAGAAAGGTTTTTGAAGAGGAGAGAAAGGTTTTTGAGAAAGGAGAAAATCTTTTGAGTTGAAAAGCGATAAACTTTCAAAGAAGATTTCTGATTTAGAGAGACAGATTGTGAATGAAAGAAAAGATTTTGAGAAAAAGAAGAATGTTTTTGAAAGTAAGAAGAAAGGTTTGAAGAAAAAGAATGTTCGTGTTGAAAAAGATAGATGTGTTGAGTTTGGGTTTGAGGAAGAGAGTAAAGGTTTTGAAAAAGAAAGAAAATCTTTTGAAGAAAAGAGTGTTCTATTTAAGAAAAAGATTGCTAATTTAGAAGTGCAACTTTCGGATGAAAGAAGTGCTTTTAAAAGAAAAGAACACCTTTTAAAGAGTGAGATAAAAGGTTTTGAGCAACTGATTGCTGAACTAAAGAAACCAACCTTTGAGAAAAATGATTTTGAAGAGGAAAAGAGGGTTTTTGAGACAGAAGTAAGGAAGCTTACATTAAGATTATCTGAATTGTCTTCTGATATATTGAAAGAACAGATTATAAGTTCTAATCTGAAAAAGAAACTTGATGAAACAGTTGAAGAAAAGAATATTTTATCTGCAATGGTGAAAGATCTTGAAGATATTGTTTTTAAAGTTAATTTGAATGAACCAAAGAGTCCCGATGTTATAGTACAATCACCATATGTTGATTATGCTGATTCTGAGTGTTCATTCAAAACTGCTCCAAGTTCTATTCATGCAGATGTTTCTTCAACAAACAGTTTTACACCAACTAATCAGATTCGTCCTTCTAATCTTTTCTATGATCATCAGATTGATGGTTCAGGTAAGAATCATTTGAAGAAAGGTAAGTTTGTTTGGAGAGTTAAAGGGTCTACACCAAATGTCGATAAACCAAAGTTATTTGTTCCTAAACAAAATGTTCAAAAGAACAAGGTTTTTAAAGCTAAATCTTTTGTTAAATCTGATCCAATTTACTCTGTAAATCATGTGATCAGATTATCTCAAAAGAAAATATGTTGTTCTTACTGTGGAACAAATAAGTTTGTTCGAAAAGAAAAGTCGGAAAGTTGGTATGGTACTTACAGTATTCCAAACTATAAACCAACTTCTTTTAACAAAAGAGGATCCACTTTCAAGTGGATACCAAAATCTGTATGATTTTGTTTTTGTAGGTCCCCATATTTTTAATGCATTATTCAAGGGGGAGTTTCTGCAAGCAAGTGGCTCCTAATCAAATCAGTTTAGGACCCGATCTTCAATGTGCAAGTGGCTCTTGAATAAATCAGTTCAAGACCCGGTCTTCAATGGTCTTCAAGGTATTATTCTTACTTTGAGGAAGATCTTTAAATAGAAATAATTGATTATCCATTTGAGGGGGAGTACATAAAAGAGATATTATTTTTAGGGGAGTGTTATCATATGCTTTAATGCTTACATATTTGAAAGATGAACAACTTTCAGGTATGAAAATTGTTTTAAATGTTCAAACTCACTTCTCGATTCTCAAACGTTTTTTTCGAATTAGAAGTATGATTTTCCATGTTTTCATATCATGATGAGTTGACGGATATTTTCTAACCGTGTGTTTCCAAAGATTAATACTTGCGTATTATCTTTTCATATACTTTTCAAGTATTCATACACACCGGTTTAGCTTCTTTTGTCTTGTTATTACCACGTCTCTATATGCTCATACTTTTCGGTGGTAATACGCTCGCTTGATATCTTCCTATTTGTACTTCATCGTTTATTTGGTCAGATACGTTCTTCAATTGTTATGTCTATATCTCGTTCGTATAGATACTATCCGTTCTTTGTGAACCACAGTTTTCAAGAATATATCTCACATCATATGATGAATCAGTTTTCTCATACAAGTTTACATCATTCTTGTTATTCATGTCATTTACTTGTTTGAAGAAATTTCTTGTGCTCTTATATTGTTCGTATATATATTTGTTTGAAGCATGCTCTTATATTCTTCATATTGGCTCATTGATTCGCCCGATGAATCATTGTACTATCATGTTTAGGAAACTTATTTCATGGGATGTGTGAGCTAAACAGAACTTCTATGGATTTCCAGAACCGGTAATCCTACCCAAGAAGTTATCCTTGAGAAATGAGTGAGGGGTCTCTATCAAAGAGTGGGGGAGATGACTTAGGTGGTCGAGTTATTCTCATAGTGATTGAGCGGAAAAATATTACATGCGAGATTGGTTAGAAGTGAGGATTTTAAAAGAATTGGAGGGTGTGAGAACAGAGTTAAAAGAAACATAATACTCTGCACCAACCACTTCTAAGCCGGGCAACCACATAATCTATTGGTTCACGCTCTTTGGTGACCGATATTGAAACAAGGCAAAGCCCAATGCCGACTCTCGTTTTTACCCCACTAGCTACTCATTTCCTTCTTAACAAGGAGATGTTTCATTTCATCACAGGGACGCAGCACATAATCTATCAGGTTTTCATTTGGAAAATCGATATTGAAACAGAAGGAAGCTGCCCTGCCTTCGAACTTCATTTCTACACATCGAGTCGTGAAATGTTTTCACATTTTGAGCCTTATGAAAGCACTTGATGCTTATTTTCTTTCATCACAAAAACACACAAGGAATTTGTTTCTTTGTCGGAACGTTCATAGGAATACTTTTAGTGTTTGCGATGATTGAACGGAAGCCCTGGGGAGTGATCATCACTAAAGCTCCTTATATAGTGCATTTGTTGTACTGAGTTGCTTTGTGCTTCTCACAGGCATTCCAACTGATTCATGTGTTGTTTCAGGATTTTCCCATTTTATCTGAATTTGAAAAGATTCGGATTATCTTATGGAATTGACGGTATTTCTTTGGAGGAAAAAGGGGAATTCTGGAGTAACAAGGCGGAGATGGTTATGTGAGATAGTTTTTGATATCTATGGTGGTACTTTCACATGTTTGTATCTTTACGAGCCGAGTTGTTCTGATTATACATTTCTATAGATTTTGATGATTATTTCATATTTCATCAAAAAGGGGGAGATGGTTTAGAAATGTAAAGTCGAGAAATGCTTTTTGAAGATACTTTGGGGAGATGGTTCCGAAATGTCAAATCAAAGAGAAGATTACAAGTTATGACAAGAGATGTTTGCGAGAGATGTTTGAAGTTTGATGATTAATTGAAGATATCTCGATTCGTTAAAGCTTCTTGTTTAGAGATTGTTAAAGCTTCATGAAGATTTGGATGATTCGTGAAGATTATTACGGAAGCTTATCATTCAAGGAAGCTTATCGTTGATGCTTAAAGTGTTGATGCTTTCTTGAAGATGTTTGCCTAATTCTTTTTGTGATCTCGAATCCAAAGGGGAGATTGTTGGATGCAAAATCGGATTGTATCCGAGATCACAAGTTGGTGCTTAAAGTGAAGAAAAAGGCAAAGTCAAAGTGGGCAACAAAGTCAAAGTTTACTTTTATTGTTTTAGTTCTTTGTAATAGTTTTCCTTTCTTAGGGTATAATGTGTAATTCTTGTAAAGTTGAAGGGTTGTAAGGGTTTGGGTATAAATACCCAAAGTGAGTTAGTTTGAGAGTGAGAACATGCATACGTGCTTTATGGTGAAAGTGAGAGTGAAGAGAGAAAGTTAGTTCTTAAGTGTGTGTGTTCTTGGTGTGTTAGTGTGTGTAAACTTTTCATCCAAGAATCAATGATATATGGCTTTCAAATCATTCTCTACTTGATTGCTTGTTGATTAGAACTTGAATCTGGAACAACAATGTCATTCATTTCTTCATCAGATTCGCTTCCTTTTTCACCGGTATCAGAAGGAACATCGTAGTCATCTTCATAACGAATTGATTTCCCAGAGTGATAATGCCTTCTATCTACAACCAATGCCAAAGGATCAGCATACTTTTCAGCTTTCTTTTCTGTCCCCAAAATCTCTAACACTTCATCTTGATTATGGTTGAGTAGCTCAAAAAGTTCATGGATGTCAAGGTCCTCCAGGTTGCGGATTTGTTGGATGTTGGAGGCAAATCTTCTCCATTCAGACCTAAGTGAGTTGATAAATTGGATGTTGATGTCCAATTGAGACTTCTTGCGATTGTTTTTCCTTAGCTCATTAATCATAGTGCAGAACCTATGATAAGTATCTTCAAGTAGTTCTCCCTCACGACCTTTGAAGGTGGCAAACTTGGTCAGAAGGTTTGTTATCTTCATTTGAATGCCTTTCTCCGTTCCATGCATTAGACTTCTGATCTCATCCCACATAGCCTTGCCGGTGTCCTTGCAATCAATGTTAGCATATATCTCATTTGGCAGACTCTGAATGAGATATGATTTGGCAAGAATGTCACCTCTGACTCGGTTGGCTTCTTCAGGAGTGAAGTTTGTTTCATCTTTTTCCACTATACCTCCTACAATAGGTGGATTACCATCAGGGACTGCTGGAATTTCAGTGTAGTACTTCACTGGTCCATTCTTGAGGGACTCCATGATTTGCTTGTGAAGAGGTTGCTTTGCCACAAAGTCTAAGAATCGTGACTTCCATTGTGAAAAGTCTCCACGGAACAGTACCGGAGGACTGGTATCGGACCCGATCGCTAATGCATCACGTGTGTTCATGATTAAAGATTGATTATGGATCTTAAACCACTTAGTATGATCAGGTGAACAGGTTGGTGAAAGGTCTCAAGACTTGTGAAAATCTTGAAAATGATTCAGTTCTGGAGGTCAGGGTCTGATCTAGAGGTTAGGTTCAGATCTGAAGGTTAATTGTAGTGATGGGTATTGGGTGTCAGGTATTGAGGGAAGACTTAGAGAAATTCTGGAAACTCTAGTCTTGAAGAAAGCACTTGATGCCAAAAAAAAATCCAAGTCTGAAGAGAAGACCCGGTACCCGATGCTTGAGTCTGGACCTGAAGAGACGATTTCACCAGAACCAGAACACAACGGATCAAGAGTAAGTGGCAGGCTCTGATACCAATTGTGGGTGCCAAATCAATCAAATCAAGAACACTTAAGTTTAGATGATGTATATGCTAAGTATAAGGATCCAAGGTAGATTGCATTCCATATAAATGTGAGAGAAGTAAGAAAAAAAGGAAAGTACAAATGAAGCTAATGACTCCTATTTATACTAACTCTATGGACTAGGCTTTTTAAAATTGAATGGGCCTAAACACTTGGGCCTTTAATTACAAATTACATGAATGACAACTAAGTTTAGGAAAATTACAAATTGACACAACTAACAAATATTCCTAACAGTCACCCTCCTATATTTTAGGAATTAATTAACTTCCCTTGTTGGTCCCAAACAATCAAACAATTAGAGAATTTAGGTGAAGAAATCGATAGACAAAAGATTGTTCTTGCATTTATTGGTGAGAGCTCTCAAAGAGTTACAAGAAACACACACAAAACACACACTACTCTCTCTAAACGGCTCTCATGTGAATAAGCTTCTCACCATCTCTTCCCAAACCCTAACCCTTTATATATAGGGTCCAATTACATCAAGCCCAAGCCCAAGCCCAAGCCCAAGCCCATTAGCTACAATTACTAGCTAATTACAAATTAAACCTTTTCAAAGCTTACTTTATAAAACTTTCTCTAATTAAGACAATTTGGTCCTAACAACACGTATTATTTAATTATTTCACATATAAATCCATAGGTTCATGAGTGAACTATTAATTAGCGCATATATAAATTGAGGGAGGTTCATTTGTTAACCGGACAATTTGTGTTAACCGTGTTTAACCAAAAAATGACCAATATGATTTCTCCATTTTCCCTATTTTTCCGCCTATGTGGGTCACCCTCCTATATTTTAGGAATTAATTAACTTCCCTTTAATTTTGGAAATCAATCCTAACTATCGATTGAAATGATCAACGATGGTTATGTGGTTAACATGGTTAACACAAATTGTATGTGTTAACAAATGAACTAACCCTGTATAAATTAGTTAAACACTGCTTATCGGATAAGAGCAATTTTTCACATATACTAAGTAAGAGTTTTGGCTCTTGCTCCTTACCTTGTCTCTTACTTGAAAAGTTTATCGATTCTCTCCATGTTCAATCTGTAAAGTAAATAGCGTTTTCTATGCGTTTAGCAAACGGCCTTAATGTCCAAAACCACCATGCACATGCATTGTAACTTCCTTTATGAAGGATTCTTACCAATTTTTTTACGAGTTTTGGCAACTACATCTAACTTTCTAAGACCATCCACAGTGGTCTTGCTGCTTGACAGTGGTACTAGCTGCTACATTAGTGTCACATCAGCTTTCCATTATCTTACCAACACCTTACCAATTCTTACCAATTCATCCACATTGTCTTGACTCTTGCCAAAAACATTTTTATTTTTATTTTTTAAAATACTAAAATATATAATTAAAACAATTATTTTTAAATTAGACTACTAATAATATTAAACTTTTTAAATAATAATATATTAAAACTAAAAAAAATTACATTAAACACGGAAAAAAAAACTATGTTAAAATTAAAAATAAAATTTTCATTAAAAAATATAGCTAATCGAAAGGCTCCCATCCGTATTTTTGGCGTAGCTCCTCCTTTACTTGCAACACCGCCGACAAAGCACCTCCCGTAAGATGTCCGTGCGGTTGAATGTAGAAGTCGAGGTCTTGACGCTTTTGTTTCCCTCACGCGCCAACGAATTCCTTCAACGAATGTCGAGTTCCTCAGAAAAAAGCCTTTTTACACGGTTATAAAAGGCTTTTTACATGATTTTGGAACCGTGTAAAAGCCCACCGTGTAAGAAAGTCTTCTACTTTTTACACGGTTACAGAATCGTGTAAAAATGTCCTATTTTTTATACGGTTTCAAAACCGCATTAAAAGATGAGAAAAACCGTATAAAAACACTCTATTTCACATGGTTGTTAGGCAGAACCGTGTAAAAATAGGAACTATTTACACATTTGTTTGTTAAAAACCGTATAAAAATATCACATCTTTTTACACAATTGCTTCCAAAATTGTATAAAAAGTGATGGACCCAATTCACCGATGATGCTAATTACAGACGTATTTGTTTCTTTTAGATAAATAATAATTCATTTTAGTTGTAAACAAAAATTTTAGAATACATATCATTTACAATTAATAGTTGTTGCACAAGGATGCAATCAAACAACATACATAGATAAAGAATAGAACTAAAAATTATATTCATATTAATTTAACTATAAATAGGTTGAGAAACCAATTATGTGTTCCCAAATAATTACAAGTAAATGTTGAGTCAAAAATAAAAACCACAATTCTAATCAATAGACTTCGAAAAAATAAATTTCAACTGCCTTTAGATAAACTGCAACTAATCTTCACTTGAACAACCATCGTGATTCGTAAGCATCCGTTTCATGTACATCAACATTCAATGAGTCGATAAATCCCTTTTGCATTCCACACCATCCAATAAGCACTTCATCAAATATACGTCATTATATCTTGAACGAACTAAAAATTACCATAAGCAACATCTACCATCATCCATCCCTACAAAGAAACATTACACAATAAACTTTTTTAGAATAAACAAAACTTTGAAACATTGGGGGCAAATATGTTTGATAAATAATCAATGGCAACAAAAAAAAGAGGGAATGAAAAATTTAAAGAAAAATTAGGAGGGAATTGAAATTTTTGAGTTTTAAAGTATATTATCATTTATAAAATTTTAATATGGTTAGAAAAAAATTTGCCCACTTAAAAGTTATGCTTAATAAAAAATAAGATTTAATTTATTTACGAAAATAATTTTTGAAAGCACTAAATTAACGTAGAAGATATACATAACATAATAGTGTTAGGAAGATATCAAATCTTTGTAACAAAAAGAATCTTATAGTTAGTGGTCTTTTTTACATGGTTTGAAAAAAGAAAAAAAACTATGTAAAAAAAACTACAAAGTATTTTATAGTGATATATTTTTAGAATCGTGTAAAAATATGAATGTATATGTTACACGGATAGTATAAAAAAACGTATAGAAAGACTCATTTTTTTATACATATCCATTTTTAGAACCGTGTAAAAATATATATGTAATTTACACGGTTATTTTAAAAAACTGTGTAAAAAGACTTCGAGCCTTTTTATATGGGTACATTTTCAAAACCGTGTAAAAATATATATGTTTTTAATACTGTTATTTAAAAACCGTGTAAGAATGTTTTTACCGTGTAAAAAATTACATATTTTTACATGGACTTAGAAATAATGTGTAAAACTATTCAACATTTTACACGGTTCGATTACCAAAAAACCGTGTAAAAAAGTCTTTAAAAATGTATGGGTATATTTTTACGCGTTTTTCTTATAAACCGCGTAAAAATGGGCGTGTAATTAGGCCATTTGTATAGTAAGGTTGGTGATTCTCGAGATACGTCCAGTTCGACGCGTTGTACGTGCTTAATTCGGACAAAAACGCCGTTATGCTATCGTTCGACCCGACCTCCGTAGAGGAAGACCTCGCACGTCTTGCCGTGTTTCTACCCATGGGTCGTGGCCGCTCGGTATCTTCTTCGACTTCTTCGTCATTGTCGACATTGAAGTAAGTGTGTGCATCGGAAGACGCGGTGGCGGGGGAGGCGGATTCGGACATTTTCGACCGTTTCGGAGTGCGGACGTTGGATGGCCCCAAGATGTCGATTGGTTTGAATTTCTCACAATCCTTAAGAATATTCCAAGCATGTTCGTGAGGAAAAGACTTACGAACCTCTTGTTGGTATCGGTAGCTCAGTTGGCCACCAAGGAAAACCTTGGGGGGTTTTGCCCCTGTAGATCTCAAGTTCGAGCCTTGCAAAGGGACTTTTCCTCAGGTGCATTTAGGAGAATTATGGTGTTGGAAAAGGACGCGATTGCGGGCCCTCAGGGTTACCTGACCCGCTCTATTGTTCCCGAGTACAAAGCTAACAGCCAACTTTAACTCCGGCAATTCCAAAAAAATACAAATTTTAATGACATTTTATATAAAACTAGTTATGTACCCGATGTCACATGAGACATCTCAATTCTATAACTAGTTCTAATCTATTCTGTAGACGTTCAGTTTCTTACTAAAAATCGGTGACGGTGTTCTGCCTAAATAGTAGACACATGTAAAATTTTGTTCGAGTTTGTGCGACCTTGAAACGTAACACGTCATCAAACTTGGGTCAGACCAGGCCTTGAATTTCAAGAAAGAAAACATAACTGCATCATAACAAGTCCTGGTGCCTTGTCAGGTTGGGTTGTGTTTGGTCATCTCTAATCCTCCATATCAATGCTAACTTTATGATTATGTTTTCGTTCTGGGCTTTTCGAAACCATTTTATGCATCAGTGATTTATGCTCATATGATACAGTGAGATGCAAAATAGTATTAAAATAAAAAGTAACGACATCATAAATGACTATGAGAGGAGACGATGGTGAAAAGAACATAAAAAAACAACTCAGAAATATGATATCATATAATATAAAAAGTGTTTGTATTAGTTTAGTTGTCTTTTCATAAACTTTTGATATTCATTTAAAATCAATCACTCATTTTTATACAAGTAAATCCAAATTAGGTCATCAGAACTTGGGCCAAAGGCGTGAGCAAATTTGAAAGAAGCCCAAACCAAGCTTACACAAGCCAATAACTCGATGGATATTAGTAAATTAGTGATGGCCAAACCCGACCGGTTGTAACCGGCCCGGTCGGTTAACCGATATCCGGTCCGGTGCGTAACCGATTATAGCCGGCCCGCCTAGTAACTTGTAAAAGGGTAGATGTCACCCTTTGAGGCGCCCCCACCGCACCGATCCCACAGTACCATGAGGGAGGTAAATCAGTGCGTGCATCCTATTAGCAGATGTGCGGTGCCTATGGTTTGAACCTGTCACACATATGAGTTACACTCATACATCTATCGCTAGTAGGATACAGTTTGATTGGAGAAAAGAAATCTTGCCTAAAGTCCTAAGGCTACAGTTTGACTTGTACGATTTTATTCTACCAAGAAAAACAAACAACAAACAATGAGTTTTCGTGCCTCAAGAAGTGTCTCGATGTGGATTAGCTTAAGGTTGGGGTGAAGCAAGTAAATATTGTGTAATGTATCTCTTTCTTGTCTTCTTACTTTCTTGCAACATCAATTTTGCATATGTAATTTGTAGTTTTTGATTTACGATTTTATACTTCCTTGCAATATCGATTTTTGGTTTACTATTTGTATTATTTATCATGAATTATGTATTGTTCATTATGAAGAGTTTATGAATGTTCACCTTCGTTATTCATATTGAATGTGGACACCAATGACACATTTCATGCTCTCCTTTTGTCTCTGGTTCACAACCGAAAATTAGTTTGTAATTGAACTCTCTCTCTCTCTCTATATATATATATATGTGTGTGTGTGTGTGTGTGTGTGTGGTGTGTGTGCGTGTGTGTGCGTGTGTGTGTAAAGTCCATTTCATTTGTAAACCAAAAAACATCTTCTTTTACCGTTATGCACAAATGCTACCATGTTTAAGATAACAATTTCTTATTCAAAATTTGTAGAAATCAATCAAATATTATTAATACATATGTGTGACACTAACATAAATCAAATATTACATGATGACCCTTTCAATATAGGATGCCAAAGAATCGTACAATTAAAGAAGCTAACTAAGTTCAAAGAAAGCTTAGAGAGAATCCTAGATGTCTCCTTAAGACAACATAAAATTGTTGAATTAAATAGGTCTATTAGCAAACCATCTCTTAACCATATGAAAGCATTCTTCTGGTTTGAACTCTGGAGCTGTATGACCTGCTCCCTACACATAATTAATGGTATAATATAAAATATTTAGTTTATTTAAACATAGAAAATCTTTGGTATGCATGTAAACATAAGAAGCAATGGTGTACCTTTACAGTAGCAAACACTAAAGAATAGTTATCACGAGCGTATGTTGTTTTGTATCCTGCATTTTGACCATTACTATACCATGCATCCCAATTACTCTCTGTGATTGTCAAATTAAGAGAACTTATCCAATTATGTGTTCCCACATGTGGCACCATCATGTCATGATCTCCACTATTCAAGGAAAATAAAAATTAACAATTGATGTAAATAAGCATTTATATCAATGAAACAAAAAATTAAGTACAATAAAGAAAAATCAATACCTGAAAATCAAAGCTCGACATTTTCTCTTACTTAACTTTTCGTGGTAGACAACACTACTATCGACATTGAACTCATACAATGGCATTGAAGGTTTACCGTAATTGTATTTCATGTCCAGATTACATAATAACCATTCCTTCACCGTTCCCTGCATATTTAGCAAGGGTATAAATATACATAAATTAACCCACAACAATTATTTGTTAAGTATACACAACATTTTTTTTCTCCTGATTTTTTGTTGGTTACTATATATACCTTGCGTACGTTAAGTGCCTTTATAACGTTTTCATCATTGGCCCAGAGTGTAGCATAGTTATAATAGTCGCCCTGTTGAAAATAATACAACATATAAATTTATAGATTGATCATGATGGGTCAAAGGTAGTAGTGTATTGAAATAAGGATGGAAGATAATTACTCGGCAAAAAGTATCCTTGTGGAAAGATTGTTCTGGAAGCATTTTCATTGGATTGATAGACCGTAGAGATTTTCGATTACCGCTTATAATCGGATTTTCACTTCTAACCAAATTAGTTGCGGGATCGCAATCAGGATCCAAAATTTGTTGAATGTTGATGCCTTCAACGCGCTGACGTGAAAGAAAATAAAGTATTAGTTAAAACACAAAAAATAACTACAAACGTAAATTATATATATAAAGTTGAGTTTTCTTACTTTGTTCACTTCATCAATATGTGACATACATAGCAAATCATTTGAATCGACTTCTGCATAATCTCCATGGCAATTGGTTTTTGTTGCCTAAATAATCCACAAAGTGAATTACTATTATCATTTACATTCTATGTATTATAAAGAAAATGTATGTATAAAACAATAAGTTGGACGCGACAATAACTTACCTCATACAATTCTCGAGATATGAATGCCATGCGATAAGCATATTCGAGCCTAGAGTTTATATCACCAGTTTTATCCGTTAGTGGATTTCCCCCCATATATCCCTGCAAAATTCCAACATCAATGTCCTGAGTGTCTGTGTATATGTATACACCGTCTCCCTCGCTTGTATTATGCTAATTACTTGTCACTTATAATATACTTACTTGGATATTCACAACGGGTTCTAGTCCTTCTTCGTTGCCTTTAAAATGGGAAATGTAAAAGAAAAAAACCAGATCATGTTACCTTTCCTTTCATACAATGTGTCACTAAATTTGATTAAGAATTAGACCCGATATACAAATAACGAAGTACATAAATTAATATCATACCTTTATATAACTCCTCGGTAATTATCGGAATAATAATTCCTGAATACGAAATTCCGGTTACATACATAGGGTTCTTTAAAAACTTTGGATGACTTTTAACAAACTGCATCGTGTGAATAGTCATTAATAAGAATCCTTTATCAATAGTAACTATGTATTTAAACTAATTAAATTTTTATCAATTACCTTTCGTAGAAATTCGGCGGTTTGTGTTGCTGATGATATATCACTAGAAAACATGGTTTCTGGAGTTTTTGTGTATGAATATCCTGTTAACGTAGGTGCATCCAAATATATCACATTTGCCACCTATACATCCCGATAAGTGAATTGTGATATGTTCAACATAAGTTATCAACTTAACCAAGTAGATTCAAATGAAAACTATAAATATTTTAAGAAATTAATAGAGAACCATCTATTTTATGTCTTATCAATGATGAATAGCCCTAAATAATAATTAATATCTAATATGAAATTCATCATAAATATTTATCATGAATATCTATATATGAAATTAACTTGTTTCTCACTTCTCGAAATACTTATAGTTTACATTTAATCCATCCCACTTAACTCAAGATATAATAAGAAAAAAGCGCATATGCATACCTTCGTCCAAGAATTTGGGTCCAATTCTAAAGCCGGGACGTTATCCATATAACTTCCATACCGAATTCTCATCGGACCTATAAATACATAAAATTTCAATACATCAGTAGGAGATCACTAGCTCATAAATGAAACTGATATAACCAGACCACTTCCTGAGGATCTCATGGATTTTACTCACTGACAAATCCATGAATTTTTTCTGGTGGTGACACTTGCAAATTATATTAAAGACCCGTAAAATCATTTAATATGTATTTTGCCTAAATTCAATTGATTATAGTAATTTTTAAATTATTTTTGATTGATTTGAAGGGGTTTTTAATATTTTTTTCTATTTTAAGATTTTATCATACTAATGTTTTAGTTGATTTCAGTCTATTTTGTTAATTTTTTAGTTGATGAGACGGGGATAAAAAAACAATGAATTCCAATTTTTCAAAAATTGTCTTTTGGCATATGTATTCCTTTTTTCAATGAGGGCATTCCCCATTTACTTACTAAATCGGCCCCTAAAGATACGATTATTTTTTTTGAACGGCCTAAAGATACGATTATTGGAGCTAGAAAATAAGATTATCATATTATTTTAATTGTTAATAGTTTTTTTGTAAATAATTTTAATATAGGCGAACATGTAGTTTATTCAACTATTACAATTATTTAGTGAACATGCAAGTTTTGTTCCACATGTAGTTTTGTTAAAACTCTTACAATTATTTAGTGAACATGCATATATTTGTTTTACACGTAGTTTGTTCGACTATTTCAATTATATTAGTATTAAAAATTGGATTCATGCAACCACATCATAATTTAAATAAAAAATAATTATAAAAGATATGCTTTTTATTAACGTATCTTGATTTTTTACCAACGTTCGATATCTTATTGAGTATTTTTTGCCTAATTCTATTGTTTAGATGGAATTTTAAACTTTATTTTTATTTAATTAAGTTCAAAGGATTTTTAGGTTTTTATCAATTTTGAGGAGTTTTTCGGTTTTTTTGGTTGACTTTAAAAGTTCTTTTTTTCGGTTTTTTTGATTGATTTCAATATTTTTTTACCTTTTTTGGTTGATTGCACCTTCTAAAATGACACAATACATTTGTACTTTCACAAGCCTATTGTTTTAACCTCTCGAAAGAAAGATAATCGGTGTCACATGCCACTAGCACCATGTTTTGTTGTTTGCTTGCTTCATTAATTCTTTTTATGTCAACTCCATTTATTTATCAATTTTAGCATTCAAGCAAGTTTCTAGCAAAAATAAAAAGGTATTGATGTGATGTTAAAACAAGAACAGTTTTGTTTTATGAGGATGTGAGAACACCCGAATTAAACAATCAGCTAGCACACATGATCATAACCTTGTAATTAATATATACATAATTGACAGGGACGACCTTGAGATAGCCCGGCAAGTTGCCCGCACACTTTTAATATATATACATGTGATAATTTTATGTTTTAGGTGTTTTCCTATTTTTCTTAAAACAACATAACCTTTATATGCACACACATATATAATAGAGCAAAGTTCTCTTTTGGTCTCTAGCTAGTGCTAGCAACACCTTTCTACAAATATCGTCCTAAACTTCAAAAACTAGGATTTGGTCCAACAATCATAATCTTTTTCTCTTAAGTCCAGTTAAATGAGAGGTAGCTTATCTCGAAGAGTGGAGTGGAAAGAAACATCAGAAGAACAATTGGGGCTGCATTTTTGTATGTTATTTGGAATCAGCGGAACATGAAGACTTTTTCGGGGGCTGTGAAGAAGGAAACGGAGATTGCAGAAGATATTAAGTTTCTTGCTTTCGATTGGATCCGATGCAGAGTTAAGTCTAGAAATTGCGTTAATTGGGAGAGTTGGTGCGGTAATCCTTTTATTGCTTTTTCTTCTTGTATTGCTCTAGCTTCTCGCTAGTTTCTTAATAAAGTTGCTCTTTTCTTGCGGTCCAAAAAAAAGCTTATGGGCCGTTGACCAAATGTTTCCCCAAGTAAACGAATACCAAGTCAGATCCCTTACCTCTGATGAATATGACCAAGAATCTTACTCGATAAGAGCCAAGGCAAAGACCGAGAGTCCTACCCATTAAGTGATGGCGATGACTTTTACCACAATTAACACGTACTTAAATTTTTGGTGGACTAAATTCTTATCCGATACTAAGTGATAGTGTCGAACTTTATTGTTGAGTGCTTAGTCGGGTAAGTATTTTGGTAAATCCTTGATTCCTAAACTAAAAAAGAACTAACATGTTTGTAGCTTGAAATCATTGAATTAAGTTATTTTCGAAGAGATGTAATCATAAGGATCAATCCATACCGATTTCATAAAAGAAGGCACGAAGAGTGCCACAACCGGGTCCTCCAGCAAGCCAAATAATGAGTGGATCCTCATCTGGATTTCCTTCCGACTCCACAAAATAGTAAAATAGTTGCACAGCTTCTTCTTCTCCTACTCCGATATACCTAAATTAAAGACGCATGCATGCAATTTCCACAATTAGTACACTTCAGAATATCCATCGGAAAATTAAAACTTTCACCGATTGTGTGAGATAGATCCGCCAATTGTCCGAAGAGAGGAGAGAGAGAGAGAGAGAGAGAGAGAGAGATTTATATGGATATGTACCCGGTTTCTAGCTTAAAAGGAAGGGGGCCGGGATAGCCCGGTAAATTTTCGACGATGGTCTGAGAGGCAACAAGGATGGTAGAGGAAGCCAAAAGGAGAAACCCCATATAAATATAAATGGGAATCATACAACTTATTGTATGCATCATAATGATCATATGATATGACCTTCTTGTGTTTGTTATATAACTTTGTGTTAATTGTTGTACACAAGCTAGGGTGAAGTTGGATGATGGTATATAATTTGGTTTTATAGATGAAACATGAATATGGAAGGAGTCGGTGAGTTGGTGGCCAGGTGACCCTTGGTTAGGTCTGAACAAATAGATTAAGTGTGATTAGCTGGGTTAATGACATGTTGACTTTTTAATTGGGTTCATATCTATTCTGGAAAAAAAAAAATATTCAGATCCGGTTTTTAGAATAAAATTCAGTTATGATTTTTAGAAAAATATTTAACTTCTATTAATATAATAATACTGCACATCTGTTTTTTAACACAAAACTTAACTGTTTTTCTTTAAATAAATTTTATTTTTATCCAAATGTTTAATCAGATATTTTTTCTAAAAGAAAATCCTTGATCTCTCATTAGTTAAATTAAAGGGGAATTATGAATGGACCTCCTTAGAAGGGAAATAGATTGTGTTATGTAAATGTACAGGTGGACCCAATATAGGAGGATCTACATTTATGTGAGTGGATCAAATGTCTAAAGAGATCCATATAATCACACCCAAATTAAATATTTCAAACCTTCATTAAAAAAACTCTATATCTTCTCTTAAAAGAAAGAATATCCAATTCCGATTTCACAAAGAATTTCAAAATCTGTCATTTGTTTTAAAAAAGTGGGAGGAATTGATAATCAGTCCTGTTTAAAAAAAATCCCCTTGTCAAAAAAGCATACCTGTTTGTACAAAATGATTGTTAAGTACTATCTTGTAACTGATTTTCATGTTATATTGATGTTGCAATTCAATGTATGTATTCATAACATTTGGTACAAGTCATGTGCTATAGTGCTTGAAGACTTTTGGATATTCAGACTTTGCAGATAATATATTAATTTTGAATGAACGTAATTGTGAAAATTTGATAATTGCATGTCATTTATAGAAATATGTGAGCACCTATTGAAAAATAAATTATGTATATTTAAAAAAATAACTAACCAATAGCATTGTTTTTAAACAACAAAGAAAGGAAGCAAGGGGATAACTTCGACATAGCCATCTCCACCCCAAGGCATCCAAAATTTTATTAAAGGCATAGACAAGGAACGAAAATGTTAGCAATGGTGTAAGGTTTGATGAAGACGATTGAAGAGCACGAGAGACAGACCAAAAGACTTGAGCCATTTTATATTGAAAGAGAATGAAAGTTACGATACTGGAAAAGAGAAAAACCTAGGCTACTTATACAATTTATACAAGGAAAGGAAAAAGAAAGAGGCCTAAAGCCCATGGGCTTATACACATATATACATCTAATACCCCCCCCCCCCCTTAAACTCAATCGGAGGAAGAATGACCCAGATTGAGTTTGGAAACAAGTTTTCGAAACCTTTTTGGAAGATGAGCTTTGGTGTAAATATCGACCGGCTGATCAACCGTAGAGAAGGTTGAAGTTGAATAGTCTTGAGCACAACATGTTGACGGACAAAATGACAGTCAATCTGAATATGTTTCGTGCGCTCATGAAAAACATCGTTGTGAGCGATCTGAATATTAGCGCTGGTGTTTTCACACCATACCAAGGTTGGTAAAAGCTAAGATGCGTGCATGTCTGAACGTAACCATCGGAGTCAATTGAGTTCTTGAGACGTGTCAGCCAGGGCTCGGTGCTTAGCTTTCGTACTAGAGCGGTTGTGAGGGATTGCTTCTTGCTGGGACAAGAAACAAGAGAATCACCAAGAAAGAAGCAATAACTAGTAGTGAGTGACAATCCGTCACATTACTGTCCCAATCTACATATGAGAATCCACGAAGGATTAATGATGATGTAGATGAGAAGTACAAACCATGGAACATGGTGTCTTTCAGGTACCAAAGAATCCGTAAAACAGCGGCCTCTTCGTGTTCTGATCATGCTTTTTTTGTAGTGCTTATTTTATGTCGCACAAGGAGCTTGTTTGAGTCCATAGAGGCCTCTTCGAAGATGACAAACATGCCAAGTAGAAAGAGAAACATTGAGAGGAGGATTCATGTAGATTTCCTTAGATAGGTCGCCATTCAGAAATGCATTCTTGATATCCATCTAAAAGAGAGGCCAACATTTTGTGGCAGCAACGACAACGAGACTGCCAATAGACGTTACACGAGCGATAGGAGAAAAAGTCTCCTCATAATCGATGCCATATGCCTGATAGAAGCCCTTAGCCACGAGACGGGTTTTGTACCGATCAATGGAACCATCGGATTTCGTCTTGATCTTGAAGACCCATTATTTTAGATCCAATGGGTTTTTTTCCAGGAGGGAGAGGAACAGAGTCCCAAGTCTGGACCTTATCAAAAGCCTGAAGTTCCTCCCGCATAGATGCCTGCCATTATAAACTAGAAGATGCTTCCTAGTAGGAAGTTGGTTCATGATTGGATAACAGAGTTGCATAGCAATGGTAATCACGAAAGTGAGAAGGAACTTGCCTTATACGGTCAGCAGACGTACATTCTCAGTTGATGAAGGTCCAGGATCCGCAAACTTTACAGATGGCTCAGATGTAGACCTTAGAGATGGTACGGATGTTCAAGTCAGAGGAGGGATAGGAACAGGTTTAGGAGAAACAACAGGTTCAAAAGCTTCTGGAATAGGAGTAGGGACGGGAGGAGGGATAGAAATAGGTGGTAAATCAGAATGGAGTGAGTCCAAAGAGACATATGGCTCTATAAAGAAAGGAACAATAGAGGTAGATGATTCAGGGTTTGAGTTTAGCATAGTGAAGAAGGGAACATGTTCCTAGAATGTGACATGACGAGTTATGCACAGTTGTTTGTAGATAGGAGCCCAACAACTATATCCTTTTTGCTGAATTCCATAACCAAGGAAAAGACATAGACGAGAACGTGGTTCAAGTTTTGTATGTTCATGAGGTTGTAACTACACAAATCGTGCACAACTCCACACTTCAAAATTTAATATGCGGGATTAAGACCGTCAAGAGCCTCATAAGGTGACTTGTGATGAAGAGTAGGAGTTGGTTGTCTATTGACGGTGTAGACAACAATGAAGGCAGCTTCACCCCAAAAACGCTCTAGGCATTTGGCAAAAAGTAACTGGGTACGAACAGTATCAAGAATGTGCCTGTGTTTGCGTTCAGCATGAACATTCTAGGGAGAAGTACCAGGACAAGAGTAATAAGAGATATTGAGACCGAAAAAATGCAATGAGGGAAGACTCTTTGTATTCAATAGCATTATCAGCTCAAAGAATCTTTATGGGTATAGAGAATTGAGTTAGTATCATGCCGCCAAAGGTAATGTATATTTGAAGTAGTTTTACTATGGATCACACACTGTCAAGATTTCTTAAGTAAGGCTTCGGTGACGTGGTAAACAATCTATTCGCTTCGGTGACGTGGCTCTGGTTAAATTATCTTGAGGCCAAAATTAATTATCTTTGTAGCTTTAATCTATGCATGATATATATATATATATATATAAAATCTAACACAAGTTTTAACCTTTAGCCTTATCCTTAACTATTGATCACACATTCACAGGCAAGCGTACCTGATCGGGTATAATATAGTTTAGGTAAGTTCCAGGTATCGTTCTTACCACTGGGAACAGTGAAGCTACCTAATCATGGTTTAAAGTGTAATTAAATCAATTAACTATGGGGGGATTTTACTAAAACAATTATTAACAAAGAATGCAAAATAAAAATCTAAACTTTTTTATATCATAGAAAAACACAAGTACTTACTATGGAGTACTGAATCCCTTTTCAAATGATTTGACATAAATTACCAAAATACATAGATCTAATGGTTATTGTAAGAATTTAAGCATATAGCACCCTAACATGAATTATCTGTGATTGCAAACCAGGTTGGTCTCCCGGCCCAAGTACAAAGATAAGAAATCTAGTACAAGTCACCCTAATTATTGCCAAGTCGTGGGACCCTACTAACCAATCTATCCTTGGTCCGAATAGATTGCTTACCACGTCACCGAAGTGAAAGGTAAAAGAGGTTTAATTTAACCAAAACGAAGTATGTTTATTAATTAACAAACACACCTAACCAATGAGTTCAAGTAGCCACAGTTAAAACAATAATTAGGAATCACAAGACAACCATTCAATAAACCATAAATCTAATTAAACCATAAAACCAATATTCAAATCATCCAACAAGTTCATCAATCCATAGCAAGTACCAAAACTAACTAGCTAATCTGGACTCTCCTCTGCTTTTCTGGTTATTCTTCTTGATGCTTTGAAAACCTGGACTGGAGTCTGTATTTAAAGAGGAGGATCGACCCACCTCGCGATCGCGAGGCGGCTACTTCGCGGCGCGAGCCACTTCAAGAAGCCCTAAAATCGAATCTTAAATCTTCTAGAATCTTCTAAGTAGATGTAACACCCCGTTCCGATTCAGTTAAGTTTTAATTTCTCTTTCGTTAAGATAGTAAGGTTTGGTGTCATTTGTGTAATTTCAGGTAGGGGGACTTGCTTGTAAATAAAGAGAGTGGAGGGTGTTATGTGTAAGTGTATATATAGGGGATTGGATGATCAAACCCTTCACTTTTGATCATTTGTCAATCTTGAGAGAAGAGAAAAAGGGATTGGAAGACTTCAAAGGGTTTTGGTGTTTGGGGTGAATTTGTGTCTACGTGGTGCCATCGATTGTTGTTTTACCGTTGGAACTAAGTTTCTAACTTCAGGTAATCATCAATTTCCCTTTGTTGTTGTCGAATATCAAGTTTGAATCATAGTTAGGGTTTTGGTCGAATGTTAAGGAAATTGGTGATCTTTGGATCACCAATTGAGTATTTGTGTTAGGTTGGTTCTATTTTCATTGTAGTAGTATTGTAGAGCCTGGAAATGCGAAACCATGGCTTTTTGAATCGGTCGAATTGGGTTTGGGATGCAAAAGTTATGCCAAAAAGATGAAAAATCGATTTTGGGATTCGTGCTGAATTTCAGCACCTAGCGATCGCTAGGTGATGAAGCTAGCGATCGCTAGCCATGGAAAATGAAGGCTAGCGACCACTTGATGATCGCGAACTCAAACAGAAAGTGGGGAAAAATAGCTAGCGATCGCTAGCTATCAGCCTAGCGATCGCTAGCCTCTGTTTTATGTGGAAAAACTGTTTTGGCCGTAACTTTCGCGTCTTAGCTCCGATTTTGATACCGTAAAGACCGTTGGGTTTGTAATTGAATTACCTACCTTTCTAGAGAGTCTAGTTCAGGTCTAGACTAAGTGTGTTAGTTATGAACCTTGAGTGTTTCGGTCATGAGCCTTAAGGTGTCGTTATGAATGATATTTATGTGTTTTGCCATAATGTGATATATAGGTGATTGTATACAACCGTGTGGTGAGTTGATCATAATTATTGTGAAGCGAATCAAGGTGAGTACATATCCCTTATACGTGGCTCTATGTACAACTTGTATCTGATGCATATATGGTATGAGACTAGCATGTTGTGTGATGACGTACTCATTGTAGTGGTGGTGGCCACCGTGGGTATAGTCCTTGTGTTAACTGATATCAGTATGTGTGTGGTTCTTACCGGCGTGTACCGTAAGGCCATTGGTGATAGCATGCTTAGTTCTCATATGCGCAACAGTTGGTATAATATTGTTATGTGTTTGTGATGTGTGCTCACTAAGCGAAAGCTTACCCCGTTGTGTTCTTTTTCCCTTAGATGCAGGTCCGTCTGGAAAGGACAAAGGGAAGGGAAAAGCTTGAAGTTCTGATCATGCTCCAGGCTCAGTTCATACGGATCTTTACTATCGTTAAACTTTTGGTTATGTTTTGATTGTTTCAAACAGATATTTGTGATGAACCTTGTTTGAGGATTTGGCTAGTACCCTTTTGGTTGAAAACTTAAACCTTTGATTCTAAAAGAAAAATAATAATGATAAGTGAATTTTACGTTTTTGGACAATTTCCGCTGTCATGGTTACTTTTATTTCATTTCCGTTTATTTCCCGTTAAAAATGGCAAAAATAGATTTGAGTTGTTACAATTGGTATCAGAGCCTTGGTTTGAGGGATTCAGGCATTCACACGAGGTGAGTGCTTGAACTTAAACCCAAGTGTTCGTGTTTTCAAAACAAGTAACCATCAAATTTGATATTTTTTTTAGTGGGGTGTGAACTGAGCCAAGGATCGGAACGTCAAGTCGGGTGAGCACTTTGTTTATTAGTCTACATTGATGATTTTGTTATTGGAATGCTAATAGCGTGTTATTGTGGTGATGTGTAAGCATGATTGATTGTGATTACTTAATTTGTGGTGTGGAAGTTGTGTAAGATAAAATTTAAATGCTATTTGTGCATGACCACTACAGCGGTAGGAAAGTGTAGGGTAACTCTTATGCTTAATAGATAGGATGTTGCCTTGTGTATGCGGGTCGTTGAGGGGTAAACCGAAACTAGGGATTAGGACCCTTGGTGACAACGTTGAGCCTAGATATGTAGGGTATAATTATAATGGTATAAGGGCCCATATCATTACAATTATATTGTGCATGTCGGGACTTAGCGAGGTTATGGGGGACACCTATGAACTAACAAGGTTGGATGGGATAGTAACATGCTAGGATAGGTTGTATGAACCTATTTGGGATAAGGTAATAATTTGTGGGATGAGCGTGTTAGAGACTAAGTGCTAGGTGTGGTACTTAATGGTGTTTGTTAATTGAATCAGTATGGTGACTACACGGAGAGGCAGTGGATCCACTGGTGGAGAGGATCAGGAAATCCCTGACTTGAGAGATGTGATAGCATCTCAAGTGGGGGAGGTGTTGCACAGTTTATTGCCAGGGCTTTTCGATCAGATGAAGAGGGAGATGACAGAGTTGGTAACGCAGCAAGTGCAGACTGCGACTGGGGGGCGAGTGAGTGGGGCGGGAAGCTCACAATCGGGGCACACTCGAAATGTGACCTTCAAAGACTTCATGGCGTGTCAACCGCCGAACTTTCTGGGAGAGAAAGATCCCGTCATCTCTTCTAGATGGGTCTCGGAAGTGGAAGGGGCGTTCCTCACCAGTTTCAGTCCCGCGGAGGTGAAAGTTCGTTTCGCGGCGAACTTGTTGAGGAAGGCAGCGAAGGATTGGTGGAATGTGGTGTGTAGTTCTAGAACTCCGGAGCAAGTGGAAGCCATGACCTGGGAGGAGTTCAAGGGGTTGTTCAAAGCGGAGTTTGAACCGCAGGTGGAGATAGAGAGGCTTACTAACGAGTTTCTCTACATGAAGCAGACTACCGAGTCGGTGAGCGAGATTACTGAGAAATTTCTGGAGAAGTCTCGCTTTTGCCCAAACTATGTGGCGGATGAGACCATGAAGATGTATCGTTATGGGCAGATGCTCAAAGCTGAAATTCGGGAGTTTGTACTGATGACTAATTGTACGAACTTTCAGCAGATGTTCGAGAAGGCCCGATTAAGGGAAATTGAGTTAGAGCGCCAAGGGAAACGCAAGAAGGAGGAGCACAGTCAGGTCCACTCAAACAAGAAGTTCAAGGGGATAGTGCAAAGATCGGAGGGGAAAAGGGAGTATCCTAAGTGCTCCAAGTGTGGCCGGAATCATCCGGGCGAGTGTAGGCCGAGTCTTATCACGTGCTACAAGTGCGGGAAAACAGGTCACTCGAGCCGGGACTGTAGGGTTGCGGCCAGATTGTGTTTCAGGTGTTTTCAGCCTGGTCATTTTGCTCATGAGTGTCCGAACGCAGCTGCATCTACTCAGTTATCTGGAGTGGCGCCTTTGAAGGCGATTGAGGCCGGTCCGGCGAAAAAGGTGGAGATCCCGAAAGGCCGTGCGAGGGTCTTTCAGCTGACTGCGGAGGAAGCAAAGGTGGAGCCTGAAGTGGTGACAGGTATATTTCCCGTAAACTCAAAACCAGCTTTAGTTCTGTTTGATACGGGAGCTAGTAAAAGTTTTGTTTCTACTTCTTTTTGTAAGGGTTTTTCTAATGCAATGGGTAGATTAGATGAGCCTTTAGAGGTAGAAATAGCTGATGAGAAGAGTGTAATAGTTAGAAATATATATAGAGGAAATGTAATAGAATTGGGAGGGGTAAGGTTTCGTGTCGATCTTATACCCATTCCTATGAAAGAAATAAATGTGGTGTTGGGGATGAGTTGGTTGGGTCGTCATGGGGCGTGGTTCGATTGCGAGGGACAAAGAGTGAAGATCAGAAATCCTAGTGGGGGAGACTTGATCATCACCGGCAACGGCATGAAGCGTCCGCCAAGGACGTGCTCTTTGGCTAAGGCAAGGCGGTACGTGAAAGGAGGAGGCATGAGTTACCTTGTGTACGTGGCAGAGATTGCGGGGGAGAAAAAGAGGAAAACGGTGGCCGATGTTCCGGTTGTAAGGGACTTCCCGGATGTCTTCCCGGAAGATTTACCTGGAGTTCCTCCGGAGCGTCAAGTGGAGTTCGGGATCGACTTGATTCCGGGAGCGGCGCCAGTGGCTAAAGCTCCCTATCGTTTAGCACCTCCAGAAATGCAGGAGTTGTCGAACCAGCTTGAAGAGTTGTTGGGCAAGGGGTTTATACGCCCAAGTAGTTCACCTTGGGGAGCCCCTATCCTCTTTGTGAAGAAGAAGGATGGCTCGATGCGGATGTGCATCGATTATCGTGAGCTCAATAAGCTTACAGTGAAAAATCGATACCCGCTACCGAGGATCGATGATCTCTTTGATCAACTTCAGGGAGCTGCATGGTTCTCAAAGATAGATCTTCGATCTGGGTACCATCAAGTGAAGGTGAGGGAAGAGGACGTGCAGAAGACAGCATTTAGAACGAGGTACGGACACTTCGAGTTCGTGGTGATGCCGTTCGGGTTGACAAACGCGCCGGCAGTGTTTATGGACCTGATGAATCGGGTCTGTAGGCCTAAGTTGGACAAGTCGGTAATCGTATTCATAGACGATATACTGATTTACTCCAAGACGAAGGAAGATCATGTGATACATTTAATCGAAGTACTAGAGACATTGCGACGGGAGCGGTTGTACGCTAAGTTCTCTAAATGCGATTTCTGGTTACAAGAGGTTCAATTTTTGGGGCATCTTGTTAATCGGGAAGGCATCAAGGTGGATCCGGCAAAGATTGAAGCGGTGATGAAATGGGAGGTTCCAAAGACTCCCACAGAGATTCGGAGTTTCCTGGGATTAGCCGGTTATTACCGACGGTTTATTCAGGATTTCTCTAAGATAGCGGTGCCTTTGACGAGGCTAACTCGGAAGAATGTGAAGTTTGTGTGGGGCGAGGAGCAACAAAAAGCTTTTGAATTGTTGCGTGGGAAATTGTGTGAAGCGCCGGTTTTGACGCTACCGGAAGGGGTTGATGACATGACAGTCTACTGTGATGCTTCTTATCACGGGTTAGGCTGCGTGTTAATGCAACGTGGGAAGGTAATAGATTATGCGTCTCGTCAGCTAAAAACGCATGAGGTAAATTATCCGACTCACGATTTGGAATTAGCTGCGGTGGTTTTTGCATTGAAGTTGTGGAGACATTACCTCTATGGTGTAAAGTGTACCATTTACACTGACCATAAGAGTCTGCGATATTTTCTCGATCAGCAGAATTTGAACATGAGACAACGCCGGGTGTTAGATGTGGTAAAGGATTATGACTGCGAGATCCTATACCATCCAGGCAAGGCCAATGTGGTGGCTGATGCGTTGAGTCGAAAGGTTCATGGTGATGTGTTGCGGGTGCCATTGATGAGATTGACGGTGACCACTTCGTTGATAGAGTTGATAAAGAGCTCGCAGTCTGAAGCAGTGAAGGAGGAGAATCAAAAGAAAGAGAGGATTAAGGGTCAACTGGACCAGTTGGTGACTGATAGTAGGGGGTTATTGACTCGTTCGGATCGAGTGTGGGTGCCGGTGTCATGTGAGGCGAGGCAGACACTCCTGGACGAAGCTCATAAATCCAAGTTTTCTATTCATCCGGGAGCTACCAAGATGTATCGGGATTTGAAGACCGATTATTGGTGGCCAGGAATGAAGCGGGATGTGGCCCGTTATGTGGAGAAATGTTTAACCTGTTTGAGGGTTAAGGCAGAGCACCAAAGACCTCATGGGAAGTTGCAACCTTTGGATATACCTGTTTGGAAGTGGGAGCACATTACGATGGACTTAATCACTAAGTTACCTCGTACTTCCAGAAATGTGGATGCTATCTGGGTTATTGTGGATCGTTTAACTAAGAGCGCTCATTTTATTGCTATTAATGAGAGCTCTTCGTCGGAAAAGTTGGCTGATATTTATGTTAAGGAAATCGTGGCTAGACATGGCGTTCCGGTCACTATCATTTCTGACCGGGATGTTCGGTTTACGTCACGGTTTTGGAGTAAGTTCCATGAAGATTTGGGGACGAAACTGCAACTTAGTACAGCTTTCCATCCTCAAACCGACGGTCAAAGTGAGAGAACGATTCAGACCTTGGAGGACATGTTGAGAGCCTGTGTGTTAGATTTTGGTGGTAGTTGGGACACTTATCTACCGTTGGCCGAGTTTTCATACAACAACAGCTTCCATGCTAGCATTGGCATGCCTCCATATGAGATGCTTTATGGGAGGAGGTGCAGGACTCCGGTATGTTGGGGAGAGGTGGGCCAACGGGAGTTGGGTAGTACCGAAATAGTTCAGAAGACAACTGAGAGCATTGAATTGATTCGAGAACGTTTGAAGACAGCTCAGAGTCGTCAGAAAAGCTACGCTGATAAGCGGAGATCAGACTTGGAGTTCAGTGTGGGTGATAAAGTGTTGTTAAAAGTGTCGCCTTGGAAGGGAGTGATTCGATTCCGGAAGAGGGGCAAGCTCGGTCCTAGATTTATTGGACCATTCAAAGTGGTGGCACGTGTGGGTAAAGTGGCGTATCGACTTGAGCTACCACCAGAGCTCAGTTTGATACATGACACTTTCCATGTGTCCCAGTTACGAAAATGTTTGGCGGATGAATCGGCTCACATTCCAATAGATGACATTCAAGTTGATGAACGACTTAACTACGTGGAAAGGCCGATTGCTATCTTGGAACGGAAGACGAAATCCTTGCGCAACAAGGAGATTGGGTTGGTGAAAGTTCAGTGGGAGCATCGGAAGGGGTCAGAGTGGACGTGGGAGCCAGAGGCTGAGATGAGGGCGAATCATCCGGAACTTTTTCAAGCGTGACCGATTTCGGGGACGAAATCTTGGTAAGTGGGGGAGAGTTGTAACACCCCGTTCCCATTCAGTTAAGTTTTAATTTCTCTTTCGTTAAGATAGTAAGGTTTGGTGTCATTTGTGTAATTTCAGGTAGGGGGACTTGCTTGTAAATAAAGAGAGTGGAGGGTGTTATGTGTAAGTGTATATATAGGGGATTGGATGATCAAACCCTTCACTTTTGATCATTTGTCAATCTTGAGAGAAGAGAAAAAGGGATTGGAAGACTTCAAAGGGTTTTGGTGTTTGGGGTGAATTTGTGTCTACGTGGTGCCATCGATTGTTGTTTTACCGTTGGAACTAAGTTTCTAACTTCAGGTAATCATCAATTTCCCTTTGTTGTTGTCGAATATCAAGTTTGAATCATAGTTAGGGTTTTGGTCGAATGTTAAGGAAATTGGTGATCTTTGGATCACCAATTGAGTATTTGTGTTAGGTTGGTTCTATTTTCATTGTAGTAGTATTGTAGAGCCTGGAAATGCGAAACCATGGCTTTTTGAATCGGTCGAATTGGGTTTGGGATGCAAAAGTTATGCCAAAAAGATGAAAAATCGATTTTGGGATTCGTGCTGAATTTCAGCACCTAGCGATCGCTAGGTGATGAAGCTAGCGATCGCTAGCCATGGAAAATGAAGGCTAGCGACCACTTGATGATCGCGAACTCAAACAGAAAGTGGGGAAAAATAGCTAGCGATCGCTAGCTATCAGCCTAGCGATCGCTAGCCTCTGTTTTATGTGGAAAAACTGTTTTGGCCGTAACTTTCGCGTCTTAGCTCCGATTTTGATACCGTAAAGACCGTTGGGTTTGTAATTGAATTACCTACCTTTCTAGAGAGTCTAGTTCAGGTCTAGACTAAGTGTGTTAGTTATGAACCTTGAGTGTTTCGGTCATGAGCCTTAAGGTGTCGTTATGAATGATATTTATGTGTTTTGCCATAATGTGATATATAGGTGATTGTATACAACCGTGTGGTGAGTTGATCATAATTATTGTGAAGCGAATCAAGGTGAGTACATATCCCTTATACGTGGCTCTATGTACAACTTGTATCTGATGCATATATGGTATGAGACTAGCATGTTGTGTGATGACGTACTCATTGTAGTGGTGGTGGCCACCGTGGGTATAGTCCTTGTGTTAACTGATATCAGTATGTGTGTGGTTCTTACCGGCGTGTACCGTAAGGCCATTGGTGATAGCATGCTTAGTTCTCATATGCGCAACAGTTGGTATAATATTGTTATGTGTTTGTGATGTGTGCTCACTAAGCGAAAGCTTACCCCGTTGTGTTCTTTTTCCCTTAGATGCAGGTCCGTCTGGAAAGGACAAAGGGAAGGGAAAAGCTTGAAGTTCTGATCATGCTCCAGGCTCAGTTCATACGGATCTTTACTATCGTTAAACTTTTGGTTATGTTTTGATTGTTTCAAACAGATATTTGTGATATACCTTGTTTGAGGATTTGGCTAGTACCCTTTTGGTTGAAAACTTAAACCTTTGATTCTAAAAGAAAAATAATAATGATAAGTGAATTTTACGTTTTTGGACAATTTCCGCTGTCATGGTTACTTTTATTTCATTTCCGTTTATTTCCCGTTAAAAATGGCAAAAATAGATTTGAGTTGTTACAGTAGATTTGACTTCTTGTTTGTTGACAGTTGAACGCTCTTTCGCGACGCCAAAGCAGTTATATGAAGGAATCTTCTAGAACATTAGCACCCTCGCGTCGCTAGACTCTGGTCTCGCGATCGCGAGGCACTTATGTTCCCAACTTTTTCCAAACTTCATGCTTTTTCACCTCTTTTTGTGCTTTTATGATCACGGACCTCCAAATCCTTCTTAAACTGAAAAACAAAGATAAATGGGAGTGAATTGTACAAAAATGAGCTAAAAAGGATAAAACTATCTAATTCCGCACGACCCAAACATGTATAATTTTGGGGTTATCAAACGTTATTTGTTAAGATTAAGTTAAGATGGTGTCTTTTATGTAATTTCAGGTTTGGAGGTTGGATATGTCATTTCTAGTAGTTGAGGGTTGCTTGGAAACATGTGTATAAGGGGGCGTTGAAGCCCCAAATCCCTTTCATTTTCTCTTACGATTTTGAGAGAGAAAGGGGAGCAAGGAGGCGATTTTGATTCAATTATGAGGAGGAGTTCCTCAATTGAAGTTGCCAAGGTATTAGTTGTGTGTTGTTGGTGATTATAGCGTAAGGTAATCACTCGTTTATGTTTTGTTGTATCTAATTTCTAGTTTCAATTTCAAGGGTTAGGATTTTTGTGTTACAGATGAGATTAGGGGTGAGCAAAACCGGGTACCCGGCCAAAATTCATGGAACCGGAACCGGAACCGGAACCGGCGGTTCCTAGAATGAAGGAACCGGAACCGGAACCGGTTGCACCGGTTCTTCATATTTGGGAACCGGTCCCAGAACCGCCGGTTCCGGTTCCGAAACCGGGTACTCGGTGTCTAATTTTTTAAATGTTATTTTTTTAATATTTTATGTTATAAAAAAGAAATTATTAGTTATTACTTAGTCACAACGTAACGAAATAAATAGTAAAACAATGAAAACTTATCCGATAAAAACTATATAAATAATTACGGCAATTTTTGAAAATGAAAATAACAAAAAACACAACTTGAAATGTTAAATAACGATATAAAAATATTGAAAAAAGAGAATAAATAAGTCGAGTGAAAAAGTGGTCGTAAGTTTATGCGTAATGTAAAAGGTAAAATAATAATTTTAAATTTAGTCTATTAAAATAATAATTATATAAATAAAGTTACCTTTATTAATATATAAATATATTTATATATATAGCCTAACCGGTTCCGGCGGGTACCCGGCGGTTAGCGGTTCCACAAAAATGAGAACCGGAACCGGAACCGGTCCCGACCGGTTCCGTATTTTAGGAACCGGAACCGGAACCACTCACACCGGTTCCGGTTCCGGAACCGGCGGTTCCATAACGGTTCCGGTTCCAAAAGCGGGTACTCGGTTCCGATGCTCACCCCTAGATGAGATTGGTGATCTTTGGATCACCAATTGATAGCAATACAATGTTAGAATCATATGGATATCTTGGAATGGTTATTGTATTCTTGTAGAGCTCGGAAAATCGAGACTAGGGAAAGTTGAATCGGTGAAATCGGAGTTCGTGTGAGTGAGTTATGTGAAAAAGAAGAAAATACGTTTTTGGTTCGGTTTTCAGGATTATCAGAGCCTAGCGATCGCTAGCTACTTTGGAAAAATGTTCACGATCGCTAAGCCATCGTGAGGTCGACCAGAATTCAGATTGTGGGCACCTAGCGATCGCTAGCATGCTGAGTGTTGGGGAGAAATTTGTTTCAGCCATAACTTTTTCGTTATAACTCTGATTTCGTTTCCGAAAGAACCGTTGGATTCGTATTTGAATTATCTAACCTTTGAGACCATAAATGTAGGATTAGAGTTAACAAATTTAAAGTGAATAGCTCTAATCATGGGTTGTTTAAGGTCGGGTATGTCTTCGGAATTTATTTTGAGTAGTTGTTTATACATGCATGCTGTGTAATGTTTATAGGTGCTCGAACTAGTTGTTGTGGTGATTTAAATACGTGTTTGGGACGTCGTGTCAGGTGCATACATTAACCTCCGTTCACGATTTGCTGTGTTCATGATCATGTGGTATTTATAGTTGAGTAACTGACATGGAAATTATGATAGTACCTATGGAGGTGTCACACCCCTAGGGAAGTTGGGAATTTTAAGGCCTGGTACAAGTGTCGTTCATGATACTCTTGGTGTTTACAGTTTGAGTAATGGCTACAATACGTGTTCAATATACTGTTTTATGCTAGTGATTGTTTATGTTCATGCATAGAGCCTAGGTTTGTGCTCACTAAGCTTTAATGCTTAACCCGTGTGGTTTATGTGGTTTAGTGACAGCTACGTCTTACAAGGACAAGGGAAAGGCACCAGCTTGATGACTCGAATCACTCAGTTCAGAGGGTTACCAAGGATTTTGAGAATGGACGCAAACTACTTTTATGAGAAAGTTTTAGTTGCAAACTTGATTAAACTAAGAGTTGTTTACTTTTAAAATTACTTACTTTGGACCCGTTTTGGGAAAAATTGTTACTTTTATTTCAATTAAAGCTTCTGCTATGTTCGGTTACGCATTTCCGTTAAATGTTTGTTAAAAATGATATTGGTTGTTGTTGACTCCTGCCTTGTTCTGTATTAAAAGTATGAAAAAATGCCATGAGAAGTTGTTTGGAGAAATCCACAGAGATTCTAGAGGAAGAAACAGCTTTTTGCAAGAACAGAGCCACAGAGCCTCTGGAGGAGTTGACAGAGGCTCTGCAGATGCAACCTCTGAGAAAATCTACTTTTGCCTTTCCTTACAGTCACATGCCAGGAACGTGAAGTTAGTTACTCCAGGATTCTTGATCAAGGGCTGGGATTGGTACACGTGGAAAGGTGTCCCTAAGTCGGTTTAGAACTAGTATAAATAGCTAGTCTCTCCTCTGTTTTTGTAATCGATTTTTCTAGCTTTTTACTGTTCCATTGAATTAATGTTGAAATTTGTATTCATCTTCTTCGTAATGAATCAAATAAATTTGGGAGCAATCTGTTTATCAATATGTATGATTTGCTAGCTTATATTTCTATCATGTTCTTAAAAGTTTATTCCGTTGCATTCAAATTGAGTTTTAAGCTAGATTAATCTGTTTTTCAATACCAGTGTTTGGAATTATCGATCCAACAGTTGTTACAATAACGAAATACGGTAACCACCCATAGATGGATGTGGTGTTGGTCCGCACACTTAAGAATGGATAAAATCAAAAGGAGAAGCAGATTTATAGTCACTCAGTTCAAATGGTAAAGCATGATGTTTTCCAAGTTGGCAAGACAAACAAGAAAACCTGATCTGAAGTGATGTTTCCTAGATGGCCAGAATTAGCTAACAGTTTCATTCTAGCCGATGAGAAATGTTCTAGCCGAGCATGCCATATGTCAAAGGAAGTGGTTTTGGAAACTGAGGCAACAAGATTTTATGAAGGAATAGTAAGCGAATATAGACAACTTCAATCATCCTACCAACTTTACGGCCGACTTCAAGAATTTGCTGAGTCTTTGGATCCTATACAACACAAGCAGTAGAATGAAAAAAGAACTGTAAACCAGATTCCAAAATTTAAGAGACAAAAATCAGACGGATAGATAAATTAGGGACATATAGCACATCAGGTACTTGTATCTTGGAAGTAAAGAGCGTCCCACTGATGGAAACAGGTACACAAGTTTTATCAGCTGTTTCTACTGAGAGAATCTTTGAGGGTTGTTTAGAGACAAACCCATGGATGAATGGTGTAATGTGGTTAAAGCATCCTGAATCAAAAATCAGAAGGTACCTGATGTAGATAAGCACCGAGAGTGCATACCCATAGTCCAAGGCATAAGCTGTTACGTAAGTTATTAATTTTGATGCATGAGTGTCATCAGTTTGGCTTAAAGTGACGAATCCGGTGGCATGACTGAGATTGGTTGCCATTGACTAAGTAGGGTAGTGAGTTTGGAATAGGTTTAAGAGTATTGGGTTTGAGAGTGTAAAGGTAGCACATAATCATCGGAATTGATGGCAGGGTCACCAAGGCTTAGATGGCAGGGCCGTCGGGTTTATGTAATACAATCATCGGGTTTAAAGAGGGCATTGTCGTCAGGTTTGTATGGCACAATCGCAGGGCTTGGTTTGGTTACTGTTTCCGAGAAT
The DNA here is from genome assembly GCA_030169165.1 of Centaurea solstitialis. Lineage (NCBI taxonomy): Eukaryota > Viridiplantae > Streptophyta > Magnoliopsida > Asterales > Asteraceae > Centaurea > Centaurea solstitialis. The sequence goes on along the minus strand of CM058042.1, from coordinate 44,843,331 downwards.
GGAATCCCGGCGTTTAGTTAACAGAAGCCCAATGTATGGAGCCTAGGTATGGAAATCGGTGGTTTAGAGATGGTGAAGTCCGGTGGTTGGAACCCGATGGTGAAATGGTGATGAAACCCGATGTGTGAAAAGTGGTATGAAAATCAGCGGTTTGGAAGGTCAGGTTTAAAGCCCCGTGGTGGTTTTGGTTGGCAAACCGATGTGGGTTTGGGTTTGGCTTGAAACTCGACGTGGGGTTGTGTTTGGATTGAAACCCGATGTGGGTTTAGTTTTAGAAACTTACCCGGTGTTGGTAATTCCGGTGTTCTAGGTTTCAAAAACCAAAATAGTAGCAGTAGCGCAAACATCACATCAACGGTGATGGTAGATGCAAGGGCGGTTAGAGAGGGAAGGTGTGTGATTTGATGATGGTGCTGATGGCAGGCTGTGGTATGGGATAATGGTGGCTGTTGGTGATGGCAGTGTTTGAAACAACAATCAAAAAGCAGTAGCGGGTATGGTAATCGAGGATGGCGGCGAACGTTGACTGTGATGATAAGGAACAAAAGCTATGATATTGGGAGGGGCAGGTGATGCGGTAAATATTATATATATAAAAAGCGAAACAAGTTTTAACCTCTAATGCCTAACTACAATTACCACATTCACAGGCAAGCGTACCTGATCGCGAGTAATATAGGTAGGAAAGTCCAGGTATCGTTCTTACCACTGGGAACGGTCAAGTTATGTAGACTAATAATCCTAACTAGTTTAATTAATCTAGAATGATGGGGGTTTTAGGAAAATGATTTAATTAACTAAAAGACAACTAAGTAAATAGCTAATTAACTAGAAAGCAAAAAGAAGATGATTTAAACTTTATAAGAGAAAACAGTAGTACTTATCATGGTAATAACGACTCCCCAAGTGGATGATCTAACTTTGCCAAAGGTATGGTTGAATTGGTTATTGTAGGAATTTAAGTCAAAGACACCCTAACATGTGATGATTATGATTGTCAACCAGATTGGTCTTCCCGGCCCTAATACATGGACTAGTCGTCATGCAGTCTAGTAAAAGTCACCCAATTCTATCACTATTGCAAGGAACTCTACTATCTAGTTGCTCTCGGTCCAAGCTAACCACCTAACACAACTCTCCGTGTTACCGAAGTGAAGGTCAAGAAAGGTTGATTATCCTAACAGAGTCTATCTATTCGGGACGAATGGATACACCCAACCAACGAGTTCAAATAACCATACAATAATAATAAAACTGGAACATAAATACACATTCAATAAACCAATTATCAATTAATTCATAAGACTATCATCCACAAGGTTCATCTACCACAATAAGCACTACCAAATAGAACTACTCACTAGACATAATAAAAACAGCAATAAAACTATAAAAGACAGACATTATACCGACCGTACAGCAACAGATGATCGAGAACCGGAGAACATACTCCGAGTAAGATCGAATCACTCGTATCGGCACAATACTCTCTCTCACAGATTATTAAACTAAGACTAAATTGATGGATTTCTGGATGTGTATGTCTTCATGTTCTGAACTGAAGGAGGAGGCTGATATTTAAAAGGCTTCCGTGGGCTCGTTTCGCGATCGCGAAGCGGCAAGTTCTGGAATCTTCCTTTTAAGCAACCCTAGATTTCCTTTTTAAGCAAGTTCTGGAATCTTCCATCGAGGGTTTTTTCATAATTCTCGGCGCGAAAATCTCCAGAGTCGACGCGAAATCAGTGAAAAGCATGAATCTTCTAGAAGTAGCTCTCTTCGCGGCGCGAGACTTGAAAACTCGCGGACGCGAGGAAGCCTCTAAGTTCACCTTGCTCAATTTCCACGTTTTTCCGCCTTTTTCATACTTTTCCGTTCCAAGACCTCCAAAACCTACAAAAGTATGATTTAGCCTAAAATGTGAGTAATCAGATCAGAAATGGTTGAGAAACGGGGTAAATTCTAGCAATTAAGTACGACTAAAACATGTATAATTTTGGAGTTATCAAATCCCTACACTTAAGCTTTGATTGTCGTCAATCAAAAGACTGAAAGATAAGAAAAATAACGCCAAAATTATCTCCACCCAACCTCGTCTAAGAGAACATAGAATACTCACACAGTCGAACACAAGAACAAGGTATATCGAGCAACCGAACACCAAGATCTACCTTTTACCCTCACAAAGTATGAATGACTATTTAAAGTGTATCTCTCGGGGGTAAAAGTGTATGTATAAGAAGTTATCACACCAATACTCAACTAATCCCCGCGTGCATAAGCTTGTCACCAAATTTAATCTCCACCACTGAGATTGTAATGTTAGGCTAAGGGTAAAGGGTAGGATAAAGGATATATAAGTGACTAAGATTGCGACAAAAACTCGAGAAACTCAATTAGTAATGATCGAACATTTTTAAGAAAAATCTGACTTTTGGAATTATGCACTTTTTCGGGATGAGCTTTTTTTTTTCTTTTTCTCTTAGCATCGGCCTAAGCATATTGCTTATTTGTGGCTTGATTTCTTTTTCTTTTGATCATTTTTCTTTTCTTTGACTCTTTTCTTTCTTTTGATGTTTCTTTTTTTTTTTGAGTCATCACTTTCTTTTCTTTTCTTTTTGCTCAAAATCAATCCCTCTTTATTTGTCAGATATGAAAAATATTGATGACAACATCTCAAGTTCTCAAATTTGAGTCACGGCCAAAAGATAGATAAAAAGATAGGCTAAAGGTGTATATGGTGATATGGGCAAAGAAATGAAAGGCTAAGTCTCAAAATGGTTTCAAGGGTTAAAGTGTTGAAGTTAAACACTTTCAAAGTTTTGGCTAAGCAAATTAAATAACCTTATGGTGAGGTTACTTAACGAAGGCTAAAAGGGTTTGAAACGAAGGCCTCTATCAGTGCAATGGTGATAAATACTTCTCTATGTGGTCTCGACAAGCATTCAAAGCGACAAGTTCTACCTTGGGTCAAAGTCGGTATTCCTCACGAAATGAAAAAAAACAATTAGGCTCAAACTCTCAAAGGAATAGGGTGAGGCACTCATGGTAATTGGTCTTCCAAGGCATCGTTTTACTCAAATACTCTCATTAGTGTTCTACTACGCAAGCATCTAGGTTCCAAAGAATAATCTTAGATCTCGAAAAAAATTGGGGTCAAGTCTCAAAGCTTTCAAAAATTTGAAAAACGACAATCCAAAAAGCAAAAAGTGAACCCATTTAAACAGTTAAGTCTACATAACCCCCTTCCCACACTTAAAATTTGTAGTGTCCTCAATGCAACAATTAAAACAGGTAAGGAGTAATTGGGAAAAGAGAAACTTCCCGGGTTATGTGACTTGATCTGATCTGAAAGAGAGTATTCTAGAATCGTGCACGGTGCAAGATCATAAACTGTTGTATCTATTACCAAAAAGAAAAAAGAAAAAGTAAAAAGAACAAAATAAAACACACTAAAGCAAAATAAAAATTAACCTAAACAATCCAAACAAAATAAAGAAGTCTAACAAGCAAACCACATAAAAGCAGAAATAAAATTGTTTAGACAACCACATCGAATAAAGGATAAAGAGATAAAAATCAATAAGGGCCACGAGGTTGGTTGCGCCAATCCTCGAAAGTTGGGAAACCGGGCGGTGTGTCCTCGGAAAACGGTCAAAGCGGCGATGGAGCATAAGCGGCGTTTGGCTCGATACGAAGTGCTTGGCAAGGAGGGTGACGTATTGGCCGCCAACCATTTTGCTTCCCTCACGATAGCCACCCGCCTTAGCGAGTTGCGTGGCGATGATGTAAGGGGCATTCGGATATTTGTCATCCGTGGAGAGTCGCTCGAGGAGCCAAAGGTCATAAGTCGAGACCTTTTCCTCACTCGAGGAGCGGTAGTTCACCACGTGAACAAGCATGCGATGGAGAAGTCGGTCCGAAGAAGAGAGAAAACCCTTAACCTTGAGGTTGTTGCCATAATCACCATCACCGAGAATCACCCAAGCCAAACGAGGATCAAAGCTGTCCTGCCTTTTCTCACTAGCCCACATATACTCCACGAAACCGGGAGCGTCCAGCTCGGCTTGGGTGTAGATCCCCAAAGCCACGCCGAACTCGGTCAAGGAGAGCGATCGCCAAATCCCACCAAGCCTAAATGACATGCATGGTTGGTAGAATTCCTCGAGGGCCTTCACGGCATCGAACCTGAAAGTCGCCACGAACTCGATGATGAGCTCCCGATAGAGGGTCTCGGCAATGTCAAAGACACGCTCCTAAGCATGGCAGATGTAGTACTCGCTGCCATCTTCATCGTAGGCATGCTTCTCAAGTATCGCTCGAATCTCGTTCTCAACGCCCATGGATCGGAGAAGATCCCAATCAGCTCTCCTTGGCACGAAGATTTGACGGCGTGCGATCCGAGCTACTATGTCTCGGTACTCGGTACACTTTTGAGCGTTCAATGTGGGATCGTTCATGAAGTGGGTGAATGCATGGCTCCCATCCGGTGCACGGAAAGTTGGAGCGGAAGAGGTCGAAGAACGAGTCCTTTGTCTCTACAAAAATTCAAATAGACATTGTCTTAGCTAAATGTGATCGATAAGTGCAAGACAAAATCAAAACTAGCTTATTTCAAAGAGACAAAACCTAAACGACTAACAAGTTCAATCTACAAGAATGCATACGTAGAAATCCAAAAAAAATGGGGATGTGAAACATCGCCACACTTGAACTTTTAGTCAAGCTCCCAACAAAAACAAATCTAGAAGGTTAGAGCAAAGGTGGGGATTTTGGTACAAAATCCCCACACTTATCATCAAAGCATATCCAAACTAGATTCACCAACTAAATAACATGCTTTTAAAACGGAATTTCAATCAAATCTCATAGCATGCATCATATTCTAATACTAGCAAAAACCAAACAATGGAGTTTCAAGAATAAGCTTAAATCTATCAAGAGCATGAAACCACCATTGTTGCCCAAAGAGATGGTTTAATCTTACCAATACAAGCGAATCCAACGAAATCAAGTTAGGATACATACCTTTGAAGTCATGGTTGATGAAATTGAAGCACAACAATTTCGATTTTCGCAGGTTCGTGAAAGGGGGTCGCGGCGCCTAGAGAGAAATTAGGGTTTTGTGTTATGAAAAAGTGAGGAAGAAAGGCTTTAAAACCCGTCTGCACTATTTTCGCGCCGCGAAGAAAAGTGTTTCGTGTCGTGAAGAGAGCAGTCTCCGAAAAAATTACCCTAATTTAATTTTCACGCCGTGAAACGGCACACTCGCGCCGCGAAGATCGAAACTTTTACCTGATAAAAAAGGGGAAGCTATCTTCGTGTCGCCAAACTTAAAAAGTCGCGAACGCGAAAATACTTCTGTATCCGCTTTCTCAAAATCTTTGTTCCGCGTTGGATTCTCTCGTTTTTTGGTCTCTATCCGCTTTCTCAAAATCTTCGATACGGGACACTATGTGTTACTTAGCACTATACCATGCTGCATCGGGAAAAATCCTTTCTTGGATTCATCCATCCTTAATCGCTTCAAGATTTTATCGATGTACGTACTTTGACTAAGTCCGATAAGCCGTCTAGATCTATTTTTGTAGATCTTTATACCAAGTATATAGGCGGCTTCTCCGAGGTCTTTCATTTGGAAACATTTGCTTAACCAAGTTTTTACACTCTGTAAAGTTGGTATGTCATTTCTAAATAGCAGAATATCATCTACATATAAGACTAAGAAGGTTACTATGCTCCCACTGAACTTAGTGTAAACACATGGCTCAAACTTACTTTTGGTAAAACCAAATTCTTTGATTCGCTCATCAAAGTGTAAGTTCCAGCTCCTGGATGCCTGCTTTAATCCATATATGGATTTCAGCAACTTGCACACTTTATTAGGATTCTTTGGATCTACAAAACCTTTCAGTTGTTGCATATAGACATCCTCTGTTAACTTCCCGTTAAGGAAGGTTGTCTTAACATCCATCTGCCAAATCTCATAGCTGAAGTATGCTGAGATGGCCATCAGAATGCTAATGGCCATCAGTGTGCACATTTCCGTCCATGTCAGTTTTCTTCTTGAAAACCCATTTACGTCCAACAACCTTACAGTGTTGGGATAAATCTGTCAACTCCCAGACTAGGTTGTTATACATGGACATCATCTCTGCCTCCATGGCTTCCTGCCATTGCTTAGACTCACTGCCTGATACAGCTTCTCCACAGGATGTCGGTTCATTCAAGTCTCCATCATCCTGAGAGACTAGAAATCCAAGATACCTATCTGGTTCTTGCCTTACCCTAGTGGATCTGCGAAGGTCCTGTGTTTGCACTTCCTCAACCATTTCCGGTTAAGTTTCAACATTTTCTTGTTGAGTGACTGGCTCAATAATCGGTAAAGGAGTATCTTCCTCTACTATCTGTAGGTCTACATCATTTCTAGTATTCTCATGATTGAGACACTTCTCCTCAGAAATTCTCTATTTCGAGCTACAAATACTTTGTTCTCGCTAGGACTGTAAAAGTAGTATCCTAGTGTGTTCTTGGGATATCCTACGAAGATACACTTATCTGATTTGGGTTTGAGTTTTTCTGTGACTGTACGTTTAACGTACACCTCACAACCCCAAATCTTCAGAAAAGACAACTTAGGCTTCTTGCCCGTCCATATTTCATACGATGTCTTTTCTACCGACTTAGTTGGCACTTTGTTCAGTATATGTCACGCGGCAAGTGTAATAACCTGAATCCTAGGTTAGATTGTCGGTTAACTTTAACTGTGACTTCGAGCGTAAGGCTTTTTAAGTGGAGGGGCTAATTGTGTAAGTTCTTGGAAAGTTGTGTGTTTGTTGGGTTTTAAGCTTGTTAATGGGCTTGGCCTTGCAAGCCCAGGGTGTTTAAAGGAGGAAAAACTAGGGTTTTGTCATTTTGGGGAATGAAGCAAGTGTGTGAAGTGTGTGTTTTGGGAGTGTGATGGGATTCATGTTTTCCACATTCATGTTTTCCACATTCATGTTTTCCACATCGGGATTCATGATTCCCGGATTGGGATTTTCTATTGAGGTTTTGGTTCCCAACGCCATTCCCGAATGGAAATCTATGATTTCCGAGTCGGGAATTCGGCTAAGTTAAACCGTTATTTTGACCTTGCTGTTTTCCTCATCCGTTTTCCTCATCCGTTTTCCTCATCCGTTTCCCTCATTGGGATTATTTATTGAGTTTTCCTCATTGAGTTTCCCTCATTGAGTTTCCCTCATTGAGTTTCCCTCATTGGGTTTATTTGTTGAGTTTTCCTCATTGGGATTATTTATTGAGTTTCCCTCATTGGGTTTCCCTCATTGTTGCTATCATTCCATGCAACCCTTGCTACCTTGTTATCATTTCATGTGGGAGCAATGGGCATTTCGGGTGTCATTTCATGTAACCCTAGCCTTATCAGTTTATGTGAGGTCGGCTATCGTCTTGAGTAGGCTTGGTTATTGTTTCAGGCTGTCATTTCTTGTGAATCTATTCCTCATCACGAGTGAGTTTGTGTATCATTTTAGATGATGTTGATCTATCATGCCGTGTATCATCTCTTGAGGCCGTGGTACCTTGTCGTCATTTCTTGAGATATCAGTTCATGGAAAAGCCTAAATCGTATTCATTTCTTGAAAACCCTAGTTGGTTATCCGAGAAAACCCTAGTCTGTTATTCCATGTTGATTCAGGTCGGATGATGATGAGAGCTAAGTTTTGCTAACTAGGAAAGAGTCTTCCTAGTGAGTTAGTATGATCTGATTGGGATTTGTGTTGTAGGTGCGGTTAAGGCAGAGCGTAGCTCAGTTGGGGCAGGATCAGGTGAGTTCCCTTGCCTGAAATGAATGGATTGTTTTACTGTTTTGAATATCCATTCGATTTGCAAATGTTTTGATGATGATACTAATGTGGTTTTGTGAAATTATAAATGGTTGTGAATGCTATATTGATGATCATCATATGCATGCTGTTTTAATATGGTGGAATTGCATCGTGAGTAATGTGTACCATGGGACCGTACATCCCTGGGAAGTTTAGTGGTGTGAGGCACGGACTACGTCCGTCACTCCTTAAATGAGAATCGGGGAGATCCGGCCACGTAAGGTTGATTGTGGGATGGTGCGAGGCACGGACTATGTCCGTCACTCCTTAATTGTGCATCCGGGGGATCCGGCCATCCGGTTGTTGTGATTTTATTACTCACGATGCTTTCCTGGTTATTTGAGATATCTGATTTTACGGCCAGCGGGCCGGAACTGTTGTTTAAACTGTTTTGAGGGAATTCACTAGACCTTTCGGTCTAACCCTCGTTTTCAAACTCTAAAACCTTTTCAGGGAAAGATCGAGTTGCTAGAGGCAAAGAGATGTTGAGCGCTTAGAGTAGCGTGGACAGTCAGGAGTTATGATTCTTATCCTTTTAGAAATCTCAGCTGTGGAGGGTTTGTTCCGCATGCACTCTTAACTATTGTACCTTTTGAGAAAAAGATTTTTATGTTATTGCGAATTAGATCACTGGGATTTATTATTGTTATGTTGGTTTTATTGCCTGGGTTTCGGGGCGTTACAAATTGGTATCAGAGCATTAGTTTAAGTGAATTAGGTGACCAGGATTGGGCCTAGTCTTAAACTGTAGGATTGGGAACACAGCTGAGATTGTAGGACTCTAGGATTTTGCCTAGAGAGTCGTGTTTGGTATGAAAGTGCGAGGACTAGTGTGTATCGCGAGTTGGTGACTTTATGTGAATTTGGGCACTGTCTGTGATTGGGTCGTTTAGAGTAGTCTAATCTTCAGGTTGCTATTTTAGAACTTGATGCATTAGGAAAGAGTTTGTTTGTGTTTATGACTTATGTCATGGTTTCGGGTAAGGAAAGGTTAGATGTGCGAGATGTCGAGTTGTATGGAATACCCTGAGGTGTTCCCGGTCGATCTAGATAGTCTACCGCCTGATCGAGAGACCGAGCTTCAGATTTGCTTGAATGGTCGGAGCGACGCCTATCGCCAGAGCATTGTATCGGCTGGCACCGGCGGAGATGAAATTGATGACGACGCGGCTGCGAGGACCGGTTAGCCAGGGATTTATTAGCCCTAGCTCTTCACCTTGGGAGCGCTAGATCTGTTCGTGAGAAGGAGAGTCGACACCATGTGGATGTGCATCGACTAACGAGAGAGTTCAACAGACTTACCGTCAGAGACGAGTAGCCACTGCTGAGGATTTACAACTTATTTGACCAATTACGAGGTGCCAGATGCTTCTCAAAGATTGGTATGCGATCGAGTTACCGTCAGCTCAAGATTAGAGGGGAAGACGTTTTGAAGACGGCCTTTCGGACTTGTCATGGATAATGTGAATCTCTCGTAATGACGTTCGGACTTACGAGCGTGCCGCCAACATTTATGGACTTGATGATTGAAGTGCGTAACACTATTTCTGGACGAGCTCATTTTAGTCTCCATCGACGACATCTTGTACTACTCGAGGACTGCGGAGGAACTATCCAACGCATGGCATGAGGTTAGCGGCTGTGGTTTTCGTACTAAGGATTTGGAGACACTATCGTTACGAGACGAAGTATCAGTCTACACCAACCATGAAGAGCCTTCCGTACCTGTTCAACAAAGAGTTATATTGAGGATTGGACGTTGTTGTGTAATGGACTAACGTGGTACCAGACATTGGATCAAAGATCAAGGGACGTCAAGAAGAGACTTTAGATGAGCAACATTTAGAGTCGGAGCGGATGGTGGGAGTCTTGGGGACCCTCGGAGCGAGCATCAACGGAGCTGTAATATTTTGGAAAGCTGTTATGACTTTCAAAGCTTGTGGGTATACATCAGAAGATTCTGAAGAATGTGCGCGCAAACCGAAGTACTCGGTTCGTCCCGGAGCAAATGAGATATACCGTGGCTTGAGTCAGCATATCGGCGACCGGGGATGAAGAAAGACATCGCTCATTTCGTTGAAAGATGCGTGGCGTGCTTTCAAGTGAAGATCGAACGCCAGCGACCGTGTGGCAACTGCAATAGTTACCGTTAGCAGTATGGACTTGGAAGCATATCGATGGTTTTCGTGACGAGACTTTCCCGTAGGCCTAAGGGCTTTGTTTTGCTGTGGGCTGTGGTCATTAGACTTTTGAAGTTAGCTTACTTCCTATCGTTGTAAGAAGCACCTTCTTTCGCGAGGCTGCGTGGCGGAGATTGTACGACAACGCGACATTCCATTATCTACCGTGTCGGATCGAGATGCCAGATTGTACCTTGACGCTTGGCGGAGCTTTCAGCTGGACTTGGGGACGCGGGTCACCATAACTACCGCGAATGGTCTGCATAGCGATGGACAAAGTGAGCGGGTCATCCAACTTTGGAAGATTCGTTGAGGACATGTGTTCTGGATTTCAGAGGTTCTTGGGGTAATCATCTACCGGTTGAGGCAAGTAGAATGCGCAGTACGTGTCACGTGACGAACCTGATGGCTTGTTTTGCAGAATCCGACCTGCGAACGAAGTACGTGTGCCTGTTCAGCAAGTGAATTCCGTTGAGGGGGGAGTGATGTAATAACCTGAATCCTAGGATAGATTGTCGGTTAACTTTAACTGTGACTTCGAGCGTAAGGCTTTTTAAGTGGAGGGGCTAATTGTGTAAGTTCTTGGAAAGTTGTGTGTTTGTTGGGTTTTAAGCTTGTTAATGGGCTTGGCCTTGCAAGCCCAGGGTATTTAAAGGAGGAAAAACTAGGGTTTTGTCATTTTGGGGAATGAAGCAAGTGTGTGAAGTGTGTGTTTTGGGAGTGTGATGGGATTCATGTTTTCCACATTCATGTTTTCCACATTCATGTTTTCCACATTCATGTTTTCCACATTCATGTTTTCCACATCGAGATTCATGATTCCCGGATTGGGATTTTCTATTGAGGTTTTGGTTCCCAATGCCTTTCCCGAATGGAAATCTATGATTTCCGAGTCGGGAATTCGGCTAAGTTAAACCGTTATTTTGACCTTGCTGTTTTCCTCATCCGTTTTCCTCATCCGTTTTCCTCATCCGTTTTCCTCATCCGTTTCCCTCATTGGGATTATTTATTGAGTTTTCCTCATTGAGTTTCCCTCATTGAGTTTCCCTCATTGAGTTTCCCTCATTGGGTTTATTTGTTGAGTTTTCCTCATTGGGATTATTTATTGAGTTTCCCTCATTGGGTTTCCCTCATTGTTGCTATCATTCCATGCAACCCTTGCTAACTTGTTATCATTTCATGTGGGAGCAATGGGCATTTCGGGTGTCATTTCATGTAACCCTAGCCTTATCAGTTTATGTGAGGTCGGCTATCGTCTTGAGTAGGATTGGTTATTGTTTCAGGCTGTCATTTCTTGTGAATCTATTCCTCATCACGAGTGAGTTTGTGTATCATTTTAGATGATGTTGATCTATCATGCCGTGTATCATCTCTTGAGGCCGTGGTACCTTGTCGTCATTTCTTGAGATATCAGTTCATGGAAAAGCCTAAATCGTATTCATTTCTTGAAAACCCTAGTTGGTTATCCGAGAAAACCCTAGTCTGTTATTCCATGTTGATTCAGGTCGGATGATGATGAGAGCTAAGTTTTGCTAACTAGGAAAGAGTCTTCCTAGTGAGTTAGTATGATCTAATTGGGATTTGTGTTGTAGGTGCGGTTAAGGCAGAGCGTAGCTCAGTTGGGGCAGGATCAGGTGAGTTCCCTTGCCTGAAATGAATGGATTGTTTTACTGTTTTGAATATCCATTCGATTTGCAAATGTTTTGATGATGATACTAATGTGGTTTTGTGAAATTATAAATGGTTGTGAATGCTATATTGATGATCATCATATGCATGCTGTTTTAATATGGTGGAATTGCATCGTGAGTAATGTGTACCATGGGACCGTACATCCCTGGGAAGTTTAGTGGTGTGAGGCACGGACTACGTCCGTCACTCCTTAAATGAGAATCGGGGAGATCCGGCCACGTAAGGTTGATTGTGGGATGGTGCGAGGCACGGACTATGTCCGTCACTCCTTAATTGTGCATCCGGGGGATCCGGCCATCCGGTTGTTGTGATTTTATTACTCATGATGCTTTCCTGGTTATTTGAGATATCTGATTTTACGGCCAGCGGGCCGGAACTGTTGTTTAAACTGTTTTGAGGGAATTCACTAGACCTTTCGGTCTAACCCTCGTTTTCAAACTCTAAAACCTTTTCAGGGAAAGATCGAGTTGCTAGAGGCAAAGAGATGTTGAGCGCTTAGAGTAGCGTGGACAGTCAGGAGTTATGATTCTTATCCTTTTAGAAATCTCAGCTGTGGAGGGTTTGTTCCGCATGCACTCTTAACTATTGTACCTATTGAGAAAAAGATTTTTATGTTATTGCGAATTAGATCACTGGGGTTTATTATTGTTATGTTGGTTTTATTGCCTGGGTTTCGGGGCGTTACAGCAAGCGTCAAACCCGAAAGGATAACGAGAATTACGAAACGTAAAACTCAAAACAAGAGAATAATCTCTAAAAAAGACAAACTTTTATTGAATAATAACTTGAATTACAAAGAAGCCTAATAGCCTATTTATAATCTAAACAAAAGTGATACTTAAGTAAACTAAATAATGTAAATATCTTCTAATAATTATCCTAACTTGATGATTAAGAGAACTAATAAAAAGGAAACTAAATAATAAAGAAACTAGATAATATATTCCTAAACTAATCAGGTAATAAAATACTTAAATAGACAGATCATGGCTATCTTTTCCGAATTGATCAGACGCGCAAAACAACCAGCGAGAAGCTCGTGCCGCGAGCTGCTTCTTCACTTCGCGAAGTCGGCGCTGTTCCGACATTGAATTTTCTTCCTTTTTTCGAGCGTATCTGCCGGGTTTCCAGAAGTCCGTAAAAAACTCCAATATGGGTCGAAACTGATCTGCATCAGTCACCCCTACTTGAAAAGAACTCGACCCCGAGTTCACTCCAAAGTCGAAAAGATATTGTTGCGATCGTTTCCATGTAAGGGATACTTCATCGAGTCCGAATGGATAATACGTGACGGGAGTTGTTACGGTTTTAATTGGAGTCTTGATTGAAATATCATCTTTAACATCGATGTTCTCAACCTCCAATGATTTTGCCGGTTCGATAATTGCTTCGTCGTGTAGCGGCTTGATCGGGACGGGTGGTGGTTCGGCTATGACGGGGAGAATTTCCTCGTCGACTACCTCCGGTAATTGTTTTTCTTTTTCCGGCAAGATCTCGGCCACTTCTTCCGGAATAAAAGATTTTCTAGCTTCGAGGTATGATTCCCAGATGGACTTAGGATCGAGGTTGATTTTGATAGGCTCGAAGGTGGGAACTTCGGTCGGATAGGAACAGTGACGGTGGTACGACATGGGTCGGTTACGGGATGGCAGTTTGACGGGTATGTCTCTTTTCGGACGCCCGGTGATGAGAGTGGCGAAATGGGTGGTGTTGGTGTGGAGTGTGGTGGTGATTCGAGTGGTGAGGTTGGCGTGGGCGGTGTCGACAGTCGTGGCTAGAGACGCGGAAACGGCCGCGGCAATTGCCTCGATGTCTGCGGGGTGAATTCGGAGTGGTGGAGATGCCATCGGAAGGAAAAGAGACAGCAATTCTGGCTCTGATACCAACTGACGCGGCGGAAATACGTGGAACGGATCGACAAGCGTCAAACCCGAAAGGATAACGAGAATACGAAACGTAAAACTCAAAACAAGATAATAACTTGAATTACAAAAGAAGCCTAATAGCCTATTTATAATCTAAACAAAAGTGATAATTAAGTAAACTAAATAATCTAAATATCTTCTAATAATTATCCTAACTCAATGATTAAGAGAACTAATAAAAAGGAAACTAAATAATAAACAAACAAGATAATATAATACTAAACTAATCAGGTAATAAAATACTTAAATAGACAGATCATGGCTATCTTTTCCGAATTGATCAGACACGCAAAACGACCAGCGAGAAGCTCGTGCTGCGAGCTGCTTCTTCGCGTCGCGAAGTCGGCGCTGTTCCGACATTGACTTTTCTTCCTTTTTCGAGCGTATCTGCCGGGTTTCCAGAAGTCCGAAAAAAACTCCAATATGGGTCGAAACTGATCTGCATCAATATGTGCTACTGTCTCGAGCCCGTGTCCCCAGAATGATACTGGTAGAGTGGAACGACACGTCATTGATCGTACCATGTCAAGTAAGGTACGATTCCTCCTTTCTGACACACCATTCATGTGTGGCGTATACGGATGTGTGAGTTGTGAAACAATCCCACATTCTCTTAAATGACTGTCAAATTCCTGGCTAAGATATTCTCCACCACGGTCTGACCTTGGAAACTTGATCTTCCTGTCAAGTTGATTATGTTCTTCATTCTGAAACTCTTTGAATTTCTCAAAAGCTTCAGACTTATGTCTCATCAGGTAGACATATCCATACCTACTGAAGTCGTCAGTAAAGGTAATGAAGTACCGGTATCCTCCTCTTGCCTCATGACTAAAAGGTCCACACACATCTGTGTGTATGATCTCTATCAGGTCATTGGCCCTTTCATTATCCTTATTGAAAGGTTGCTTTGTCATCTTGCTGGACAAACAAGATTCGCAATTACTAAAGGGCTTAAAATCAAAAGTCCCCAGAAGTCCTCCTCCTTTCAGGAGTAGTTTTATGCGTTTCTTGTTTATATGTCCAAGCCGACAATGCCAGATGTAAGTTTGATCCTCGATATCTTTGGATCGTTTACTTATATGATAGATTTCATTATTACTTTTTTGTAGATTTAATATATATAGACCATTCGAAAGAGTTGCTTTGATATAAAACATATCATTTTTAAAGCAAGAAATCATTTTATAATCATATTTAAAATAAAAACCTTGGTCTACCAATAAATCAAAAGAAATAATATTTTTGATCATTCTAGGAACATAATAACAAGTCTCAAGTTCCAAAACTAGACCCGAGGGTAAACTAAGACTGTAAGATCCTACGGCTTCAGCTACAAGCATCGTGCATTCACCGACTCGTAGGTTCGAACAATCCTTCCTCAAAGTCTCTCTTCTATTGAATCCCAATACCAGGTATCTTTATGATAGATTGTTTGATCACTTCTTATGAATCATGGGTACTTGATACAGGAAGTGGTAACCACATTTGTAATCATTTATAGGGATTCAATAGAAGAGAGACTTTGAGGAATGATCGTACGAACCTACGAGTCGGTGAAGGCACGATGCTTGTAGCTGAAGCCGTAGGATCTTACAGTCTTAGTTTACCCTCGGGTCTAGTTTTGGAACTTGAGACTTGTTATTATGTTCCTAGAATGATCAAAAATATTATTCTTTTGATTTATTGGTAGACCAAGGTTTTTATTTTAAATATGATTATAAAATGATTTCTTGCTTTAAAAATGATATGTTTTATTTCAAAGCAACTCCTTCGAATGGTCTATATATATTAAATCTACAAGAAAGTAATAATGAAATCTATCATATAAGTAAACGATCCAAAGATATCGAGGATCAAACTTACCTCTAGCATTGTCGGCTTGGACATATAAACAAGAAACGCATAAAACTACTCCAGAAACGAGGACTTCTGGGGACTTTTGATTTTAAGCCCTTTAGTAATTGCGAATCTTGTTTGTCCGACAAGATGACAAAGCAACCTTTCAATAAGGATAATGAAAGGGCCAATGACCTGATAGAGATAATACACACAGATGTGTGTGGACCTTTTAGTCATGAGGCAAGAGGAGGATACCGGTACTTCATTACCTTTACTGACGACTTCAGTGGGTATGGATATGTCTACCTGATGAGACATAAGTCTGAAGCTTTTGAGAAATTCAAAGAGTTTCAGAATGAAGAACAGAATCAACTTGATAGGAAGATCAAGTTTCCAAGGTCAGACCGTGGTGGAGAATATCTTAGCCAGGAATTTGATAGTCATTTAAGAGAATGTGGGATTGTTTCACAACTCACACCTCCGTATACGCCACAGATGAATGGTGTGTCAGAAAGGAGGAATCGTACCTTACTTGACATGGTACGATCAATGACGTGTCGTTCCACTCTACCAGTATCATTCTGGGGACACGGGCTCGAGACAGTAGCACATATACTGAACAAAGTGCCAACAAAGTCGGTAGAAAAGACACCGTATGAAATAAGGACGGGCAAGAAGCCTAAGTTGTCTTTTCTGAAGATTTGGGGTTGTGAGGTATACGTTAAACGTACAGTCATAGAAAAACTCAAACCCAAATCAGATAAGTGTATCTTTGTAGGATATCCCAAGAACACACTAGGATACTACTTCTACAGTCCTAGCGAGAACAAAGTATTTGTAGCTCGAAATGGAGAATTTCTGAGGAGAAGTGTCTCAATTATGAGAATACCAGAAATGATGTAGACCTACAGATAGTAGAGGAAGATACTCCTTTACCGATTATTGAGCCAGTCACTCAACAAGAAAATGTTGAGACTTAACCGGAAACGGTTTAGGAAGTGCAAACACAGGACCTTCGCAGATCCACTAGGGTAAGGCAAGAACCAGATAGGTATCTTGGATTTCTAGTCTCTCAGGATGATGGAGACTTGATTGAACCGACATCCTATGGAGAAGCTGTATCAGGCAGTGAGTCTGAGCAATGGCAGGAACCCATGGAGGCAGAGATGCAGTCCATGTATAACAACCTAGTCTGGGAGTTGACAGATTTATCCCAACACTGTAAGGTTGTTGGACGTAAATGGGTTTTCAAGAAGAAAACTGACATGGACGGAAATGTGCACACTGATGGCCATTAGCATTCTGATGGCCATCTCAGCGTACTTCAACTATATATGAGATTTGGCAGATGGATGTTAAGACAACCTTCCTTAACGGGAAGTTAACAGAGGATGTCTATATGCCACAACCGGAAGGTTTTGTAGATCCAAAGAATCCTAATAAAGTGTGCAAGTTGCTGAAATCCATATATGGATTAAAGCAGGCATCCAGGAGCTGGAACTTACACTTTGATGAGCGAATCAAAAAATTTGGTTTTACCAAAAGTGAGTTTGAGCCATGTGTTTACACTAAGTTCAGTGGGAGCATAGTAACCTTCTTAGTCTTATATGTAGATGATATTCTGCTAATTAGAAATGACATACCAAGTTTACAGAGTGTAAAAGCTTGGTTAAGCAAATGTTTCCAAATGAAAGACCTCGGAGAAGCCGCCTATATACTTGGTATAAAGATCTACAAAAATAGATCTAGACGTCTTATCGGACTTAGTATTAAATCTACAAGAAAATAATAAGGAAATCTATCATTTAAGTAAAAGAACCAAAGAAATTGGGATCAAAATTACCTCTGGCATTGTCGGCTTGGACATATAAACAAGAAACGCATAGAACAACTCCAGAAGAGAGGACTTCCAGGGACTTTCGATTTCAGACCATTTAACAACTGTGAATCTTGTTTGTCCGGCAAAATGACAAAGCAGCCTTTCGATAAGGATAATGAAAGAGCTAGTGAGTTGTTAGGAATAATACACACACGTGTGTGGTCCTTTCAGCCATGAGGCAAGAGGAGGATACCGGTACTTCATTACCTTCATTGACGATTTCAGCAGGTATGGTTATGTCTATCTCATAAGACATAAGTCTGAAGCTTTTGAGAAATTCAAAGAGTATCAAAATGAAGTACAGAACCAACTTGACAGAAAAATTAAGTGTTTAAGATCAGATCGAGGTGGAGAATATCTTAGTCAGGAATTTGACAATCACTTGATGGAATGTGGGATTGTTTCACAACTCACACCTCCGTATACACCTCAGATGAATGGTGTGTCAGAAATGAGCAATCGTACTTTACTTGAAATGATGTGTCGTTCCACACTACCAGTGTCATTTTGGGGACACACGCTTGAAATAGCAGCTAATGTACTGAACAGAGTGCCAACAAAATCGGTAGAAAAGACCCCGTACGAGATATGGACGAGTAAGAAACCTAAATTGTTTTTCTGAAGATTTGGGGATGTGAGGTATACTTAAACGTCCAACCTCTGAGAAACTCAAACCCAAATCAGACAAATGTATCTTCGTAGGTTATCCCAAAACAACTGTGGGATACTACTTCTACAGTCCTAGCGAGAACAAAGTCTTTGTGGCTCGCAATGGAGAATTTCTAGGGGATAAGTTTCTTAGTCTCGAGAATACCAGAAGTGACGTAGATCTATAAGAGGTAGAGGAAGATACTACTTTACCGATTGCTGAGCCAGTCACTCAACAAGAGCATGTTGAGACTCAACCAGAAACGGTTGAGGAAGTGCAAACACAGGACCTTCGCGGATCTACTAGTGTTAGGCAGGAACTAGATAGGTACCTTGGATTTCTAGTCTCTCAAGAGAGCGGAGATTCGAATGAGCCTACATCCTACAAAGATGTTGTTTCAAGCAATGAGTCTGAACAATGGCTAGAAGACATGAAGGCAGAGATGCAGTCCATGTACGACAACCTAGTATGGGAGTTGACAGATTTGCCCAACACTGTAAAGCTGTCTGGAACAAATGGGTTTTCACGAAGAAAACCGACATGGATGGAAATGTGCACACATTTAAGGAAAGGCTGGTAGCAAAAGGTTTCACGCAGACTCATGGTGTCGACTATGATAAAACTTTTCCACCAGTAGCCATCCTTAAATCTATTAGGATTCTAATGGCCATCTCAGCGTACTTCAACTATGAGATTCGGCAGATGGATGTCAAGACTGCCTTCCTTAACGGAAAGTTAACAGAGGACGTCTATATGTTACAACCAGATGGGTTTGTAGATCCTAAGAATCCTAATAAGGTGTGCAAGTTACTAAAATCCATTTATGGATTAAAGCAAGCATCAAAGAGCTGGAACTTACACTTTGATGAGGGAATCAGAGAGTTTGGTTTTAACCAAAAGTGAGTTTGAGCCATGTGTTTACACTAAGTTCAGTGGGAGCATAGTAACCTTCTTGGTCTTATATGTAGATGACATTCTACTTATTGGAAATAATGTACCAACCTTGCAAGGAGTGAAAGCTTGGTTAAGTAAATGTTTCCAAATGAAAGACCTTAGAGAAGCCGCCTATATACTTGGTATAAAGATCTATAGAAATAGATCTAGACGGCTTATCAGACTTAGTCAAAGTACATACATTGATAAGATTTTGAAGAGATTCAGGATGGATGAATCCAAGAAGGGATTTATTCCAATGCAGCATGGCATAGTGCTAAGAAAAGCACAGTGTCATGTGTCTAGTCAAGATCAGGACAAGATGAAATCAATTCCATATGCTTCTGCAATTGGATCGATCATGTATGCAATGTTATGTACTAGGCCCGATGTTGCTTACTCAATAAGTGTTACGAGCAGATACCAGCAGAACCCAGGTGAAGCCTATTGGGTGGCTTGCCAAGAACATTCTCAAATACTTGAGATGGACCAAAGAAATGTTTCTTGGTCTTTGGAGTGTCTGAGGATGAAATTAGTGTCACATGTTTCATTGACGCTAGTTTCCAGACCGACAGAGACGATTTTAGATCACAGTCTGGGTACGTCTTTACCTTAAACGGAGGCGTGATCTCGTGGAAGAGCTCGAAGCAGAATACTATGGCAGATTCTACTACAGAGGCAGAGTACATTGCAGCATCAGATGCAACATCAGATGCAGCAAAGGAAGCGGTCTGCCTCAGGAACTTTATCTCGGATCATAGAGTTGTGACCTGCATCTCAAGACCTGTAGATATTTATTGTGATAACTCTGGTGTTGTGGCACAAGCCATGGAGCCAAGAGAGCATCACAAGTCGAGACATGTACTCAGAAAATATCACCTCATCCGAGAGATCATTGAGAGAGGAGTTGTCAGAATATGCAAGATTCCGACGGACGAAAATGTCGCAGACCCGTTGACAAAGCCGCTAGCTAGAGTGAAGCATGAGGTCCATGCTAGTTCCATAGGGATGCACTACCTGGACACTAGTAGCTAGTTTATGTTATTGATTATCACTGTGGTTTTATCTTTGAAACTTTATATCATGTAAAGTTTATTATTTCACTGTGTGCTTGAAATAAGGAGGTTATTATTCATGATTGTTTCAAATTAACCAATTTTAGCATATTTAAGTCATCCGTGATTTTTACAACTTCTTGTGAAAAATCAAAATTTCCGTAGCTACTTGTTAAGGTGGGAACCTTAATAGGGTTGTAACGCTATTATTGGTGTTTGATGATTTGTTCTAAGTAAAAAATGATTGCATAAGTGTTGTGACCAAACATTCATAGATATTCATCCGAGTGCATGAATATTGGAAGTGACCAGTTTTCAAGTCTGCTTCATGGAGCCTATGTCATGAGCATTGACTTGATGATAGGTTGTCCTTAGACCTGAGATATTTGGTCTGGGAATGTGAGGACTGTGTACACTTAGCATGTGTACTAACGCTATGCCGTAACAGGGTGGCCATACGGGACATGACCAGATGTAGCGGAAGCCATGTTTCCAGATGCATATAGTCAAGATGGGATTTACACCTCTTTTTCAGGAGAGATATTTTCGGGCCCCTTGACGATTAAGATTGGCAGAAATGTGTGGCCACACTCGGATAGAATAACCTTGGTTATTTGGTAAGTTCGGTAACTGCACGCAATCGGAATCAGAGTCAAGAAATACTTGAGTTTATGAATTGAACCCTCCCCTCCATGTCTAAAACTCACTTTAGAAATATCGTATGTAAAAGGAATGAACCTGTGCACATTCAGTTGAGAATAGTATCTCTGGATATAAGAGATCTTATAACCTGGTAAACTTAAGTGTTTAGCTAGGGACCTCCTTAGGCTAATGGTAACAGTGACGTTACTGGTCTGGCACAAGTGGGAGTCTGAAAGGATTATGTGCAAGACAGTAACAGGGATTACCGTGTCCAATGTTATAAGGCACTTGTGGGTCACACTGCTACATACTCGAATAGATGTCAATTGGATTTACTAATTGTGTGGGAATTAATTAATTAGTTTAATTAATTAATTGGAGAGATAATTAAATAATCAGTTTATTATTTATTTGATTGGATAAATATTGGAATAAATATTTATTAAATATATATTAATAAGGAAATTAATATATGGTAATGTTTAATAAAAAGCAAACGGGCTTTTAATTAAACGGGCTTTCTGTTGTTAGATAGTTACAATATTTAGTTTTATAAATAAACCTAAAGGTTTTTCATTATTCCAATTCATTAGTATTTTAGACAGAAAGAAAGCCAAAAGCCCTCTCTCTCTCTCTCTCTCTCTCTCTCTCTCTCTCTCTCTCTCTCTCTCTCTCTCTCTCTCTCTCTCTCTCTCTCTCTCTCTCTCTCTCTCTCTCCCTCCCAGAAATCGACACACACACACACAAATCAGGTGGATTTGTGTTCCGGGTAATCCAAAGGCATTCTAGCAGCAACCCTCGAGGTAGTGCAGTAACGGTGTACCCCCCACGAGCTTTCGGGATTTTTGAGGTACATCGTTTAAACCCTTAGTAGTTGTTAATCCATACGTGATTTGGTTGGTTCCTGGTTTGGGAATTGGAAAAGTTTTTCCACTGTGCAAATTGTTTTAAGTCTCAATAATTCCCAACATCGGCCCCTTATACAAACTCATATTATATGCTTCGATTATCATGATCTGCAAGGGTTCACCGACTATAAGGAAAATCAGAGGAGATAAAGGATCTCCCTACCTCAAACCCCATTGCATATGGAACTCCTTAGTTGAAGAGCCATTGACGAGTATAGAGACCGAAGCCGAGGTAAGACAGCTACTAATCCAATTACACCAAATAGAACCAAAGCCCCATTTGCCTAACAAGTAATAGTACTTTTGTTTGCTTAAAAAACATAATTTCCAAAAACCAACAGAACTTCTCTGTAAAAGTAATACTCAAAGGCAAGGTTCTAAATGACGTGAGACGTGGCGTGGCGGCGAGGTTAAGCCTCAGGCGAGGCCATGACGTTTTTTATAACGTGTCCTCAAGTGGCATACACATACACTCGTACTTGTGTATGTCAGTGTTTTGAAATAATACCATAGAACAAATTAAATTCATACCAAGTTGTAACATTAAAAAAGAAAGAATAACCATTCATACACAGTATATTAAGCTTATAAAAATGATACCAATAGTGTAAAATCATAATTAAATCTCTTGAATCCCTACTAATTAGTTTTCGAATATTTCATGTTCAACTCGCCATGTAAAGGAAAGAGATTAAGTATTTACGTGTCTAAGGTTTTAGTTTTAATGTTTATTTAAGTCTCAAGTCTTGTACATAGTTACTATTGAGGAAAGTTCAAATGTGAACCACTTTTTGGTTGTGAACGTGAGGACAGCCGAGAGCACGACACGTGGCGGATGACTAGGCGCCACGTCGGCTTTGAGTGTGGTCCCCCCCCCTTTAATTCAATGCTCTCCCATGAATCGTGCCTAGTCATCCGCCGTGGATCTGACGTGGCGCCTAGTCATCCGCCACGTGTCGCGCTCTCGGTTGTCCTCATGTTCACAACCAAAAAGTGGTTCACATTTGAACCCACCCTTATCCTCTATGTTATATATAAAAGTAACCGCAAACATTACAAAATAACGCGTTGTAACGTGCCATATCTGGTGAATTGATCGTACCCCAAACCGACACAGGTGAACAAGTAAAGTATACTAGGGTGCGCCGCAGGCGTGAAGCGTGGTAGGTCTGCGTCGAAGGCGCATAGGGAGGAAAGGGAGCTCGGACGGTGGAAGAGCCAGGGGAGGCCAGGTCATTTGGAGTCGTAACGTGCCATAACGCGTTACAATGCAAGCCAAATTTTAGAGTGGAGCCATAATGATTAACGCGGCGACGACCCCAAGTCTTAATGCCATAACTCACCATAACGAATTATTTAGAACCATGTTCAAATGTAGATAATTTTAAATATTTTTGTTTAAACTACTAAAGATTTGCGTTGGATTATTGATGGATAAATCCGTCCGTTATTTTGTTATTATTTTGAATAGTATTTAAAGAATCACATAACCGAAAAAATATATATACCAAAATACAAATTATAATTTCAATTATTAAAAAGTGAAAAAAAAAAATTCCCAATGGATTAAATATATCGGAAAACAACTTAAAAGATCGAAACATAATAAAATTCTGTTACAAGAGAGATGAATTTTTTTTGTGGGATATCCATCTTATATTTTGAATTAAAAATATTTTACTTTTTCTATAAAAAATATTTTGATTAATTAATTATAATATTTTTATTATCCATAGACATTCCATCCAAAGACTAACTAATATACCGTCAGAGTTTCGATAGAATAATCCGTCGGAAACATCATTTTTGCCAAGATCATTCGTCAATCGTTTCCAATGAAAGTTTTTTCAGTCGTTAAAACTGTTTTCTTAATAATGCCTAGATCCAATTCAACTACTTTAGTAGAGATGAACAAAATCAACAAGAAATAAATTCGTTTAATTATAACTTGTCTACATAATGAAACTTTTTCTTCTATATTTTCCATAGAATAAAGGGTACCCTAGATTAAATTGATATTTGTTTCCTTAAAAAACCTAGTACAGCAATAACCAAAGATGGAGTTAGGGAATTTATAACGGTGGAGATATTTTTTTATCAAGTCAATATTGATTTAGTAGTTGGTTTCCTCGATTTTTAATGAAAAGTCTCATGTTCACTTTTGCTATTACAATATATTAAGAAACATAATAAATATGATATTAAAAGGTAAAAAAATATGACTCAAACAAGATTTGAACAATAACCTCGTCTTTAAAATGTAAGAAAATAACCAACTCAGCCAAGGACTATTTGTGTCTTTCTTGCAGTTTTAAAATATATATGGTAATACATAGAAAATTAAGACGGTTGCACTTTCATAATTTTTACACTGCGACGAAGGAATGATACGGTGGCACGTGCCACCATGGACACCTATATAGGTCTGTCCCTGTTAATATAGTAATCCAACGTACTGACCACATTTATTACAACTATTTATTTTGTTAAATAAATATTTGTTTATTAATAATCAACATGATTCTAATACAGCACAATCAAAACACGTTTCGGTTTGTATGGAACATGTATGCCATATATTAATAAGCCAGCAAGTTATTCTTTTTAATTTCTTTTGTATATCAAACAAGTTGATTAGGCAGCCTTCTATTAATAGTTTTTTAAGTCAACTTAATTAGTCATTATTTAGAAAAATTCATAGAATATTTTTTTTGACCGAGAAGTTTCTAAATATTTTTTTAAATAAATTAATTGGACTTAGGATCAGGTGAGACCAGACTGTTTCCGTGAGACCGCGTGAGACCAATACCTAACGTATGAAACTTCACCAAAAAACACCGTGAAGGTTAATAAAACTCGAATACGCAGACCTAAAAATCAATTTCGATGCAAAAAAAATATCCAAAACAAGATAAAAAACGAAACCTTCACAGCTCAAATACTGTGAAGGTTACATATATATAATGTGAACCTTCACAACGGAAAATGTTGTGAAGGTTTCGTTTTCTAACCTTTTTTTCCGGAAATTTTTTTCCTTCGATAGTGTTTTTTAGTATGTTTTTACGATCAATGTTCAATTTTTTCTACCTTCACAAATGTTTTTCTGTGAAGTTTCATGTAAAATATTTTGGTCTCACCGGTCTCACGAAAAAGCTTGGTCTCACGTGAACATAACCCAATTGATTGTTTATTTTTTAGAAATTGATTATCTACATCCTTTTGACTGCTACAATTCTACGGACTTTACCGGTGGATGGATGATGATGTTTCATGGGTGATGCTTTTGCCGAACGATCACCAAGGGAACCAATTGCCGAGAAATCACCCATAGACATACATCATGTATATTTACCTATATATATATACCCTATAGATATATTTATATACACACATACATACACATACATACATACATGTTGAAAATCCATTGCATTCAAATAAAAGATATATATATTCATAGCTGATCCAACGATGATAAGTGATTACAAACAAATATAACAGAATAATAAAAATTAAACAAAATTGGGATTAATCTGTCATTAAATACTCATTTCCCTGTTATCCGTCGGAAATCACCAACAAATATTAGCCGTTGATGATTTTCGTCATTGGTACCCCCGTTTCTAGTAGTGACCCCAAATCATATTTACCATTTCAAACCTCTACGTCATTCAAACCCCATCTATGACACCATTGCTCGCCTTTATCACCTCATCTCCATACGTACTCCATTAAATTAATATATAATAATCCTTGCAGAATTGGAAGACAAACAAACATTTCAAAAGAAGGAGATCAATCGAAAACGAGCAACAAAGTCGGTGGACGATGATGGCGAGTGGAGGACAATGGGATGACAAGGGGGAACGATGTTAATTTTTAGGCACAAGTGGTAGAATGGCGTAGGTTTGAGAATGGTAAAGCTGATTTAAGGTTTTTTTTTATTTGACTTAAAATCTTCATAGCCAATTAAAAGTAGTGCTTACTGCTTAGGCTTGAAGATGTGGTCTCATGGATCTTACATAAACGATTTGTGTCTTACATGATCTCAACTCACTCTCTCTCTCTCTCTCTGTCTCCCCCTCTCTCTTTCTCTCTCTCTCTCTCTCTCTCTCTATATATATATATATATATATATAGAAAATTTTAAAATAAAACCACATTTTAGTGTAAACCAAGGGACACTGCATGCCCCAAAATTAATGTCACTTATGCAACAAATAATAAATGTTTTCTAGGAGGGTTTATGTGTTGCATAAGACTTAGACAACAAGCCCACGTTGCCTAACCGGTATTGCCTTCTGAATGCTGGATAAGAACCTTGACATGCAACGAAGGCAAACATCATACGTTTTGTAAGCTGACTCCTTAGGCAAAGCATTGTGTTGCCTATAGAAAAACAAATGTTATATCAAACAAACTCTAAAGCAACATTTGATTTATATACGTGTTGCCTGATGTATCAGGTTAAACAAGATACTATACTTACATATGTTGCCTTAGGCCATCCTTTATGGGTCGGTGGGGAGGCCGGTACCCCTCATGTACCGCCAGCAACACCATAGTGGATGAGCGGTAGGGTGACCGGTACCCTCCTCATCGGTGCCCACATACCGATTGACTTATCTCTCAACTTTTTTTTCTTTTTTTTAATCAATTAATTAATGAGGGGTACGAGGGGTACCATAGTGGATGAAAGGTATGGAGTTGGTAGGGTAGTGGTAAAGCTGATGTGGCAGTCTGTAGGAAGGGTATGAGGGGGTACCATAAATGATGGCCTTACATATACTTTTATTATTTAAATAGGTGGCTATGGTCAACCTTAAATTTTTCAGCTACTTATATTTATTAATATTTTACAACTTTGGCAACATAGACACAACAAAATTATCCATGCACCTTGCATGCCAATGACCTCAACCCTTAATTCTTTAACTTTATGCATGCAATCATTCTATAATTGATCAGTATGGTCTCCATAGAATGTTGAAGCACTGCTATCTAAATATTTTAGGATAAGTATGCTTGGGGACATTTAAGTGGGCCATGTTTAGCCCATAAACTTGTCGAGGATTAGTAGAGCTTTGGTCCAGACACACTTTAAAAAAAAAGTGACAAAATTTGTTTTATATGATATTATCATGAGTATGATTCTTCATTATGTTCAAGGCATGAAAATCACATGACTGTCCAGTTGTTGCATTTATTGTACTTGACTGGTGGAAATCACATGAGACAAAATTTTGGGTTTTGTCAAAGATGGCAGCTAATATTTATTAGCTATTCTTTTCACGATGTTGGCATTGGAATTTGGAAGCTACTTTTAGTGTTAGATGTCGAGTGATTGATTCTTATCATGCCTCATTGAATCCAAAACAGTACAAGTTTTAATTTGTGGAGGAGATTGGGTTTATAAGGTTCATGCATGTGTTAAAAAGAAAAACAAGGTGATCGATGATTTGAAGATGTTTAATTTTTTTATCATTTTTTATTATAAGTGAATTAATTTATTTCATTTGGATTTCAAAATAAAAATCAAGTGCTAAGAGATATGTCTAGTTTATGTTCTTGGCACTTAAGTTGTGGATACGCTCTTGGTTTTTGTTGGAAGCCGAAAGAAACGAAGTTCATGGAACTGTGATGTTCTTGATATATTATGCATCCTTTTTTATGGTCTTGAATGGTTGGACTATTATCTTGTTTTTTTGGGATCTTGTTGATGATGTTAAATAGTTGGACCTAAGTGTTTTCCTTTCTTTTTTGAACATGGTGTATTCTGTATGATGTTAATGGTTTTCTAATTTTGTGTTGTCATTGGTCAATATGATGGTTTCCTTTATTTATGAACCTACACGGTGATCTTAACTTGGGTGTAAAAGTTTGAAAAATGTTTTCAAATATGAGCTCGAGTGGTTAAATGAGCTAATCAAACTCGAACAGGTAAACGAACTAATCGGTCTTAAGCTCCACACTACAAGAAAAAATGCATTCAGCGAGGATCACCTTCAGCGAGGAAAATGTCCTTGCAAAAAGCCCACTAAATGACAAAAGTTATGTTCTTTGACCTTAGAAGTCAACTTCCACTTTCAGCGACGACGTCGTTGCCAAAAGTGTTTTAATTAACATTTTTCTTTTTTTTACCACCATAAAATCTATTTTGGGCGGTAGAAATTCGTCTAACGCGGTAGAAATCGTGCCATTGAAAAAATCTAGCTTTCCGCGACGACATATGTCCTTGCAAAAAGTATTTTTAGACTTTTTTCAATTATTTTCCCACCATAAATTTCACCTTTCACGGTATTATTTCTGCAAATATTTTTTTCACTTTCTGCGAGGACATTGTCCTTGCAAAAGGTTGTTATTTTTCATTTTGATTTGTAACTGCTTTAATATCATACATCATATTGGGCTATATTAGGTCCAATTGCCTTATCGAACCCAATACACACTGTTTGAATATATGTTATACATACTTGAACACAAACATGTAGTAAGTCATTAGAGATGTTATTGTGCTATTAAGGTGTCTTAATGGTTCATATTAGGCTATAGTGTGTATTAATTGTCTTATCAACCCTGCTACACACCAAATGCATATATGTAACACATACTTGCATACAAAACATAGTAACTCATCGGTAATGTTATTGGGCCTTGATGGATCTCGTTAGGCATTAATGGACTTATTTTGGCTGTAACGGATCTATTTGGGCTTTAATGTATCTATTGGGCTTTAATGGATTTACTTGGGGGTTGATCGATCTAGTTAGGTTTCAATGGATCTCGTTGGGCTTTAATGAATCTCGCTAGACTTTGATGGATCTAGTCCGACATTAATGGATCTATTGGCAATTGATCGATCCAGGTAGGATTCAATGGATCTCGTTGGGCTTTAATGGATCTCGCTAGACTTTGATGGATCTAGTCCGACATTAATGGATCTATCGGCAATTGATCGATCCAGGTAGGATTCAATGGATCTCGTTGGGCTTTAATGGATCTCGCTAGACTTTGATGGATCTAGTCCGACATTAATGGATCTATCGGCAATTGATCGATCCAGGTAGGCTTCAATAGATCTCGTTGGGCTTTAATGGATCTCGCTAGACTTTGATGGATCTAGTTCGACACTAATGGATCTATCGGTAATTGATCGATCCAGGTAGGCTTCAATGGATCTCGTTGGCTTTAATGGATCTAGTTGGACATTAATGGATCTATTGGGCATTGATCGTACTAGTTAGCTTTCAATGGATCTCGTTGGGATTTAATAGATATTGTTGGAATTTAATGAATCTCTCTAGACTTTGACGAATCAAGTCAGACATTAATGGATCTATTGGCCATTGATCGACTCAGGTAGGTTTCAATGGATCTCGTTGGACTTTAACTGATATATTTGGGCTTAGATCGATTCAGACTTTAATTGATTAAGTTGGACTTTAATTGATATATTTAGGCTTAAATTTATCTATTCGAGTTTTAATTGATTTAGTTGGATTTTAATTGATATATTTAGACTTAGATCGATCTATTTGTGATTTAATTGGTCTAGTTGGACTTTAGTTCATATTTGATAGTATTTAATCTAAGATGGTATTCACTTGTTATATATAAATAAATTAAGTTGTTTTCTTGATTTTTATGCATATGGGAATAATACAAGTTAGTTTACTTGTATATTCAAGTAAATAATGTCCAAATTAGAGGTTCCAAATGTTAGTGGGTTTCCAATTTTTTAAAATTTTCACTCCCGCCCCTTTTTTCACTTCCCGCGCGGCCTTCCCCTCTCTCTCTTTTCTTTTTTCCTTAGACTCAAAACCCTAATTCAAATACATATCCCCATATTTTTCCCTTAGCAGGCTGCTGCTGCCTTCCTTCACCTACATCACCACACCACCGCCGTTGCCTACTTCTTCTCGGTTGTGGTCGGTCGCCGCCAACCTGCAACCTATGATAACTACACTGTCATCCCCGCCACTGCATTTTGTTGTAACGTCGGCTTCCTTTCGGTTTTAGATTTTTAAATTTCGCCAAGCATCCTTTTTGGTTCGTGGTCATATGTGAATTCGATTTGTTGTGAATTACCGATTTCATTTGGATGAAACATGTGGTTGGATTTCGTTCCGGATCCCTTCTGAGGTTTTTTCTAATTACGATTTCGTTCAATTTTATTTGTTATTTTTTATAATCATTATTATGATGTGTCCCTGTTTTTGTTGAATTTTGCTGATGAGGCCTTGTCAAGTGTACCTGCAAACTTTGGGTTGCAATTGAATTGCTATAGGATCAATTACCTCAAAAATGGTACTACATAAAACTTTTAATTTTCTAAAATTATTTATTAAAATTTGACTATTTAATTGTGTATTACAAAAACTTTGGCAAGTCACACCAAAATATATCTTGATTATCCAACCTTAAGTTTGTCATTGTTGGTGTTGGAGGCATGGTACATTATTTTTATTGATATGTCTCATAATTTTTGCAGCTATATTTTTAGTTTAATTGCTTTGGCAATTAAGGGTCTTTTTGCTAGCTTGATTAATGTTTCATAATTTACTTAAGGAGAAATTAAAAACAGAGGTAACAAAATGTTGTGAATAATTAAAAGTGTGACTATATGTTGAAGCATGAAAACTCCGCGATTAGGAATCAATGGATGTTATTCACAAACGGTGCAAATCACTTGATGACCCAACATAGATTTTGTCAAAGACGCAGCAATATTAATGAGTTTTTTGACGAGTGCATGGAATAGGAGTGAGTCTTGTGTTTGTTTATGTTGAAAGTACAACTTAACATATGCCAAAAACTTTTGTAAACTTTGAGAGTTTGGTTTATAAGTTTGAAGTTTGTTTAAGCAGTTTGGATGATGAATTATATATAACTGTTTTCATTTTATTATTATAATAAGGGAAATCTAATTCATTAGATTAAAAGTGAAAAATCAAAGACTAAATAGCGACATTATATTATGCAACGAAAGGCTTTTCGCTGTTAGCCGTTTAATGATAGAAATCCTTACTTTTGCAAGACGAAGTGGTACGATAAATCAAATAATTATCTCTTTTTTTTGGTTTTTTAAGCGATTATGGCTGTTTTTTTGGGATCTTGTCGCTGATGAAATGTGGACTATTTTCGCGTTGGAACAATGGTGCAATATCTTTGCATAATGGCCTTCCAATTGGCCCTTTTGCAACGATTTTCTCTTTTGACAAACCGTTGCGAGCTGGTAAAAGCTTTTAGAAGGATCAATTTGCTCGCAAAAAGCTTTTTCTTGTATGCACCCGAACAGCTAATGAAATTTGAATTTAAGCTCGAAGAACTAATAATTTAATTACCAATATATATGTATCAAATTAACGGAGCACATATATTGGTAAGTTTCAGCTCGAGTCATGTCGAAATTTACGCATTAATTTAAGTCAACCTCATCAATTGCATTTTCGCGACTTGTTTACACTCTATGAATAGGAGTGTGACGTATAGCAATTCGGTCACAGATCCACACAAAATCATCCAAATTTTTATTAAAAAAAAAATTTTCGGTGGCGGATGTAACGGATTTGTACGGACGTCAACTTTTCTTGACTTTTGTATGATCCGTTGAAGATCAATAAAAAATAGTCGCCGATAATGTTGACATTTTTAGGTTTTGTTTGGCAAAAATAAGATAGTTGATAAGCGTATATGTTTGGATGTATAAGCTAGCTTATTGAAACGTTAGTTGGAGTAGCGTTTTAATTAGGAGTTTTTTGTAGCTTTTTCTAATTATACCATTATTAATATTTATTATTATACTCCAATATATCTTTTTTGGTCATTTTACATACTCATAAGCTATTTTTGCTAAACATAATTTATTCATATATAAGCTAGCTTATTAACTACTAGGTAGCGGATTAGTCAACAGTCAACTTATCATATCAGCTATTAGCTGACTTTGCTAGCTTATCAACTAGTTTACCAAACACTACCTTGATAATGAAAAAGATAGTAGTACGAAATATATTTGATTGATGATATGGTCTTATTATTTATACCCTAGCGTCTTGCTAGCACCGTGATTAATAAAATTTAGGGTTTTTGTTTGGGGTGGTGGCCGAGCCGAACCTTCCTTCAGATTCCCTTCTTGATATAAAAAAAAGGACAATTCTTATAAAATCACACATGACGGTGTATGTGATTTGACTATTTTCATATTCTTTTATTTAGTTAATGTTCTCGTTGGAATTTTTCTCGGTGTGCGTGATTACTCGACTTCTATGGCTTTTCACACGTTGATCTCTTGGGTTATATATATATATATATATATATATATATATAGGGGAAGGTTCAAACGAGAAGCATGTCAATTTAAGAAAAAGTGAGGAACAATCTCAGTCACTCATCTCGCGGTTACGGTGGACGTGATCACGGAGGATTGACGCGATTCATGGGAGGGTAGAGGTTATTAAAGAGGGGTACCGGTCAAAGCCGTCTTTGTTGACGGAGATGAGTGGTTGAGATTGTTTCTCGCGTTTTCTTAAAAAGTTATATTTTTCGTATGAACCTTCCCCTCTATATATATATATATGACACATATATGAACATGAAAATATAAATTGTTTTTGGCGTATATAGCATTTTTAATTTATTGCAATTCAATTCAAGACATCTTATTCTTCATGACTAACCGCTACATGCTTGTTTATTAGGCCATCCTCTATGGAACCTGCCATACCTGCCATACCTGCTGCCACATCAGCTGCCACATCAGCTTTCCCACTACCCTACCAACTCCATACCTTTCATCCACTATCATACCCCTCATACCCTTCCCTTTATTTTTTTTAATTTTCATTTCATACCCTTCATTTTATTTTATTTTTATCTCAAACCCTTCATTTTATTTTTTTAAATAAATATTAGAATTAAATTAAATAAACAATAAAATTTATAATTATATTAAATAAGTAACATTAAAATTAAAATTACATTAAAATTAAAATTACGTTAAAATTAAAACTAAAAAAATACAATACAATTAGTTATTGCCGTGTGACGAAGAGTTCCACACGTGTATAGATAAATCGTGGCGAAGGTTGGCGTGCCTCTCTGAGTTTTTCACTAGGTTGACGTTTCTTGCTCGGTCTTCTTCGGAGATAGTTGTTTCAATCTCTCCCGGTAAAACCTCCGTCGGATCAAAAGGATAATGTGAGAAGCCTTCGTCTTCACGAATCATGTTGTGTAAAATTATACACGTGTGCATGATGAGTGATAATTTCCGTTGTGTCCATACTCGCGCCGGGTATTTTACAACGTGCCATTTATCTTTAAGCGTGGCGAATGTCCGTTCGATGTCTTTTCTAGCCGATTCTTGACGTGTCTTGAAATGGACTCGTGGCTCTTCAACTGGGTACCTAAATGCTTTCACGAAAGTCGTCCACTCGGGATATATCCCGTCGGCAAGATAATACCCGTGATTGTAGTGTGTGTTATTCACTACAAAAGAACTATCGGGCGATTTGTTTTCGAATAAATCGTTGAAAATCGGTGATTGATTCACAACGATTATGTCGTTCGTGGCACCCGGTACCCCGAAAAATGCGTGCCAGATCCATTGATCTTGCGAGGCGACCGCTTCCAGAATTACCGACGGTCCAGTATGATCACCTCTATGGAATTGGCCCCTCCATGCCATGGGACAATTCTTCCAGTACCAATGCATACAGTCAATGCTACCAAGCATGCCGGGTAAACCGTGGGTTTGTTCATGCAATGCGTAAATCGCCTGAATATCGGTAGCAGTTGGCTTTCGTAAATATTGGCGCATATAGAGGAAAATAATACCTTTGCAAAAATTTTCAAGGCAATCCCTTGACGTCGTTTCGCTCATCCTCAAATACTCGTCGAAAGCATCCGAAGCAGACCCGTACGCCAATTGACGGATAGCGGACGCACACTTTTGGAGCGGAGAAAACCCTTTCACGCCTCTTGCATCCCATTGTTGCTTGAAAAAATCAACCTCTCTGTCAAGATCGTTGACTATCCGTAAGAATAGTCGTCGACTCATACGAAACCGCCGGTCAAAGTCGACGTCGTTGTACACCGGGTGTTCGGCAAAGTAGTCGGCGACAAGTTTATTGTGTCCCTCTTCACGACCTCTATCTTTACGCGGCCCTCTCGGTATTTTCGACGTTTCTCCAACCTCGTCTTGGAGAAGGTTGTTATCGTACAATTCCTTAATCAACTCCGCCGCTCTAACGTTGTTCATTACAATCTGATTTATCGCGAGATCTATATCATCGTTATCAGAATCAGAAGAAGAAGAAGACGACATTTTTTTGGTGTGGAGAAGAATATAGAAGAAGAAGTAGAAGAATGAGAATGAGTATGTGGAGATGTGGAGAATGAGAATGAGAATGAGAAATATATATAGAAGGTTAAAAAAAAAATAAAAAAAAATATATATTTAAACCCCCAACGGCTATATGACCGTTGGGGGCGGGGGGTGTTTTGCCAACCTCCAATTCTTAAAGGTCACGTTGATCATCGGCATGGACGCACCGATCAAGCGCGTACCGGTGCGCATACCGGCCAGGCGCGGCGGTGTTGCCGCCGGTACCGCCACCGGTACCGCTCCCATACCGGGCGCATAAAGGATGGCCTTAGTTGCATAGAAAACTTACTTTATGATTTATAGTTGACTGTACTGATTTTAAACAATAGAAGTTTGTTACTCTACTATTATTATTCAAGTTTCATATTGACCATATACTGTTTAGGCTGCGTTTGGTACATGGGACAGGACAGGACGAAGCAAAAATCACTATCCCATGTTTAATGCAGCATGGGACAAAACAAGAATTCATTGTCCCACGTTTGGTGCAGCATGAGACAAAACAAGAATTCACTTGTCCCATGTGTGGTGCAACATGGGACATGGACAAGATGAGACAAAATGAGACAACATGGGACAAAAATAGGCTTTCTTTTGTTCCACCAAAATAGATGGAACAACATGGGATAGAAATGAAACAGAAAATAAAATACTACTAATTAACATTTGTTTGACATATAACCTTAATATGGTATTTGTTTTAGTTTTACCACTGCTAGTCGTTCTCTGTGCCGCCATCGGTAGACACCGGTCGACCACCTCCACTTCCTGTAGCATTACCACAATCTCTTCCGCCACCTCTACAATCACCACATCCTTCACCACCTATGCAACAATTGTTGATCACCAACCAAACCATCGATCACCACCTCTACCATTGCCATCACCGTTAGCCATCTCCACCACCTCCTTTATCATAACAACATCCTCTGTAACCATACTATATAACCACCGCTCACGTCATCCACCTCTTCATCTACCATAATAACCACCACCATCAGTTAGATCAAATTTTCATTCGAATTTGGTTCTATTATATATGTATTTATGTTTATGAAAATTGTGTAAAAATGTTTATAAACTATATTATTTACTTTATTAATGTCAATTATAACTATTATGTGATATATAAAAATCATCAAATAATTTTCGTGGGAACTTTTCTAGTCATGTCCTGTTCAGTCCTAGGCGTACCAAACACCAAACAAACATTTGTTCTGTCCAGTTATGTCCCCTCCAGTCCGATCTTATTTATTGTCCTATCTAGTCCTGTCATGTCCAGTCCTATCCTGTCTTGTTTAGTCATGATTTGTCTAGTCTTGTCCAGTCCAGTCCTGTTCTGTCCAGTCCAGTCTTGTTCTCTCTAGTCATGTCCTGTCCAATCATGTCTGCATACCAAACACTACCTTACTGATTATTTATAGCTCGATATATGTTAAAATGTCTTTTTAACTTCTTAAATGCACCTTTTTATCACAACTATATATGTCATGAAGATTATATATAATTATGGGTAAATTACATACTTTGTTCCTGTGGTTTACACTTTATTGCACTATTGGTCCCTATTTATAAATAATTATGAAAAAGGTCCATGTGGTTTACATTATAGTGCATTGTTGGTACATATGGTTTACACTATATTGCACTATCCCTAACTTTATTGGCAAAATAGAGACCAACAATGAAATATAGTGTAAACCACAAGACCAACAGTGCAATATAGTATAAACCACAAAAACCTTTTCCGTAATTATTTCAAAATAAGAACCAATAGAGCAATAAAATGTAAACCACAAAGACCAAATATGTATTTACCCTATAATTAAACTTTCACTTTTGGTTAGACAATTACAAAAAATAAAAGTGTTGATTTAAATATTGATTGGTGGTAACTTAACAAAGCGGATCTTCGGTTATACTTTAATGCAAAAATTGGCTTCTTTCTAATGACTCATTCAATAGTCAAAAACTACATATGATATTTCTATTATAACGAGTTTTTGACCAAACAAGTGTTTTTTAAAAACTTATTTACCTAATAGGTGTTATTTCAAACTTATTTACCAAATAAGTGTATTTGTTTATTTAAGTTTAGTCCTTAAGTTCTAAAAGTTACAAATGTGGTCCTTTACATGGAAAATGATCACACCAATGGTCCTTTAGCCGTTAACTTTAACGGACCTGCCGTCACCCTCCAACACCACCACCGCCGCCGTCACCCTCCACCACCGTCTGCTGTTACCCACCACTGCCACCCTCCACCACCGCTTCAAAAGAAAATCGTTGGCCACAAACTTGAATTTAGACAAATATGAACTAAAGCATCTCCGGCAAGCGACGCTTCAATTCCCGCAAGCTTCTCCGGCACCGACCGGAAACAACTCCAGCAACCAATATGCTCTTCTCCGATCAATTGCTCTTCTCCAATCTATTCAATTCCCGCAAGCATCTCCGCCGGTGCTTCCGCGCCGACCACCAGTGCCTCCTCGCCGACAACCGCTGCCTCCTCGCCGACCACCGCCGCCTCCTCGCCGACTACTGCTGCCTCCTTCACTGATCTGCAGCTCGTTACAGACTGCAAACTAAACTCAGGCAAGCTTTCTCTCAACAACAGCTCGTT
The DNA here is from genome assembly GCA_030169165.1 of Centaurea solstitialis. Taxonomy (NCBI): domain Eukaryota; kingdom Viridiplantae; phylum Streptophyta; class Magnoliopsida; order Asterales; family Asteraceae; genus Centaurea; species Centaurea solstitialis. The sequence continues at coordinate 44,806,738 of CM058042.1, read as the reverse complement.
CCGGGGGATATACGATCACGATCTGGAGGTTTAGATCGGAGACGCCGCCTGCGTTTTCTGATCGGAATCTGATCAGATAACCACCCATAAAAGTAATCAAGCCTTCCATCGTTTATATTGTCAGAAAACCACCCATCTCCACCATTGTTTCCGGTGACCTTCTTGATCACAGACACCAAAAATGGAAGATGAGGTTGTTGATTGGAGATGGGTTTTGGAGGCCGGAGTCGTTTTCTGGTGTCGGCAGCCGGAGACTGGAGACCAAAGTCGGAGGCAATAGTCGTTTTCTGCAGAGAGAGAAGGAATAAGAGAGAATGGGTGAAGTGAAGATGAGGTTGTTGATTGGAGATGGGTTTTATGCAAGGGATGGGTTCCGGCGAGGAGCTTGTTGATTGGAATGGTTGTTTTCCGGCGACCTCCAACGAATCTCCTCCGGTGCAGGGAGGCCTTGTAGTCGTAGTTGCAGTCGTGTCGATCGGAGTAACGGTGCTCGGAGCGGTCTTCAGATCCGATCTGTCCGGCGACGATGACATCTTTCGGAGAAGCAGCGGCGAAGTTATTTGTAAATCCTATCTATCCGGCGACGATCTAAGATCCGATCTGTTGGAAGTTTGAGAGATAGAGAAGGAAGGGGATCTGTTGCAAGTTTTAGAGAGAAAGAAGGAAGGGGAAGAGAGAGTGAAGAAGAAACACTTGTTTGGTAAATAAGTTCAAAACAACACTTGTTTGGTAAATAAGTTTTACAAAAACACCATTTTGGTCAAAAACTCCTATTATAACTAATGAAAGTCAACAGTCAAAACCTTGAAAACGTTTATACATACCAACACTACAAAATAGACGGCCTTCGGTGACGGAACTATCCGTCGCTAAAGGCTGATCCGTCGCTGATCCGTCGCTAAAAGGCAAATCCGTCACTATTTAGCGACGGATTAGTGACGGACTTAATTTAAAAAATAAATAAATTAAAGCCTAACAAAACGTAATTAAAAACTAAATAAAACCTATTAACATCGAATTAGATATTGTGAATGATCGATACTCTTTGGGTCATGTATGTATATACATGGATGGGATATTGTGAATGATCGATATTCAACTATATTATAACATGGATTGGTTGACTCTTAGTGAATTTGACACGTACAAGCTTGATCCATGGTTCTTAATATACATCGTTCAAACAACAAATTAATATACATCAATCATCATTAACAAACAACACACATGCACACAGACATATATATATGTATAACTATATACATAACATGAATATTTTATACACATCAGCGAAATATAACCCTAGAAAATGAAAAAAAAACAAAAAAAAAATAATTCCGTCACTAATCTGTCGCTAATTAGCGACGGATTAGCGACGGACACGTGGTTTCCATCGATAATCCGTCGCTAATTAGTGACGGAATTCATTATTTCTTTTTTTATTTATTTTAAAAATTAATTCCGCCACGAATCCGTCGTTAATTAGTGACGGATTTGCGACGGAATTAATTATTTCATTATTACCTTTTTTAAATTGATTCCATCGCAAATCCATCACTAATCCGTCGTGGCCTATTCCATCACTAAGCCATCGCTAATCCGTCGCTAATTAGCGACGGAAATAGTCCGTCACAAAAAATCGTCACTGATGCCTATTTTTCTAGTAGTGCAACCTTGGCAACGAGCATTGCCTTTGTGTTCTTGGTACTTCTTATTTTGGTTCTTGTGAATCCCATCAAAGCCAGTAGAGTTTTGCATGAAAAGGACTATTTGGTCGACTTTAAAGGACAAGAACGTGCTTGTCTTCCAGTCATTTCCGAAGGGACCGGTTCCACCTGCTGATCAATTAAATATGTAATTATTGGTTTTGTTTTCAAAACACGTTTATAACGAGTATATTAGATATATGTACATCATTTACGACCAATTTTGTGGCAAACACATTTTTTATTTTTTCATATATGGGACAACATAAATAACCTTGAATTTTGATAGGAAACTATATATTGTGAAAGTAGATGTTCGCAAACTTTTTCAGTGTAGTTCGGTATTTTCAGTGCCTTCATAATGTTTTGCTGTGAAATTTCAGTGTGATGTTGCGGTCTTACAAGCTTCAAGAATACTAGTTGGTCTCACGTGAACTAAATATATATAAGGAAAGATCAAATGCAAACTATCTTAACGTGTACAATACAAACCATGGATTTCATTGGTTAATTTAAATGGTTAAAGTATTTATTGAAATTTGTTAAATTGAGAGATTGTTTCATATAATTATTTTCTTGATGAATTGTTTATATTTTTATGTTAAAATGGAATTTTTTTTTGTATTTTCTTGTTCTGGTTAAATTGTTTTATTTATGTTAATCCTAAATTTGATAAAACTTTTTCATTTTCATTTAAAAACATAAACATATGGAACAGTTTCATCAACAAAAGAGTTATATAAAATAATTTCATTAATTTAATCAATAAAATTGACAATTTGCATGGTTTAACCAATATAGGAAGAGGATCAAATGATAAGTACTAAAAGTATGACAAATAGTGATCATAGGCTTCATAGCATTTCATCTGGTCAACATTTTGCGGCTTCGACTGTGAAGCATCAGATAATTCCTCACAAGGGTATGCGAAAGAAAGAATGATAGTTCCGTATCTTTACAAATAAACAACAAACAAATTCATATGTGAATCGTGTGATTCACATATGAACTGTTTGTTTCATATGTGAACCCATTAATTAGTTCGCATTTTAATCAGTTAATTAATAGCTCATACGTGAATCATATTGTTCATATGTGAATCACAATAGTTCATATGTGAACCAGTTAAAAATGGTTCTTATGTGAATTGCACCGGTTCATATGGGAACTATATGTTTTGTTCATATGTAAATTCGTTTAAAAATAATAAAGGTTTTAATTGGTGTGAGGCGTGGTGTGGCGACGAAATCAAGCCTCAAGCCTTATAAATTAAGGTAAAGTCATGCGTTTATAGAACTATATATGGTAATTACCCAAGCCCGTTTAATTAATAAAAGCCCGACAACTTTTCTTAATTAAACTAAACTCTAAACAATATAATTAATAAACTATTAATTATATAAGGAAACCTTTATAATTAATTAATTGACTATTAATTAATTATCTATAAAATATTCAAACTGATATTTTCATTATAAATAATAAACGAATATTATTTATCTTTCTCTCTTTACTAACTAATTACTCTTACACACAATCACTGTTAAATCCAAATGATTTCTAATCGGTGTGTAGTAGTGTGACCCACTAGTGTCTTATAACATTGGACATGGTAAACTCCGTTACTTTCTTGCACATAATCCTTTCAGACTCCCACTTGTGCAGACAAGTAACCGAACTGTTACCATTAGCCTAATGAGGTCCCTAGCCAGACACTTAGGTTAACCAGGTTATAAGATCTCTTATATCCAGAGATACGATTCATACTTGAATTGTACACAAGTTCATTCATTTTACACACGATATTTCTAAAGTGAGTTTTAGACGTGGAACGGAGGATTTCAATCTTAAACTCAAGTATTTCTCGACTCTGATTTCGATTGCCTGCAGTTACGGAACTTGCCAAATAACAAATGTTATTCTATTCGAGCATGGCCACGCATTTCTGCCAATCTCAATCGTCAAGGGGCCCGGAAATATCTCTCTTGTAAAGGAGGTGTAAATCCCATCTTGACTATCTGCATTTGGATACACGACTTCCGTTGCATCTAGTCACGCTCCTTATGGCTGCCCTTTTACGGTGCAACGTTAGAACGCGCTAAGAGTACAGTAGTCCTCATGTTCCCAAACAAATATCTCGGGTTTTAAGGACAACCTATCATCAAGTCAATGCTCATGACATAGGCTCCATGAAGCAGACTTGAATCTGGTCACTTCCAATACTCAAACACTATGATGAGTATTTATGAATGTTTGGTCACATCACTTGTGCTTTTACTCTTTACTTAGAGTAATACATCAAACATTCATAATAGCAATATAACCCTGCTGGGGTTCCCACCTCAACAAGTAGCTATGGATATTTTGATTTCTTACAAAGTTTTTGCAAAAATCACGGATAACTTTAAATATGCTAAAAATGATTAATTCTGAAACAATCATGAATAGTAAAACTTCCTTATTTCAAACACACTGTGAAATAATAAACTTTTACATGACATAGTGTTCCAAAATAATATCACCGTAACAATCAATAAGATAACCTAGCTACTAGTATCCAAGTACTGCATCCCTATGGAACTAGCATGGATCTCATGCTTTACTCTTGCTAGCGGCTTTGTCAGCGGATCTGTGACATTTTCATCAGTCGGAATCTTGCATATTCTCATGTCTCCTCTTCCAATAATCTCTTGGATGAGGTGATACTTCCTGAGTACATGTCTTGAATTGTGATGTTCTTTGGGCTCCTTTGCTTGTGCCACAACTCTAGAGTTATCACAGTAGATATCTACGGGTCTAGAGATACTGGCTACAACTCTCAGATCCGAGATAAAGTTCCTGAGCCAGACTACTTCCTTTGCTGCGTCTGATGCTGCAATGTACTCTGCCTCTGTAGTGGAATATGCTATTGTATCATGCTTTGAGCTCTTACATGATATCGCGCCTCCGTTTAGGGCAAATACGTACCCTAACTGTGATCTAAAATCATCTCCGTCGGTCTGGAAACTAGCGTCAGTATAACCTGTGACACTAATCTCATCCTCAGATCCTCCAAAGACCAAGAATATTTCCTTAGTTCGTCTCAAATACTTGAGAATGTTCTTGATAGCCACCCAATAGGGTTCACCTGGGTTCTGCTGGTATCTGCTCGTAACACTTACTGAGTAACCAACATCAGGCCTAGTACATAACATGGCATACATGATCCATCCAATTGTAGAAGCATATGGAATCGATTTGTCCTGATCTTGACTGGATACTGGACACTGTGCTTTAGTTAGCACTATGCCGTGTTGCATTGGGATAAATCCTTTCTTGGATTCGTCCATCCTGAAACGCTTCAAGATTTTGTCAATGTATGTACTTTGACTAAGCCCGATAAGCCGTCTATATCTATTTCTGTAGATCTTTATACCAAGTATATAAGCGGCTTCTCCAAGGTCTTTCGTTTGGAAACACTTACCTAACCAAGCATTCACTCCCTGCAAGGTTGGTACATCATTTCCAATTAGAAGAATATCATCTACATACAAGACCATGAAGGTTACTATGCTCCCACTGAACTTAGTGTAAACACATGGCTCAAACTCACTTTTGGTAAAACCAAACTCTTTAATCCATAAATGGATTTCAACAACTTGCACACTTTATTAGGATTCTTAGGATCTACAAACCCATCTAGTTGTAACATGTAGACATCTTCTGTTAACTTCCCGTTAAGGAAGGCAGTCTTAACATCCATTTGCCAAATCTCATAGTTAAAATACGCTGTGATGGCCATCAGAATCCTAATGGATTTTAGCATGGCTACTGGTGAGGAGGTTTCATCATAGTCGATACCATGAGTTTGCGTGAAACCTTTAGCAACTAGCCTTGCTTGGAAAGTGTGCACATTTCCATCCATGTCAGTTTTCTTCTTGAAAACCCATTTGTTCCCGACATCTTTACAGTGTTGGGGCAAATCTGTCAACTCCCATACTATGTTGTCGTACATGGATTGCATCTCTGCCTTCATGGCTTCCAGCCATTGTTCAGACTCATTGCCTGAGACAACATCTACATAGGATGTAGGTTCATTCAGATCTCTACCGTCTTGGGAGCCTAGAAATCCAAGATACCTATCTGGTTCTTGCCTTATCCTAGTGGATCTACGAAGGTCTTGTGTTTGCACTTCCTCAACTATTTGCGGTTGAGTCTCAACTTGTTCTTGTTGAGTGATTGGCTCAACAATCGGTAAAGTGATATCTTCTTCTACCTCTTGTAGATCTACATCATTTCTGGTATTCTCCAAACTGAGAAATTTGTCCTCCAGAAATTCTCCATTTCGAGCTACAAAGACTTTGTTAGGATTATGTGTGAGACAGTAACAGGGTTACCGTGTCCAATGTTATAAGACACTAGTAGGTCACACCGCTGCACACCAAAATGAGAATGTTTGGATTATGTGAGAAATAATTAATTGGTTATTAATTATTTAGAGAGAAAAAGAAATAAATAAATAATTAGTTAAATTAGTTATTTGTAATTAATTAATCAGTTAGGATTAATTAATTGATAATTATCTAAATTATAATTAATCTATTTGATTAATTATAGAGATAATTATAAAGGAATTATATATGGAATCAAACACTGCCAGGTTTATCCATATAAATAAAGGCTTAGGGGTTTGATTATTCATTCAATTCTTAGATCAGAAACCTTTTCCCCAAGAAAGCTTTTTCTCTCTCTCTCTCTACCCAAAACCGGCGACCAGATCCAGGAGGTCGGAGTCGTTTTTCGGGATAATCCACGGTGGTCCGCAACTCTCTCGAACGGTGTTAGTAGCAGTGTATCCCCTATTAGCGATTCAGAGTTTTTTGCGATAAGGTAAAAACACCAATCACCCTTTATTGTATCTGCAAGGTTTAGGATTGGATCCTCGATTGGGAATCAGATTTTATTATCCGCTGCGTTTGTTTGTGCCTCCGGTTCCCAACAGTGGTATCAGAGCCACTTCCTAAAACCTACAGATCAGGTTTAACTGTTTGTTTAGGTTTAAAAATTCAATTTTTATCTGTTCTCCTTTTTTTATAAAAATTAGATTTTTGTTTTTCGAAAACCTAACTAATCGGAGATCGGCGATGGAACGGCGACAGTTAACCTGCTGAACCACCAGGCCAACCACCGCCCACCAGAACAACCACCGACGGCCGTACCACAGTTGGTGGTAGCCGCTGGCTACCCTCGCGAAACAACCGCCAGCCGCACCACCGAATGTGGTTGCGGCATTAGCTACGGCCGAGAACCACCACCAAGGCCGATTGCGGCAAAGGTGGTGGTGGCGGTCGACGAACGCACCACAGTGGGTCGTTGAGGTGTCGGCCCAGTCACAAACAAACGCCACACCACCGATTGTGGTGGTGGCATCGATGGTTTCGTTGTTGTTCGCCGGAAACAGCGACGGTGGTAGCAGCTTGCTACTATCGTCGTCGAATCGCACTAGAGGCGACAGTGGTGGCTGATTTGCTGCTGCCGTCGTGGTGGTGATGGTGGCTTTTGGTTGTTTATCGTGGGCGGCGGCAGTGGTGATGATTGGTTACCATTGTCGTCGCCGGCAACGGTAATTGGTGGTGGCGGTGGTCGATAACCGCCGCAAAGGGGTATCGGCCACTGCCGGAATCGATTTCCGATCACCGGAGGAGCGGCGGCGATGACGTTTGATCTGCTCCCATCGCCGGTAACTGCTAATAACCAGCTCGTGCTGCGAGCTACGGGTTCGCGCCGCGAACAGGAGTTTTGCGCCGCGAGAAGCAGTTTCACGCCGCGAGCAGTGGCTTATGGTGGTAGCTGTTATTTTTCCGGACACCGACCAGTACGGGAGCGGCGGCAGGTAGTTGTTGCTGTTTGCGGTAGGTGGTATCGGATAAGGGTTATCTTAAACCAGATAGGTTTGAAACCCTAGGGATAATTTTAATTTTAATTTTAATCTGTTTTGATAATTAGAAATTAAATTATATTATCCGTTTATGTCATAGTCAAACCCTTTGACCCATGGTTGTGTTTTGGTGCATGTATTTTATTTGTTTATTTATTGTTGGTTACGGGAGGCCTGCGTGCCATTTACAACCCGTTTTTTATTATGTAATTTTAATAAATAAAATAATCGAAGAAACCGAAGACGGAGCACGGAGTCTAAGATGGATCTTGGAGCCAGTGGGAGCGCCGAGAAGTTCATGCCTTGTGTGTTGTTGTCACTTAGGGTTGAGACCGTCGTTTTGTGTTGGCTCACAAAACGACAATAGTTTTAAGGGTTTTTCGACTATGACATGTCTTTTAACTGCGTGGTTGATTTTATATTGCGTGGTTGTTTATATTTAATTGCGTGGTTGTTAAATAACTTTTTAAAGTTAAATATAAACCGAATGTTTTAAAGACAAAGATGGATACATATATAGTTTGTGTTTAGATCCAAGTTTTTGAAAACTGGCAGTTTTTAAAACCCTTGTTAAAATCATAGATCAGTTAGTGCAACCCACTTTAGGGACACCTCCGGTGTAAGGTACGTAGGGTATTGCTAGTGATCACACTTCAATCACCCGCGTTCAAACCGAAATTGGAGGGGATAAAAACTCTGCGAATTATCTCCGGGTGGTACCGGCCAGAGTATGTCCAGCCCCCGGGTGGTGCGATCTGTTTTGGTAATTATTTATTCACCGGGTGCTACCGGGCCAAAGTGCACTAGAGGGACTAAATATGCACGGATTGAATATCCGATGTCCCGACGATCTAGAAGTCGTGTTTTCGTATTAAAATGCGATTGGTATAAGTTTTTACCTACCGTAAATCACATGAGTCGGCCTGACATGATCACATGCTTGCCGACACATGTGAGATATGGATTCTAGTCTAATAAATTAATTTAAGGGTTATAATTTATTAGAAGTTTTATAATTTTAAACTAAATCGGAATTTTATTCTTATGTAGATGTCTAAATCTGTAATCCCGTTTTATACACCTGAGGAATCGCTCCGCCTCATCAACAGTAAATGGAAGCTTACAGGACAAAATTTTCCAGTCTGGAAAATGCACCTTGACAATGTCATGGATGCACAGGGTAAGCGGTACGTGATAGAGAAGCCCCTTTCACGACTCAAATGCAATTCTCTTGAAAAGGATTTTGCTGAATACTTTAAATACATGGCTGACGAATCTGATGTAATGTCGATTCTATCTTTCTCTACCTCACCCGAGTTCACGGTTGATTTAAGAGTTTAGTACTGCCATGAGGTTGTGAAGAATATAGAAAACCAGGTAGGTTTCTATAAGAAAAGTGGGAAGTATCTAATCATGAAAGAGATGTATTCTCTGAAACTGGTAAAGGGTCAATCTGTTAAAGAGCATCTTCTGGAAATGAGGAAACTCTTTAAAAGTTTGTCACGCATAGGATATAAGATGGTTCAGGAAGAGCTAGTACATCTCATGTGGTTCTCCCTCACGTACGAGATACGTACCACAGTTAGTGCATACATTGGAGAACCAAAGAGAGACGTGGCAAAGCTTCATGAGGATATTTTGGCCAGTTTGGAGCCGAAACCTGCAGCAGCTGCTGAACTCATAGACACAGATTGGATTGATGAGCTGGGAGATCTGAGCTACCCAGAATGTGGTAGCCAGGATATTTGCGAGCACTCGATGAATATCGACCAGGTTGAGATCGGTTTACCCGATGCTCTAGGTATCTTTATGATAGATTGCTTAATCACTTCTTATGAATCATGGGTAATTGATACAGGCAGTGGTAACTGTTGATGCTAAAAATCGCATCTACAGACGAATTAAGGTTCGCTTATGATTGTTATCCCGGCGAGAGAAAGGAAACTTCAATAAATAGTGCACAAAACATGTAAAGAAAATGACACGAGATTTTGGTGACGCGGAAAACCCCATCGAGGGTAAAAACCGCGGCCGACTAAGAAATAGTCGACGTTGAACTATATATCACCAATAAGGGGTGATGCCTTTCGTAGTACAATAGCATATCTTACGTTACAATGAAGATATAAACACAAGACATGCGAAAGTAACGTGCGTCGTAAGTACAAATGTCATATGTAAATATGAAAGTATAAATGAATTCGAGAGAAAAAATAGATGATTCGTTGTATCGGTTGTCGGGGGGATTCCAAATGAGCCGGGGTGCCCTTTATATAGTGCAAAGGTTGTAAGTTGTAACCGCTTGACATTTAATGCTCTTGATGACAATAATTGTAACGGTCGTAACGGTAGTTGTGCATTAATTGTGCTTTTAATCACGGTCGTCGGTTACATCTCTTTAATCCTGCATTAAACAGACATTAAAACGGCAGTTATAGGTTAGATAATCGCGATCTTACGAAATCTTAAGACGGTCGTACGACATCTTAAGACGGTCGTACGACATCATCGTAAGACGAACGACAAAATCGTAAGACGGATGACAAAAATGTAAGACGATTGTTTCTGTTGTATTCGCTCTTAAGAACCTTGTCTAAATACAAGACTCGTCCTGTAATATTTGATCTTATAAGTTTGTCGGTCGGGCGTTTAGAATTTCACCATAACAGTAACCACATTTGTAATCATTTACAGGGATTCACTAGAAGAGAGACTTTGAGGAAGGACCGTTCGAACCTACGAGTTGGCGAAGGCACTCCGCTGATAGCTGAAGCTGTAGGATCTTATAGTCTTAGTTTACCCTCGGGTCTAGTTTTGGAACTAGAAAATTGTTATTATGTTCCAAACATGATTAAGAATGTTTTGTCTTTTGATTTATTGGTAGACCAAGGATTTTATTACAAATATGATTATAAAATGCTTTCTGTCTTTAAAAATAATATTTTCTATTTTAAAGCTACACTTGTGAATGGTCTATATACAGTAAATCTGCAAGACAATAATAATGAAATCTATCATATAAGTAAACGATCCAAAGATATTGAGGATCAGACTTACCTCTGGCATTGTTGTTTAGGCCACATAAACAAGAAACGCGTTGAACTACTCCTAAAAAGGAGGTTTTCTTGGCACTTTTGATTTCAAACCTTTTGACAACTGCGAATCATGTTTATCTGGCAAAATGACAAAAGAACCTTTCAACAAAGATAATGAAAGGGCTTCTGACTTGTTAGAAATAGTTCACATAGATGTGTGTGGACCATTTAGTCACGAGGCAAGAGGAGGATACTGATACTTCATCCCATTTACTGACGATTTCAGTAGATATGGTTATGTCTACTTGATGAGACATAAATCTGAAAGCTTTGAGAAATTCAAGGAATATCAGAATGAAGTACAGAATCAACTTGACAGGAAGATCAAGTTTTTACGGTCAGATCGAGGAGGTGAATATCTTAGTCAAGAGTTTGGCAATCATCTGATAGAATGTGGGATTGTATCACAACTCACACCTCCGTATACACCTCAGATGAATGGTGTGTCAGAAAGGAGGAATCGTACATTGCTGGACATGGTACGATCGATGATGTGTCACTCTACACTACCAGTGTCATTCTGGGGACATGCGCTCGAAACAGCAGCACATATACTGAATAGAGCGCCAACAAAGTCGGTGGAAAAGACACCATACAAGCTGTGGAAGGGTAAGAAACCCAAAATGTCTTTCCTGAAAATTTGGGGTTGTGAGGTTTACGTCAAACGACCTACCTCAGAAAAACTCAAGCCTAAATCCGACAAGTGTTTCTTCGTGGGATATCCTAAGACCACCGTGGGATATTACTTCTACAACCCTGAACAGAACAAAGTTTTTGTTGCTCGAAATGGAAAATTTCTGGAAGAGAAGTTTCTCAGTTCCGGGAACACCAGAGAGGATGTAGATCTACAGGTAGTAGACGAAGAAAACACTACACCAATTGTTGAGCCAGAAATTCAACATGAAAATGTTGAACCTTAATCCGAACCGATTGAGGAAGTGCAAACACAGGACCTTCGCAGATCTAGTAGGATAAGGCAAGAACCAGATAGGTATCTTGGGTTTCTAGTCTCTCAGGACGGTGGAGACTTGAATGAACCAACATCCTATGGAGAAGCTGTGTCAGGCAGTGAGTCTGAACAATGGCAGGAAGCCATGAAGGCCGAGATGCAGTCCATGTACGACAACCAAGTATGGGAGTTGACTAATTTACCCCAGCACTATAGAGCTGTTGGACGTAAATGGGTTTTCAAGAAGAAAACTGACATGGACGGGAATGTACACACTTTCAAGGCCAGACTGGTCGCAAAAGGATTTACGCAAACTCATGGTATCGACTATGATGAAACCTTTTCGCCAGTAGCCATGTTAAAGTCAATTAGGATTCTGATGGCCATTTCAGCGTATTTTAATTACGAGATCTGGCAAATGGACGTCAAGACAGCCTTTCTGAACGGAAAGTTAACAGAAGACGTCTATATGGAACAACCAGAGGGATTTGTAGATCCTAAGAATCCTAATAAAGTGTGTAAACTGCTAAAATCCATTTATGGATTAAAGCAAGCATCTCGAAGCTGGAACTTACATTTTGATGAGCGAATCAAAGAATTTGGTTTCGCGAAAAGTGAGTTCGAGCCGTGTGTTTACACTAAGTTCAGTGGGAGCATAGTAACATTCTTGGTCTTGTACGTGGATGACATTCTACTCATAGGAAACGATGTACCAACTTTACAGAGTGTAAAGAGTTGGTTAAGCAAATGTTTCCAGATGAAAGACCTTGGAGAAGCCGCTTATATACTTGGCATAAAGATCTACAGAAACAGATCTAAGCGGCTTATCGGACTTAGCCAAAGTACGTACATTGATAAAATACTGAAGAAATTCAGGATGGATGAATCCAAGAAAGGATTTATCCCGATGCAACATGGCATAGTGTTAAGTAAAACACAGTGTCCTGTTTCTAGTCAAGATCAGGACAAGATGAAATCGGTTCCATATGCATCAGCAATTGGATCGATTATGTATGCCATGTTATGTACCAGGCCCGATGTTGCTTACTCAGTAAGTGTTACGAGCAGATATAGACAGAATCCAGGAGAACCTCATTGGGTGGCTGTCAAGAACATTCTCAAGTACCTGAGAAAAACGAAAGATATGTTCTTGGTCTTTGGAGGTTCTGAGGATGAAATTAGTGTCAACAGCTATTCTGACGCTAGTGTCCAGACCGATACGTCTTTACCTTAAACAGAGGCGCGATCTCATAGAAGAGCTCGAAGCAGGATACGATTGCAGATTCAACTACAGAAGCAGAGTACATTGCAGCATCTGATGCGGCAAAGGAAGCTGTCTGGCTGAGGAATTTTCTATCGGATCTAAGAGTCGTTACCAGTGTCTCTAGACCGATCGATATATTCTGTGATAACTCGGGAGCCGTGGCGCAAGCAAAGGAACCCAGAGAGCATCACAAGTCCAGACACGTGCTAAGAAAGTATCACCTCGTCCGAGAGATCATTGGAAGAGGAGATGTAAGGATATGCAAGATTCCGATGGAAGACAATGTCGCAGATCCGCTGACAAAGCCGCTAGCAAGGGTGAAGCATGAGGCTCATGCAAATTCCATTGGGATGCAGTACCTGGACACCAGTAGCTAGTTTTAGTTTATCATTATTATAGTAGTTTAATTTTGAAACGCTAGATCATGTAAAGTCTTATTTCACAGTGTGATAGAAATAATGGAGGTTTTAATTCATGGTTGTTTCAAAAGTTAACCTATTTTGCATATTCAACATATCCATGATTTTACAAAGTTTTGTATGAAATCTAAATTTCCGTAGCCACTTATTGAAATGGGAATTTCAATAAGGTGTTTAACGCTATTATAAATACTTGATGATTTATTCGAAGTAGAGAATAAAAGCACAAGTGATGTGACCAAGTATTTATAGATACTCATCAGAGTGCTTGAGTATTGGAAGTGACCAGTATCAAGTCTGCTTCATGGAGCCCCAGTCATAAGCATCGACTTGACGATAGGTTGTCCTTAGACCTGAGATATTTGGTTTGGGAGCACGAGGACTACTCTACTCTTAGCACGTTCTAACGCTGCACCATAACAGGGCGGCCATACGGAACGTGACTAGATGCAGCGGAAGCCGTGGATCCAAATGCAGATAGTCAAGAAGGGATTTGCACCTCTTTCAAAAGAGAGATATTTCCGGGCCCCTTGACGATTAAGATTTGCAGAAACGCGTGGCCACGCTCAGATAGAATAACAGTTGTTATTTAGTAATATCCGTTACTACAGGCAATCTGAATCAGAGTCAAGAAACACTTGTTTTTGAGAAATGAATCCTCCACTCCATGTCTCAAATTCATTTTAGAAATATCGCGTGCAAAAGGAATGAACCTGTGTACAAATTCAAGTGTGAATTGTATCTCTGGATATAAGAGATCTTATAACCTGGTTAACCTAAGTGTCTGGCTAGGGACCTCCTTAGGCTAATGGTGACAGTTCAGTTACGTGTCTAGCACAAGTGAGAGTCTGTTAGGATTATGTGCGAGACAGTAACAGGGTTACCGTGTCCAATGTTATAAGACACTAGTAGGTCACACCGCTGCACACCAAAATGAGAATGTTTGGATTATGTGAGAAATAATTAATTCGTTATTAATTATTTAGAGAGAAAAAGAAATAAGTAAATAATTAGTTAAATTACTTATTTGTAATTAATTAATCAGTTAGGATTAATTAATTGATAATTATCTAAATTATAATTAATCTATTTAATTAATTATAGAGATAATTATAAAGGAATTATATTTGGAATCAAACACTGCCAGGTTTATCCATATAAATAAAGGCTTAGGGGTTTGATTATTCATTCAATTCTTAGATCAGAAACCTTTTCCCCAAGAAAGCTTTTTCTCTCTCTCTCTCTACCCAAAACCGGCGACCAGATCCAGGAGGTGAACGGAGTCGTTTTTCGGGATAATCCACGGTGGTCTAGCAACTCTCTCGAACGGTGTCAGTAGCGGTGTATCCCCTATTAGCGATTTAGAGTTTTTGCGATAAGGTAAACACACCAATCACCCTTTATTGTATCTGCAAGGTTTAGGATTGGATCCTCGATTGGAAATCGGATTTTATTATCCGCTGCGTTTGTTTGTGCCTCCGGTTCCCAACAGACTTTGTTCTCGGTAGGGTTGTAGAAGTAGTATCCTATAGTTATCTTGGGATATCCTACGAAGATACACTTATCTAATTTTGGGTTTGAGTTTTTCTGAGGTTGGTCGTTTGACGTATCCCTCACAACCCCAAATCTTTAGAAAAGACAACTTAGGTTTCTTGCCTGTCCAAATCTCTTACGGTGTCTTTTCTACCGATTTCGTTGGTACTCTGTTCAGTATATCTACTGATGTTTCGAGCGCGTGTCCCCAGAATGATACTGGTATTGTGGATCGACACATCATTGATCGTACCATATCAAGTAAGGTACGATTCCTCCTTTCTGAAACACCATTCATCTGAGGTGTATACGGAGGTGTGAGTTGTGAAACAATCCCACATTCCAGCAAGTGATTGTCGAATTCCTGACTAAGATATTACCCACCTCGATCCGACCGAAGAAACTTGATCCTCTTGTCAAGTTGGTTCTGTACTTCATTCTGAAATTCCTTAAATCTCTCAAAGGCTTCAGATTTATGACTGATTAGGTAGACATAACCATACTTACTGAGATCGTCAGTAAAGGTAATGAAGTATCGGTATCCTCCCCTAGCTTCATGACTGAAAGGTCCACATACATCTGTGTGTATTATTCCTAACAATTCACTAGCTCTTTCATTATCTTTATTGAAAGGTTGTTTTGTCATCTTGCAAGACAAACAAGACTCGTAGTTGTTAAATGGTCTAAAATCAAAAGACCCCAGAAGTCCTCCTTTCTGTAGTTGTTCTATGCGTTTCTGGTTTATATGTCCTAGCCGACAATGCCAGAGGTAAGTCTGATCCTCTATTTCTTTGGATCGCTTACTTATATGATAGACTTCCTTATTACCTTCTTGTAGATTTAATACATATAGAGCATTAGTGGGAGTTGCTTTGAAATAAAAGATATCATTTTTAAAGCAAGAAATCAGTTTGTAATCATATTTATAATAAAAACCATGGTCTACTAATAAATCGAAAGAAATAATGTTTTTGATCATTATAGGAACATAGTAACAATTTTCAAGTTCCAAAACTAGACCCGAGGGTAAACTAAGACTGTAAGATCCTACAGCTTCAGCTACAAGCATCGTGCCTTCACCGACTCGTAGGTTCGAACGATCCTTCCTCAACGTCTCCCTTCTTTTGAATCCCTGTAAATGATTACAAATGTGGTTACCACTGATTCATAAGAAGTGATCAAACAGTCTATGATAAAGATACCTGGTGCATTGGGTGAACCAATCTCCAACTAGGCGATGTCCATCGAGTGAGCACAATTGTCTTTGCTACCATATTATGGGCAACTCAGATGTCCGAGCTCGTCAATCCAATCACTGTCCATGAGCTCAACTGCTGCTGCGGGTTTTGACTCCAAACTGGCCAAGATATCCTCATGAACCTTTGCCACGTCCATCTTTGGTTCTCCCATGTACTCACTAGCTGTGACACGTATCTCCTTCAGGAGTGAGAACCACATGAGATACACCAGCTCCTCTTGAACCATCTTGTATCCCATACGTGACAAACTCTTAAAGAGTCTCCTTATCTCTAGGAGATGATCTTTAACGGACTGACCACTTTTCAGTTTTAGTGAAAAGATTTCCTGCATGATGAGATATTTCCCACAGTTCTTATAGAAACCCACCTGGTTCTCTATATCTTTCATGACTTCATGGCAGTACTTAACTCTCAAATCAGCCGTGAACTCGGGTGAAGTAGAGAACGAGAGAATCGACATTACATCCGACTCGTCAGACATCAATTTAAAGTATTCAGCAAAATCCTTTTCAGGAGAATTGCACTTGGGTCGTGAAATGGGTTTCTCAATCACATATCGCTTACCTTGTGCACTCAAGACATTGTCAAGATGCATTTTCCAAACTGGAAAATTTTTGGCCTGTAAGCTTCCACTTGCCCGTAATGAGGCGAAGTGATTCCTCAGGTGAATAAAACGGAATAGCAGTATAAGACATCTACAGAAAAGAATAAAATTCTGATTTAGTTATATGATTGTAAAGACTTCTAATAAATTATTACCCTTAGATAAAAAATAGATTTATTAGACTAGAATCCATATTTCACATATGTCAGCAAGCGGTTTGATCACACAAGCCAACCTATGCTATTTCTGGTAGGTAATTACTTGTACCTGTTAGGATTGTGTGCGAGACAGTAACAGGGTTACCGTGTCCAATGTTATAAGACACTAGTAGGTCACACCGCTGCACACCTAATTAAGAACTTTTGTGTGTAAGAGATATTTGAGAAGAGAAAAATAAATAATTATAAGTTAATAATTATTTATTAGAATTAATCAGTAAATTAATTAATTAATTAAGGAATTAATTGAGAGATAATTATAAAAGGAATTGTAATCAGATTAAAACACTGCCTTATCTTAACCTATAAATAAAAGGGTTAAAGGCTTGATGATCAGTTGATTAATTCTACCAGAAAAAGTTACTCTCTCTCTCTCCCTCTCATAAGCCGCCGCCGGCTCCTCCCTCACACACACAACGATCAAAATCTTTTGATCAGTCTCGGTGGTCTAGCAACCTTTCTCGAGTGGTGTCAGTAGCGGTGTAACCCCTACCAGCAGTTCAGATTGTTTTTCTCGCGCAAAGGTAATCCCTAAAAAAACACTCTCAATTGTATCTGTAGTGATTTGGGATTGGATCCTCAATTGGGAATCTGAGGTTTTATTCCGCTGTGCATGTTTTTGTAGCCTACGGTTCCCAACAGTGGTATCAGAGCCACTTCCCAAACCTGCAGATCAGGTTGTTAGTCTTATTAGGTTAAAAAGTTTTAATTTTTATTTGTTCAAATCAGTTTTAAAAATTAAACTTTTTGGAATACCTAAAACGGATCGGAAAAACACCGGTGGAACGGCGGCAGCTAGCCGACTGAACCACCAAGAAAACCGTCGAACCACCGACGGCTCACCACAGCCAGTGGTGGTCGCCGGCCGTTGCACCAAAGACCACCGCACCACCGTTTTGTGGTGGCGATGGCTGCTACGTAATCGGCCGCCACACAGCCGTGTGGTGGCGGCGGCGTTATCGGGAACCAACCACCACACCACCGATTGTAGGGGTGGTGGTGTTTGGTGGAACCACCAAAGCCGGCGACGGCAATGGTGGAGATCAAAATCGAAATCGAAAGCCACAGTGGTGGTGATCGATTGTTTTATCGGACGGCGGCGGTGGTGGCTGTAGTCGCTGCCGTCGTCGGATCGTCCCTAATCGAACCGTCAATCGACGGTGGCTGTCGTGAGCGCCCGAACGCGGCGGTGGTGGTGACGATTGTTACTGCTGCCGTCGTGTTAATAGTTGACCGCCACAACACCGATTGTGGTGGTGGCGGCGTTTGTTTTTCGATTCGTGGCCGTCAAACGCGGCGATGGTGGTGGCGCTTAGCTGTCGCGGTCGCCGGCGCAATTGGTGGCGGCGATGGGTTTTGTTTAAACGAGACTGCCAAGAGGCGGCGGTGGTGGTAGCGTTGCGCTACTGCTGCCGTCGTTCTCGCAGACGACCACCACACCATCGTTTGCGGTGGTGATGGCGATGGCGTAGTTGTGTTAGTGGCGGTGGTCGACAACCACCGCAATGGGGTGTCGACCACTATGGTTTTCCGATCGCTAGAGGGGACGGCGGCGGTAGCTTTCGGGCCATTGTCGTCGTCGGACCACCGTTCGCCAACTCGCGCCACGAGAGGCGGTCTCGCGCCGCGAGTCGTGGTTGACGAATTGTGGCAGTTTTTCGAAAAACCGACCAGTGTGGCGGCGATAGCAGGTAGCTGTTACAGTTCATGGTGGGTTGTCTCGGATAAGGGTTATCTAAGACCAGATAGGTTTGAAACCCTAGGGATAATTTTAATTTTAATTTTAATCTTTTGATAATTAGAAATCAAATTAAATTATCTATTTTCGTCATAGTCAAACCCTTTGACCCGTGGTTGTGCTTTTGTTTATACATATGTTCTTTTATTATTGTTGGTTATGGGAGGCTTGCGTGCCATTTACAACCCGGTTTTGTAATGTAATTTTTCTTTATAAATAAAATAAGCGAAGAAACCCGAAGACGGAGCCAAGGAGATAAACCATGGAGCTTGGAGCCAGTGGGAGCGCCGAGAAGATTTGTCCCTTAGGAGTAAAGACCGTCATTTTGTGTTGGCTCACAAAACGACAATAGTTAAGGGTTTTTGACTATGACATGTTTTATTGCGTGGATGTTTATATTTAAATAGTTATATAAATTGCGTGGTTGTTTTAGTTACGTGATTTTCTTTTAAATATAAACGGTTTTAAAATCAAATGTTTTAAAAGATAAATTGGATACAAATACAGTTTGTGTTTGGATCCAAGTTTTTTGAAACTGGCATTTATAACCCTTGTTAAAATCATAGATTAGTAAGTGCAACCCACTTTAGGGGCACCTCCGGTGTAAGGTACATAGGGCGTTGTAAGTGCACACACTATGAACGCCCGTGTTCAAACCGAAACTGGAGGGTGATAAAACTCTGCGAATTATCTCCGGGTGGTACCGGCCAGAGTTCGTCCAGATCCCGGGTGGTGCAGTCTATTTTGGTAATTATTTATTCACTGGGTGGTACCAGGCCAAAATGCACTAGAGGGACTAAATATGCACGGATTATATATCCGATGTCCCGACGATCTAGAAATCGTATTTTCGAATTAAAATGCGATTGGTATAGTTTTACCTACCATAAATCGCATGAGTCGGTTTAACATGATCATGCTTCCCGACACATGTGAAATATGGATTCTAGTCTAATAAATTTATTTTAAGGGTAATAATTTATTAGAGATTTTATAACTATAAACTAAGCTTGGAATTTTATTCTTTATTGTAGATGTCCTTTTCTGTAATCCCGTTTTATACCCCTGAGGAATCATTGAGACTCATCAATGGAAAATGGAAACTTACAGGACAAAATTTTCCAGTTTGGAAAATGCACCTTGATAATATCTTGCGTGCACATGGTAAGTTTTACGTTTTAGATAAACCTGTATCACGACCTAAGAGTAATTCTCCTGAAGAGGAGTTTACTCGGTACTTCAAGTACATGGCGGATGAATCGGATGTCATGTCAATTCTGATATTCTCTATATCATCCGAGTTCACGAATAGATTAAGAGATAAATCCTTCCACGAGGTCGTGAAAGATATAGAAAGCCAGTTAGGTTTCTATAGATATACAGGTAAGCTTCTGATAATGAAAGAGATATTTTCACTGAAGCTGAAAAAGGATCAGTCAGTTAAAGACCATAATATTGAAATGAGAAGGCTCTTTAAATGTTTATCGCGTTTGTGGTACAAGATGACTCAGGAAGAGTTAGTGTATCTCATGTGGTTTTCCCTCACGAAAGAGATTCAAGACACAGCTAGTGCCTATATGAAGGAACCAAAGAATGACGTGGATAAAGTTCATGAAGATATTCTGGCCAGTCTAGAGCCAGTACCGACACCTGCTGATCTCATGGAGACTGATTGGATTGATGAGCTGGGGGATCTGAGTTGCCCAGAATGTGGTAGCAAGGATATTTGCAAGCACTCGATGAATATCGACCAGATAGAGATCGGTTTACCCGATGCTCAAGGTATCTTTATGATAGATTGCTTAATCACTTCTTATGAATCATGGTAATTGATACAGGCAGTGGTAACCACATTTGTAATCATTTACAGGGATTCACTAGAAGAAAGACTTTGAGGAAGGACCGTTTGAACCTACGAGTTGGCGTATGCACTCCGTTGATAGCTGAAGCTGTAGGATCTTATAGTCTTAGTTTACCCTCGGGTCTAGTTTTGGAACTGGATAATTGTTATTATATTCCAAATATGATTAAGAAGGTTTTGTCTTTTGATTTGTTAGTAGACCAAGGTTTTTATTACAAATACGATTATAAAATGATTTCTGTCTTTAAAAATAATATCTTCTATTTTAAAGCAACACCTGTGAATGGTCTATATACAGTAAATCTACAAGACAACAGCAGTGAGATCTATCATATAAGTAAACGATCCAAAGACATTGAGGATCAAACTTACCTCTGGCATTGTCGTTTGGGCCACATAAACAAGAAACGCGTTGAACTACTCCTAAAAGGAGGTTTTCTTGGCACTTTCGATTAAAAACCTTTTGATAATTGCGAGTCTTGTTTATCTGGCAAAATGACAAAGCAACCTTTCAACAAAGAAAATGAAAGGGCTACTGACTTGTTAGAAATAATTCACACAGATGTGTGTGGACCATTTAGTCATGTGGCAAGAGGAGGATACCGATACTTCATTACCTTTACTGACGACTTCAGTAGGTATGGTTATGTCTATCTTATGAGACACAAATCTGAAAGCTTTGAAAGATTCAGAGAATTTCAGAATGAAGTACAAAATCAACTTGGAAGAAAGATCAAGTTTTTACGGTCGGATCGCGGAGGCGAATATCTTAGTGATGAGTTTACAATCATCTGATGGAGTGTGGGATTGTATCCCAACTCACACCTCCGTATACACCTCAGATGAATGGTGTGTCAGAAAGGAGAAATCGTACTTTGCTTGACATGGTACGATCGATGATGTGTCACTCTACGCTGCCAATGTCATTCTGGGGACATGCGCTCGAAACAGCAGCACATATACTGAACAGAGCGCCAACAAAGTCGGTAGAAAAGACTCCATACGAATTATGGAAGGGTAAGAAACCCAATATATCTTTTCTAAGAATTTGGGGTTGTGAGGTTTACGTCAAACGACCCACCTCAGAAAAACTCAAGCCCAAATCCGACAAGTGTTTCTTCGTTGGATATCCCAGGACCACCGTGGGATATTATTTCTACAACCCTGAAGAGAACAAAGTTTTTGTTGCTCGAAAAAGGAAAATTTCTAGAAGAGAAGTTTCTCAGTTCTGGGAACACCAGAAAGGATGTTGATCTACAGGTAGTAGACGAAGAAAACACCACACCAATTGTTGAGCTAGAAATTCAACATGCGAATGTTGAACCTCAATCAGAACCGATTGAGGAAGTGCAAACACAGGACCTTCGCAGATCCAGTAGGGTAAGACAAGAACCAGATAGGTATCTTGGGTTTCTAGTTTCTCAGGACAGTGGAGACTTGAATGAACCAACATCCTATGGAGAAGCTGTGTCAGGCAATGAGTCTGAACAATGGCAGGAAGCCATGAAGGCCAAGATGCAATCCATATACGAGAACCAAGTTTGGGAGTTGACTGATTTGCCACAACACTGTAGAGCTGTTGGACGCAAATGGGTTTTTAAGAAGAAAACCGACATGGATGGGAATGTACACACTTTCAAGGCCAGACTGGTCGCAAAAGGGTTCACGCAAACGCATGGTATCAACTATGATGAAACCTTTTCACCAGTGGCCATGCTAAAGTCAATTAGGATTCTTATGGCCATTTCAGCGTACTTTAACTACGAGATCTGGCAAATGGACGTCAAGACAGCCTTTCTGAATGGAAAGTTAACAGAAGACGTTTATATGGAACAACCAGAGGGGTTTGAAGATCCTAAGAATCCTAACAAGGTGTGTAAACTGCTAAAATCCATTTACGGATTAAAGCAAGCATCTCGAAGCTGGAACTTACACTTTGATGAGCGAATCAAAGAATTTGGTTTCGCCAAAAGTGAGTTCGAGCCGTGTGTCTACACTAAGTTCAGTGGGAGCATAGTAACCTTCTTGGTCTTGTACGTAGATGATATTCTACTCATAGGAAACGATGTTCCAACTTTACAGAGTGTAAAGAGTTGGTTAAGCAGATGTTTCCAGATGAAAGACCTTGGAGAAGCCGCTTATATACTTGGCATAAATATCTACAGAAACAGATCTAAGCGGCTTATCGGACTTAGCCAAAGTACATACATTGATAAAATCCTGAAAAGATTCAGGATGGATGAATCCAAGAAAGGATTTATCCCGATGCAACATGGCATAGTGTTAAGTAAAACACAATGTCCTGTTTCTAGTCAAGATCAAGACAAAATGAAATCGGTTCCATATGTTTCAGCAATTGGATCGATTATGTATGCCATGTTATGTACCAGGCCCGATGTTGCTTACTCAGTAAGTGTTACGAGCAGATATCAACAGAATCCAGGAGAACCTCATTGGGTGGCTGTCAAGAACATTCTCAAGTATCTGAGAAGAACGAAAGACATGTTCTTGGTCTTTGGAGGTTCTGAAGATAAAATTAGTGTCAACGACTATTCTGACGCTAGTTTCCAGACCGACAGAGATGATTTTAGATCACAGTCAGGGTACCTTTTCACCCTAAACGGAGGCGCGATCTCGTGGAAGAGCTCGAAGCAGGACACAATTGCAGATTCAACTACAGAAGCAGAGTACATTGCAGCATCTGATGCGGCAAAGGAAGCTGTCTGGCTAAGGAATTTTCTGTTGGATCTCAGAGTGGTTGCCAGTATCTCTAGACCGATCGATATATTCTGTGATAACTCAGGAGCCGTGGCGCAAGCAAAGAAACCTAGAGAGCATCACAAGTCAAGACACGTGCTCAGAAAATATCACCTCATCCGAGAAATCATTGGAAGAGGAGATGTGAGAATATGCAAGATTCCAACAGAAGAAAATGTCGCAGATCCGCTGACAAAGCCACTAGCAAGGGTGAAGCATGAGGCACATGCAAACTCCATTGGGATGCAGTACCTGGACGCCAGTAGCTAGTTTTAGTTTATTAATTATTACTATAGTTTAATTTAGAACAATTCAATCATGTAAAGTTTTTTGATATAATAAATGGAGGTTTTAATTCATGATTGTTTTAAATTAACCATTTTTCGCATATTTAACGTATCCATGATTTTACAAAGTTTTTGTATGAAATCTAAAATTCCGTAGCCACTTATTGAAATGGGAATTTCAATAGGGAATTTAACGCTATTATGAATACTTGATGATTTATTCGAAGTAGAGAATAAAAGCACAAGGGATGTGACCAAGTATTTATAGATACTCATCAGAGTGCTTGGGTATTGGAAGTGACCAGTATCAAGTCTGCTTCATGGAGCCCCAGTCATAAGCATTGACTTGATAGGTTGTCCTCAGACCTGAGATACTTGGTTTGGGAACATGAGGACTGCTGTACTCTTAGCACGTCCTAACGCTGCACCGTAACAGGGCGGCCATACGGGACGTGACTAGATACAACGGAAGCCGTGGATCCAAATGCAAGTAGTCAAGAAGGGATTTGCACCTCTTTCAGAAGAGAGATATTTCCGGGCCCCTTGACGATTAAGATTGGCAGAAAACGCGTGGCCACGCTCGGATAGAATAACAGGTGTTATTTAGTAATATCCGTTACTGCAGGCAATCGAAATCAGAGTCAAGAAATACTTGTTTTTAAGAAATGAATCCTCCACTCCATGTCTTAAAATCATTTTAGAAATATCGTGTGCAAAAGGAATAAACCTGTGTACGAATTCAAGCGTGAATTGTGTCTCTGGATATAAGAGATCTTATAACCTGGTTAACCTAAGTGTCTGGCTAAGGACCTCCTTAGGCTAATGGTAACAGCATAGTTACATGTCTAGCACAAGTGGGAGTCTGTTAGGATTGTGTGCGAGACAGTAACAGGGTTACCGTGTCCAATGTTATAAGACACTAGTAGGTCACACCGCTGCACACCTATTTGAGAACTTTTGTGTGTAAGAGATATTTGAGAAGAGAAAAATAAATAATTATACGTTAATAATTATTTATTAGAATTAATCAGTAAATTAATTAATTAAGTGATTAATTAATTAAGGAATTAATTGAGAGATAATTATAAAAGGAATTGTAATCAGATTAAAACACTGCCTTATCTAAACCTATAAATAAAAGGGTTAAAGGCTTGATGATCAGTTGATTAATTCTACCAGAAAAAATTACTCTCTCTCTCCCTCTCATAAGCCGCCGCCGGCTCCTCCCTCACACACACAACGATCGAAATCTTTTGATCAGTCTCGGTGGTCTAGCAACCTTTCTCGAGTGGTGTCAGTAGCGGTGTAACCCCTACCAGCAGTTCAGATTGTTTTTCTCGCGCAAAGGTAATCCCTAAAAAAACACTCTCAATTGTATCTGTAGTGATTTGGGATTGGATCCTCAATTGGGAATCCGAGGTTTTATTCCGCTGTGCATGTTTTTGTAGCTTACGATTCCCAACAGTACCAATCGCATTTTAAAATGAAAATACGACTTCTAGAATGTCGGGACATCGGATATAGAATTCCGTGCATATTTAGTACCTCTAGTGCGCTTTGGCCCGGTACCACCCGGTAAATTTCAAAAACCAAAAAAGATCGCACCATTTGGGACTGGATGTACTCTGGCCGGTACCACCCGATTATCGCATAGTCTTTTCACCCCTTCCAACTTGGGGTTTGAACGCAGGCATTCAAGGTTTGCTCTCTTCCAACGCCCACGTACCTTACGCCGGAGGTGTCCCTAAATGGGTCTTATTTACCGATCTAAAATTTTAAACTAAGGGTTTTAAAAAGCCAGTTTCCTTTTCAAATTTATTTAGGAAAAACTGATCCAAATACAAACTGTATTTGTATCTTTTAGATAAAACGGTTTGATTCATTTATGCCAGTTTATATTCTATCACAATCACGCAATTTAAAAACAAACAACTTTGTCATAGCTTTTGCCCTTATAACTAATGTCGGTTTCATGAGCCAACATAAAACCGACGGTCTCAAACCTATGTGACCACAACACACGAGGCATGAGCTTCTGGCACTCCCACTGGCTCCAAGATCCATGGTCGTCTCCTTATCTCCGTCTTCGGTAATTAAAAATCTAACTATTACACAATTGGGTTGTAAATGGCACGCAGGTCTCCCATCTAATCTAATTAAAATAATAAAATACAAAGAGGGTTGTAATTGGCACGCATGCCTCACTTACCAAAAACGAATAAAATAAATAAACACAACCACGGGTCTTAGGGCTTGGCTATGACAATATCAAATAGTTTAAATAATTAAATTAAAACTAATTGTTTTGATAAAACTGGATTTCTAAGAATTATAAAATCCAAACAGGATTTAATAATAATTTTAACAAGACAAAAATTAATAAAATGATTGCGGATCATAATAATTAATTAAATCCTTTACAATTCGAAACCTATCGTGATTCGAATTACCATTGTGGCTTACCCATGTTACACAACTGGTAACAATTAACACAGTTGCGTTCGACCGCTGATGTGATAGTAGCAAACGGCCACCACCAACCATCGGGTCACCACCGTTGCTGGCGACAACAACAACAATACCGCCACCGCTATCCCGGCGAGCGACGACGACAGCAGCCACGGCCACCATCACCGCCGTCGTTGGTCGCGGCCTCAACCCACGGTCGCCTCCTACCACCGATCGGCGGTTGGAGGTCGTCGGCGACAGCAGATGCGCAGGCGCCACCACCATTGCCTTGCCGACGATCGAACAAAAACAACAAACGCCACCGCCTGCTGCCGATAGCAGCCGCGCCACCACCGCTAGTGGGGCTCGGCGACGACCGCAAACGCCGCCGCCGCTGGTGGCATTAGGCGACAGCAGCGGCTTCAGCCACCACCGCCTCCCGGCTTTGACAAACAAACGACACCATCGCCACCGCTAATCGGCGACGATGGCAAGCACCACAGCGCCGCCATTGCCACCGCTCACCACCGTCGCCATCCGCCACAACAGCAGCAGTGATCGGCCGCCACTACCGTGGCTTGGCCGATCGGCGATCACCACTACCATCGCCTTTACGGCTTTGGTGGTTGGGGCGATTTCGCCATCGCGCGGCCACCGTCTCTTGGTGGTCGGCGGTCCGGCTTCGTCAGGTGGTTAGCTGGTGGTTCGGTCGACTAACTGTCGCCTCTCCGCCGCCGATTGCCACGAACGTGTGGGTTTGCGATAAAAATCCAATTTTTGTTTTAAACAAAAGCATATAAATTTCAGATTTTTATAAATAACCACAATAAAACGAAATCCTTTTATCAAAACACAATACAAAACAGATCCGTACGATTCTGGAAGTGGCTCTGATACCACTGTTGGGAATTAACAAGTGTTAAATAAAAACTAACCGCAGCGGAAAAATAAACAGTTAATCCCAATCCGTAGATCCATCCAGATCAAATACAGATACAATAATAAAGGAGGTTTTAGATATACCTTTTGACGATACAAAATAACTCCGGAAGGCTTAGTGAGGGATACACCGCTACTGCACCACTGTGAAACCGACTGCTAGACCGTCAATGGATTACCCGGAAACACGAACCAACAAGGTTTACGCGTGCTTCGTGTGTGTATCGAACTCACAAACCGAAAGCTTCGGTTTGTGTGTGTAGTTCGACGCAAAAGAGAGAGTTGAGAGGGATGAGAGGGTTTTTTCTAAGGTTTCTTTTGTGGGAAGTAACTTATGATTAAAACCCTTAGGTTTACCATCTATATATAGAACTATATATGGTAATTACCCAAGCCCGTTTAATTAATATAAGCCGGATAGATTTTCTTAATTAAACTAAACTCTAAACAATATAATTAATAAACTATTAATTATATAAGGAAACCTTTATAATTAATTAATTGACTATTAATTAATTATCTATAAATATTTAAACTGATATTTTAATTATAAATAATAAACGAATATTATTTATCTTTCTCTCTTTACTAACTTCAAAATGAGTTTAATCTTAAAAAAAACATACATAATGCATATGAACCAAAGTGTTCAATTATCACTGATTCGGTCAGTGTTTTTGAATTTAAGACTGTTTGTTTTTTTTCCCATTAAGTGTCACTTACCAGTTTCTATCATCTGACCGAAAAAGTGATTGGGTTGACACTTTTTTTTTCCACTTTTTGCTTTTATCCCATCAGCTGCACTTTTTTCAATATTTCTACCTACTCTTTTTTTCCCATCATTTCTTCAACCATCATCGATGATGGTTTTTTCTTGTAGAAGTTTGAGATCCTTTCCACCACATCTAGGTTTACTTTTTTTCTATTTTTGAGACAGAAACCACAAGGGTTTTCATGGCTGCTGCTGGTGGGTTTTCTTGCCGATGGTGGTGGGTGGTGGTCGTGATGGCCGTGGTGGTGGGTTTTCTTAGGTGGTGGTCGTCGTGATGTCAATGGTGGTGGGTTTTCTTCCCGGTGCTGCTGGGTGGTCGTCGTGATGTCGGTGGTGGTGGGTTTTCTTGCCAGCGGTGGTGGGTGGTGATCGTGATGGTGGTGGTGGTGGGTTTTTGAGTTCTTGAAGACTTGTTTTCCATTGTAGAGACCTTTGCTGTGAATGATTTAGAAAGTGATAGATTTGTGGGTGAGATTAAAGGAAGATTTGTGAGAAAGTTGAATGGCGTTAAAGTGTTGGAAGACTGAAGGAGGTCTCCATTAATGGAGGTTTTTTTAAGAAATAGATTGAGAAGATGGTGATAGAAGAGGGGTTGGGTAAAACAGGTTGATCTAATTGATAGCCATCAAATTGGGTTTTGATGTTTGATAATTTAATTTACAAATAAATTGATACAAAACGAAAATTAATTTTAACTAAATTGTACCTTAAAATCAAATTCAGATGCATGATAATTTACAAAAAAACAAACAGTCTTATAAGATTCAGATTCAGTCTTCAGCACCATCACTTAAAATTCAGAATGGAAACTGATTCAGTCTTCAGCACCACTTAAAAAACAAACAGCACCTTAATATCAACAAAACATACAAATTAGTGTATTTTATATTTTAATTTCTTTTCTACATTTTCATTTTTATATCTATTATCTTATAAAAATCTATTACAATTTTTTTTCTATAATCTAATCTATTATCTTATTTAAAAATAATTATTCAATTATTTTTTGTCTATACATCTATATCTATAATTTGAAAGAGACTACTTACTTTAATCGTCAAATCAAAATTTTATTATGAATAGTAAACTAATAGTTTGCAAATTTGATCTTATCTTTTAATCAATCAATAAATGTTATGATTAAAATCATCTTGAACATTTTTATATATTGCGAATATATAAAATTATCTGTTAGATACAATTATGCAATTATACGTATAGTAATCTATACAACAACAAAAAAGGGTATTTAATTTCCGAAACCACCATGCAAATGCCATGTAAATTCCTTTATCAACGATTCTTACCAATTTTCGACGAGGCAAGTACAAAATTTCAATATAATGATCCAATATTCAATCTTTTTCATCATCAATTTCGTTAAAATATGTGAACACTTTATTTATAAAAATCATTTAGTTTGTATCTGTCCTTTTTTTAATAAATAGTTGATAGGAGTTTTGGAAATTGATGGAAATGGAAAAGTACATTGAAATAATTTAAATTATTTGACCACAGCCTTTTTCCACCTTTTTTTAAGAAGCAATCCGCTATGGATATCCAATCCTCCCAACTTCACTCCCAATTAAATTATTTGACCACTGATTTTTCCACCTCTAGAAGCCTCTATGATTAATACTCAACCCTCTCAACTCTTCCAACCCTACCATTTACTTTTTCTTCAAAAAAAAAAGCTGTGTGGATAACCCGTATCAGGCTCGAACCCGCCGAAACCCATTGGCCATGTAGCGGTAGCCCCCAAGCCCGCTGAGGGGTTCGAACCCGCTAAAGCGAAACCCTCGTTATGCACGGCCTAACGGGTAAGTGTTAGATTTTGGTAGAACCTTAAATTCTACCTTATTATGCAAAAAATTTACCGGTGATAATTCTCAATAAGCACGAAACACAACATAAACCTAACATAAAATAAATGGGTTTGAGTTAGATTTTCTGATCTGTTAACGTACAACCCGTGTACCTTATTTATTATATGGGTCGTGTGTTGGTTGACATATGGGTTCACAAGTTGACTGTTAACCCAATTTTCATTTTATGTTAAAAAAATATTTTTCTTTGATTTTATTTTGTGCATAATGCCGTAACCAGATAACTAGATGAGGATTCCCTTCCCGTGTGCTTAACTAGTTAACCTAGCCCTAAATCAACTTCGATTAATTCTTTTCTCCATCAAAAACTGCACAACACAACTTCACCTCTCTCTCTCTCTCTCTCTCTTCTCTTTCTCTCGGTGATGCAATCGCCCAACCCTAAAATATATTTCTTTCTTTTGGTGGGTAAGTTACTGAGTTATGGAAGATACTAGTAATACCAAACCTTTGGACGTTGATGATAGAAGTGATGATTCAATCCGAGAAACTGGACCAAAAAGTGGATCACAAAGTATTGAAAGGGCTTCTATAAAGAAAACCAAAAAGAAAAAGAAAACTAACTTTAGATGTTTGGACAGAGAGCCAAAAATATACCCCTACTCTTAAAAACTAAGAACACAATTTTTCTAATGGTTTTGAAACCTAGTCAAGCTAGGCAACACATCCCTATACCGATTATTATTAAACGAAGAAGTTACAACTAGGGACATAAACCAAAACCCAGATAAAATGATAAATACAACCGGATGGTTGGGACCTAAGAAATATATCTAACAAACAAGAAGCAACCAAGCAATCACCTAATATGCAATTTTAAATTTTAAATTCAAGCAAATCCACGGTTTAACTTCAAGCATATAGCAATCAGTCGATCACCAACCAAATAAGAAATATGTAAATCACATTTCATAGATTCACCAAATATGCAAATATCCAATTACCCAAGTAAATATTCAAATAAGTACATTATAAATAACCAAGCAATTAAGCAATTAGGCAAAAGCAGATAACCGATAATCTAAGAGGCTTAAACTTGGGAGCATAATCAGAAGCAAAACACCTTGATGAGTGGAAATAAAAAACCGACAGCTGTTACAAGTTAGCCGTTTGTCTATCATTGATTATCGACGAAATCAGAATTACTACGATGGTCAATGGTGGATTTTGGTGGTGTGCAGACGTGCAATGTGTCTCTAATCGTTTGACGTTGACGTTTGTAGACTAGTTTGAGATGCGAGCGACTGAGCAAGGGTTTCACGTTTGACTATGTGAGAAATCGAGAGCGACGATTGGAGAGACGAAGAGAGGTCGAGTAATGTTTTTGGAAATTTAAGGAGCTGGGCCTACTAAAGGGTATTTATACGTAGGCTTGTGATGCCCCATTGGGCTGTGCTTGTGCTGCCTAGGGCCTCCGCCCATTTCGCATAGTATTTTGATGGGGCCTATGTTTGGAAGAGTTTTAGTATCCTACCACAACAAGCAAATGATACCCATATTGTGAGTGCATAAAATGTGGTACAAACTATTTGGCATCAACCAAAATGGGTACATGTAATCCACTTCGTTATCGAAAGACATGTATCAAAACAAATACCAAAGATACCGATCAGTTTTTGATTTCTTCTAGCAACGGTGTTATATGGATACAAGAAACACAGAGTTTAATAAAAAAATTAAAAATGACTTGTCAATCTCTTTTGTTGAGTATGAACGAATTAAAAATACTTGCACATAGATGGAACCAAGTGTTATTATATTAGTAGGAACACAATAAAGTCTAATATTAAAAAGTTATGTAAAAGTCAAGCTAACAAACTTCGTGATGAGTTGGTTAATGTCCTAGTAAAATATGCTTAACTTTTGATGCTCGGACCTTAGTTGTCGTAGATGGTTATATGAGTTTGACTGCCACCATGTTGATAGCAATTGGGTCTTAGAAAAGAGGATTTTAAATTTTTTCCACTTCTCTCCTCCACATATGGGTGTTGCTCTAGCCGAAAAGATTAGTGGTTTCATCAAAGGTTGGGGAATTGAAAAGAAATTGTTTTCTATAATTTAGATAATTGTCAGGATCAAATTAACAAGAACAGAAAAACAATTCAAAGAAGTTTGCGGAATAACACTTTGAATGATCAACAATGAATGAAATTGTAAAACAGATTTGTATTGAACACTAGTTTAATGATTACAAACCAAAGCCCCAATCTACTTGAACAGACTCAAGCAGACGTGCAATTATTCTCAATTGCAGGGATCAAGAACAATCTTGAGGCTCCAATATTTTAAAACATAAGCTGAATGAAGTCGTATGTCTAACAATCTAGCAACTATCTATATATACGGATTACAAGATAAGAATAAGGAAAGTAAATCTACAAAATAATCTCTAAGATATCTCCAAAAACTTCGCATCCTTTCCTTATCTTCAGTCTTCAAATCTTTACCATATCGCAATCTGTTAGACCTCTTTGTTGGGAAGAGTCAGAAGCACTATCATTTATAGCTTTCAGTAGTTAACTTTCTGTTTGTTTGAACTATTATACTTTTGTATGCCCTTGTTTAGAGGTTTGGAACCTCGTGGCCGTTTATGACATTATTGTATTTTACCTCATCCCTATTTAAGGAATGAGATGCTTTAGGGTTTATTGGTGAATACTATTATCAATATTTTGGCATCATCTTTATTGCAAATACTTTACACCATTGATGCATTTCTTAAGCTTTAGTGTTCATCATTCTTCATAGATTTCTATCCATCTCATTTCTCTTTAGCATTTTTGGGACAAACAATTGGTATCAGAGCCAATCCTTCTTTGATTCCTTGGCTTGTTTTGTTTTAAAAAGGGGTTTTTCAAAGTTTTTGTTCAAAAACTTTTTGGGTTATTTCAATCCAAAAAGGGTTTTAAAAGAAGAGTTTATAAGTGTTAAGTGATTCCCCCTTGTTTTCCTACTGTTTTCACACAAATTGGGGGACTTCACACTTATTTTTTAAGTGTTTTTGAGGATTTTTGAGTAGATTTTCGGAGTTCCTGTACAGGTTTTCCGAATCGGAAAACAAGAACTGATTTTTCAGTTCAAAATTTCCGAATCGAAAATTGTACTTTTCTCCGAATCGGAAATTGCACCTTTTCCGAATCGGAAAACCTTGTTTTCCGAATCGGAATTTGGTCCTTCTGATTTGGGGTTTTGCTCCTTTAATCCTCATTTTCCGAACTGAAATTGCATTTTCCGAACTAAGCATTTACCGAATCGGAAAAGATCATTTTCCGAATCGGAAAATAGCCTTTTCCGAACCCTTACTTTTGACCCAAATCCGATTCGGAAAACGTCAGTTTCCAGATCAGATTTCGCCTCTTCGAGCCTGAACTCTTGCAAAATTGTTCCTCGAATCCGACACTTAGCTATTTTTCAAATCTTTCAAAACTTGAAGCTAACTGTGTCCCGAGGCGCTCAAAGTATCTGCTTTTTACAAAAACTTTTTCTTTAGCCAAGCGAGTCATACTAGGCGATCTTCTTTGAGAGTGAGAGATGTCGAAAGAAATCATCGGAATCGGATCCGAATCTCGCCCTCCCGTCTTGGTGATGGGTGAGTATCAGCAATGGAAGCGCAGGATGATTCACTTCCTTGATCTTTTGGATGAGAACCTGATGAAATCCATCCGAGAAGGCCCAGTCAGACCAACAGTTACCGTAGCCGCAGTCCCAAGAACTGACATATGCCCAGAATTACCATCATACGTTTTTGAAAAACCTGTAGAGATGTACAACCCGGAACAGAGAGCACGTCACCTCGTTGACAAGCGAGCACTTACCCTCCTAATCATGGCTCTCCCGAATGACATGTACGCCCGAGTCGATAGTCTGACCAACGCACGGGACGTATGGCTCGAGATTGAGCAACAGATGCAGGGTGGTGACACTACCCTAGAAAGCCAAAAGGAAAGCGTGCTGAACGCTTATGAAGGATTCAAAGCTCGGGAAAACGAATCCCTCACAGAATCCTATCAACGGCTGAACTCTTTTGTCAATGATCTGAGAAGGCTAGGCGTTGAGAAGACCAAGTACGAGGTCAACGTGAAGTTTTTGAAGAATCTAACTCCGGAATGGCAAAACCTGGCCATCAACATTCAGCTAAGCAGAAACCTGGGAGTTATGGGTCTTCACGACCTCTTCAGCATGATGGTCCAGCATGAGGAATTCATCACCGGGGGAAGAGCCAAGAAAGCAGTTGATCCTCTGGCACTAGCGGCAGTGCCCTTTGGAGGACCGAACTCTGTTCCAAACCAACCCACTCAGTACAACGTTGTACCTCCCAGTATCATCAAAAAGATTACAACCAAGAGTTCAACCCGAACCTTGGTCCGAGCATACAACATCCCGATGATCCTTTGATAATTACCATTTCTAATGAAGAAGTCTTCAATGTGAATGAGTCCCTTGCCCTAATCTCGCAGAACGTGCAAAAGCTGAACGCAAACCGTGGATTTAACAGATCACGAGGACCAGGATTTCCAGGAGGAGGCAGGATGGGGCAAGGCAGGGGAGGACAGTATCAGATGGACAGATCTCGGTTCAGCAACCAAGGCAGAGGAAACTATCATCAAGGGAAAGATTTCAGGCATACGATCAGGGAAGATTTCACAACGAGCAGGGAAGGTACAAAGAAGACCAAGGGAGATTCAGAGACAACTCCAGAAGAGACAACACGTACTTAGACTATCAAGGAGGCCCAGGGTATCAAGGAGACTAGAGAGATCAGATCTCCGAGCACAACTACCGGAGAAGCTTAAGGCAATACACTCCAGAGTCTGGGTATATCAACCGTCAAGGGTATGAAGGTGGGTACGGAAGAAGACATGATGGAGGAAGACTTGATCAAGTACCGGGTTATGGATTCGAGCAAGAAAGGAACGACCGCTGGTTAGATGAGAGAATGGATCGCGGCAAAGGAAGCTACAACGGAGGTGATCAACGGGGAAGCAGTTCCAGACAAGCTCCTAGAGAAGATCAACAAGCTCCTGCCGACCAAGGTGGTCAAAGGTCAAACCAACCCCCGATTCCCATGAACCAAAACCCTGCTCCTCAACAAGCCGCCAGTCCCACCACCACTTGCTACAAGTGTGGTATGTTGGGACACTATGCCAGAGACTGCTCAGTAAAGTACAAGGATGCTGCCTACTTTGAGAAAAAGGCTGCTTTGATGAGGAAGAAAGAAAAAGGGGTTGCTTTACTTGTGGATGAGGAGAATTGGGTATGCGAGGAAGAGAGCTCGGATGAGGATGACCATATGGTGAAGGGTTTGTGCTTGATGGCTGATTTCGAGGGACCAGAAGCTGTTGGTCCTAGCACTTACCAAGACATCGATCCATCTGAGGTATCCACTATTCCCGATATTACTGATACTATGGCAATGTTAGAAGCTAAAATTTGTGACTTAGAGAGTAGTCTCCAATCGGAAAGGAACCTCGTCACGAAATTTAGAACTGACAGTGCCATTTACAAAAGCTCTCTCGAGGATTTGACCATAGATTATAACCGTGAGATACTTGAGTCTGGCATTAGAGAGTCCAACCTTTCAAACAAACTTTTATGTCTTCAAAAATCCCATGAGGAACTTAACAGTGACCGAGGAGAGCTCACAATCAAATTCCAGTTACTTTCGGAAGAAAGAACTAGACTGTTTTCTAAAATTCAAGAGCTTGAAGATAACAATTTCAAAAGAGGACAATCTGAATAGACTCTGAGTATTCTCACTCAGCACGCCAACAAGAATCCTTTTTATAAAGCTAAACCCGGCATTGGACTTTCCGAAAATCATGTTTTAGAAAAGGCACCTTCTCATCTATACAACTTTGAGGACATGGCCGCCTCCAAGCCCAAACCTGCCTTTGTAGGAGGACACGTAATTGAGGAATATGTTAGACAGACTGTCACTTACACTGAAGTAATCAATGGTGAGACCATCACTAGAACCACCAGTCCGTCAAACAGTACCTCAGGCAGTCCACCCACAAGTCCTGCTCCAAACAAACCTATCTTCGTTCCTGCTAGTGATCCGACCAACACCCAGCCTACATGGGAATGCATTAAGGCTAGAACCCCTCGTGTAGCTATGCCTCCCATCAATTACACCGACCTGAACACGAGTTATAATACTAGGGAAATGGAACTTTCTGAAGAGACCTTAGTTATCCCACCCGAGGATATTTCTGCAACTAAGAGTCCCGACCTAGTCAAACTAGAGAAGGAGGTGTTCGAACTTAGATTGAGAGCCATGGACTTAGATGCCTGTCAACATCAGATTCTGAATCTAAGAGCGATTGTTTCGGAAAAAGACACATTGGTTCACACCATTGAAAAGGACTTACTTGAGGCTAACGCCGAGAGAATTAGGTTTTCTTCAGAGTGTGAGACCGCAACCTCAGTCTTTACTGATTTTAAAATCAAGGTTGCGGATCTTCAAACGCGATACATTCTCCAAGATGTTCACTTAGAAATATCAAAAGAGCTTTATCATGACGAAAGGATAATGTATCGCCAATCTTTAACTAACCAACGTGTGTCTAATTCCCTTTTGAAACGGAAAGTTATGGATTTTGAAAACTTTTACTCTATGGATTCTGATGATGATACGACTTATCCGGTTCTCAACCATAGTTTAGCTAACCCAAAGCTCAAACCAGTCCTGGATCCCAATGTTGAATATGATGTGAAAGTATTTTTAGACGAGGGTGATGATCCTTCTGGTTTGATTCCCAAGAAAGAAAAGTCTGTTGTTTTAAAACCTGAGAAGCCTGCTGAGCCACAAGCTTCTGGTTCTGAGAAAAGTAACCCCAAGGGTGTAAACCGTGTTGGTACTGACAGGGAAAAGTCAGTTAGCCTCACACGATGCTTGTGCCTCAGTAAAACCCATCAAAGGTCTTGATTTTAACTCGAGTACTTTTGTTAGACCATGACTGGTTTAGTTGTAAAGAAGTCAGGGGCGTATTTTGAACACTTGTAATAGTTAGTTTGAACAATACTTTTGTGCACCTCTTAAAAGAGTCATAGACTCTAGGGGTGCTTTGTGTAACTTCGACTGTATAAATATGGGTCGCTAGTTAACGTTTTTTAATAATCAAGTAACTGACAACTTTTGTTATATGCTTTGTCGTGTTCTTTATCTGTACATTTATTGCTTGATTACTGCTATTTGAGCATCATTAAAGTCTTGTGATTGCTTGTAGTGGTCCTATTATTGCATCCTTAGAGATTCACGGACTCACAATTGGTATCAGAGCTCTCGTTTTGGTAGATTTGGACAGAAAATTGAAGCAGTTTTTGTTGTATCCATCATCTCCCGAATCGGATCTTCATTCCCCGAATTGGACACCCGTGTCCCGATTCGGAACACTGAAGTCCCGATTCAGAACACTGAAGTCCCGATTCGGATCTCATCAGTTCCCGAATCGGAACACATATACTCCCGATTCGGATCTTTTTGCCTCTCCCGATTTGGAAATTTGAACTCCCGCATCGGGACTCTTATTTCCCGAATCGGGACTTAGGGTTGACTCCCGTATCGGGACTTACTGATTTTCCAGCCTTGGCCTTTCTTTTTGAAATTCTCGAATTTATATAAAGGAAAGTGCTTTAAGCGCGGAAGCTCTGTCCAAACGAAAAACACCATCTACTCAAAACAGATCCTATTTCCGAGGACGCGATGTCAAAAGAAATAATCAGTATCGGTTCTGAAACCCGACCTCCAGTATTAGTCGTCGGCGAATACCAGCAATTGAAACGCCGAATGATTAACTTCCTTGATCTACTGGATGACAAACTGATGGTCTCTATCACTGAAGGACCAATCAGACCGACGGTTACTGTAGCTGAAGTAGCCAGAACTGATGTCACTCCCTATCTACCTGCATATGAGGTTGAAAAACCTTACGACATGTTCTCTCATGAACAACGTGCCCGGGCAGCCATTGATAAACGTGCTCTCACGTTACTCACCATGGCACTACCAAACGACATGTTCGCGAGAGTGGACAGCTGTAAAGATGCCAAGGCAATGTGGTTGGGCATTGAACAGCAAATGTAGGGTGGAGACAAAGCACTAGAAGGCCAAAAGGAGAACGCCATGAATGCGTATGAAAGCTTCTGTGCTTGTGAGGGAGAAACGCTGACTGAAACCTATAATCGTTTAAATATCTGTGTAAACGATTTGCGGAGACTTGGCTTAGAGAAGAACAAGTACGAGGTGAATGTGAAATTCCTCAAAAGACTGAACAAACTCTGGCAATCTGTCACAATCAGCATCCAAGTGAGCCAGAATCTTGGCCAACTTGGACTTCATGATCTATATAGCATGATGCTTCGTCATGAAGAAACCTTATTCGGTAAAACTAAAAAGAAAATCGATCCTCCTACTCTGGCCTTGATGTCAAATAGAGGATCGTCCTCTCATGAAAACTACACCGTTGAAGAACCTGTAGTTCTTGATGATGGACTTACCGAAGAGGAGATGTTTCAGCTGGAGAACTCATTCGCCTTGATGGCTAAATTTCAGGGAAATCCCTAATGCTTCAACAGATTCAGACAAGGACCTCAGTTTGTGGGAGGTCAGTCTAGCCAAGGAGGGTACCAGTCCAGAGAAAGCTTTCAAAGAAACGATCAAGGGAGAACAAACAACTATCAACATCGTGATAGTTCTGGGTACAACAATCAAGGATCTTATCAAGATTGAAGACAAGGCTACAACAACAACAACCAGCAACAACAAAGGGATCAGGACTACAACTCCAACAACTACCACGGAAACAGAGGTTATCAGGGAGGTAGTTACAATCAAAGGTGGAACGACCAATCTGGTTCTAACTATAACAATCAGAACCAGAAAACAAATGATGATGGTCGTCAGTACAACAACACCGGTGGAACTGAACCTCCACAACAGAACAAGCTACCAGCTCTATAAGCTCCACCCGCAACCAATCAGAACAGAAACCCTGCTCGGGTTCCCACCTGCTACAGCTGTGGTGACCCGGGTCACTATGCATCTGATTGCAAGAAGAAGCTCAAAGACTCTACTTACTTTGAGAAGAAGGCTGTCGTGATGAAGAAGAAAGAACAAGGAAAGGTGCTGTTAGCTGATGAGGAAGACTGGATCATGGAGCCAGAAGACTCAGATGATGAAGGCCCCTCTGCCGTGCAAGGCATGGCTGACTTTGAGGAACCGTGCATATCCAGTTCCCCAAATGACTCAACAGATGAAGAAGCTGAGGTACATTCTTGTTCATTATTGTCAAAACCTGATGAACTGTCTATGTCTGAAACTCTAAGACTTGAAAGCCAACTCCAAATGGAAAGAGCTCTCGTCGCGAGATTCAGAATAGAGAGTGCTGTGTATAAAAGTAGTTCAGAGGACCTCACCGAGAACTTTAATAGAATGGAGCTTGAGTCTGGGATTAGAGAATCTATCCTCGAAAACAAGCTCCTTGATCTTCAAAGATCTCACGACGAAATAGAAAGCAGTCGTGAAGAACTCAAGCTCAAATTTCACATTCTTTCCAAGGAAAGAACAAAATTGTTTGTAAAAATAGAAGAGCTTGAGGAAAATAATCTAAAGAGAGGACAATCTGAACATACCTTGAGTCTGCTTACCAAGCAAACCACTCAACATTCCTTTTATCAAGCCAAACCTGGGTTGGGACATTTAGATAATCATATTCTTGAAAAAGCACCTGCACATCTATACAATTTTGATAATATGAGTTCTTCCAAACCGACTGTTACAGGATCAGACAATGACCACTATGTGAGGCAGACTGTGACCTTTACCGAAATCATAGACGGAAAAGCTGTGTCTTATACCACCAGTCCTTCAAATAGTTCAACTAGTAGTCCTCCTTCCAGTCCTGTTGCAACCGGTCCCATCTTCACTCCTGCCAGAAATCCTGATAACACTTTCTCAGACTGGGAGGGTATCAAAGCTAGAACACCTAAGATAACCATGCTCCCATCAACTATGAAAATCTGAACTCTAGTTACGACACTAGGGAGATAGATACATCTTTGGATGCTGATGTTATCCAATCTTTGGATTATTCCGTAACTCAGCCTCCAACCCCAGTGTTCCTTCTTAGATCCAAAGTTGTAGAACTGAAAGCCTGTCACCATAAGATCAAGAACCTTGAATCAATTCTTTCTGAAAAAGACTACCTGATTAATTCATTGGAACATAACTATCTTGAGGCGAATTCTGAAAGGATAGGTATGTCAAGCCAATGTGAGACCGCAGATTTTACTGGTACAACTTTTGAAATTGAATATGCGGATCTCCAGATGCAACTCATTGTCCTAACTGTTTCAAACAGAATTGAAAAAGAATTCTTTTACGAAAAGGAAATGATGTATGCCCAATACTTTACTAATCAGGATTGTCAAATCAATCTATTGAACGATCGATTGTCTCTGTTAGAAGAATCTGATCCTTGGTCCTCAGGTACCAGTAGACCACCCTTCACACCAGACTTTAGGACAACCAAGCCTAAACTCATATTAGATCCAAATGTCGTGTATGATGTGAAAGTGTTTTTAGATGCTGATGATCCACCTTCAGGATATATTCCAAGAAAACTTGTTTTGCCAAAGGCACCTGCTGTAAAGCAAATCAGTTCTCCTAAGCCACTTGCATCAGTGTCTGTGATAAACAATGAAGGTGGAACATGTGCTGGTACTGACAAAGGGAAGTCAGTTAAGCCACACACACCTACAGTAACACAGACACAGAATTCAAAATCTACAGATACAAGTAGCTTGGTAAAACCCATTAAGGGACTAGACTTTCATTCTAGTTCATTTGATGTGGGTGAGAACTCCAAACCCAAACAACCTTTGAATACTTCAAAACCTGTTTTTCAAAAGGCAGCACAAATCAAAGGTGGTCAATCCACTCTTGCTAAACCGTCACCCCACTCACAATTTGCTACTTATGCATATGGGAGAACTGGTGATGGGGCAGCAAATGTGAAACCACGGAGGAGGAGGAGGAGAAATCGCAAGAAGAAGAAGAACTCTTTTACTGCTTTTCCTAAAAGGGGAGGTCAAGATCATTCTGGTCTTGGCTACAACCCACGTAGTTGTAATTTAAACTTGAACTCAAAGACTGCAAATACTAATCGCTCTGCGAATTTTGAAAATTTTACAGCTTTTAGAAATCAAATCTGTTCAATGTTTGATAATTACATGCGTGTTGATTTGCCTGGTAATGCCAATACTTATCGTAAGTCAGGTGGTCCTCCCAGGAAAAGAAGTAACAAAATGGCAAAGCAAAGTGCTTCGCCTCCTGTGAAGTCTTCTAAGCCTAAGGAGAAATCCGAAAAAGACACTTCATCGGAAGTTAGGAAACCCATGTGGCAATGGGTTCCTAAACAGCTAGTCTCCTTATATGCATGTGCATAGGGGGAGCCTCGGTGTTGCATACACCTAGGGGGAGCTTTTATATATATGTTGTGTTACTAACTCTATCAGATCCAATCTGCTATGGATACCATTCCTACTTTTTCTTGCAGGTTGAAGTACGGCTTCTGAATACTTCAATTCAGGACCCAATGATCAATTTTACGACTTCTGATCACCTGTGTCAGAACTCAAGCAAAATCCAAAGCAGGTTAGAAGCTATCGAGAAGGCTGACGTGGCTAAAAACCAGCGGATTGGGGCCATTGAGAAAGCCTTAGCCGCCAAGGAACAAGAAGACAAAGCCCGCCGAGCCGAGATCGAGGAGCTTCGTAAAGCGGACGAGGACAGACAGAAAGAGCTGGATGAAGCCAGACACCTTATTAAGGGCAAGTTCGCTGAAGGGGAGCGCCCGTCTTTTGGAGACTCGAGCCGCTCTCCCACTCCTGTCCTCCGTCTACAACCACCACCACTCGCTGAAGAAGTCCTCGGCTATGTTTCGGAAGCCGAGCACCAGTTGGTCATCACTTCTCTCACCTCTCAGATCGATACTCTAGAGAGAGAAACGACTCAGTACAAGCAACTCGTGGCCACCAGGGACCTTCAGCTAGAGATTGCATTGCGGAGGGTCCGCGAGCTTGAGGAAACTTGCAGATCTCAGGCTCAGCCCTCCAAACGACCCCATGATGATCCGGACGACTCTGCCACAGATCCTCATGAGGGGGAGGTACCGTCGAAGAGGCTTCGCCTTGACCTTCCCTCCGGCTCTGGAACCGCCGCCGATGATACACCGGCCGACACGGCCCCTCCAGCAGATCAGCCCGCAGATCCGGAAGATCGTCCCACGGATGTTTGGAACTCCAATTCTGACGATGACGACCTTCCGGCCGATGCAGCAAACTGGAAGTATGAGGCTATCCCAAAGGATGTGGCCGTCCAGTTTCCTCACGAGAAGGTGACTCCCGCTATAGACTTGATCGATCCAAACACCGCGCCGACAGATCCGTTCGAGCTTCACATCTTTGACGAGGCAAGGAAGATCCTGAACCAGCTTGCCCAAAGCCTTCGGTTTTGGAAATGATCGGACAACATCGTATCTAGCGCGGAGTACGACACCTTTCTCCCTACTGTACAGACGCCTGAGGCTTTCACGGGTCAACAGCCGATCAGACTTGGTTGGAACCACACGGTCATTTTCAGACCCTTCCTGGAGGAATCCTTCACACGGATCTTCCAACAGGATCGCCTTTTCACGTGGTCCAAGAAGGTCTTTTTCGGGCTATCTCATATCAAGAAGCGTCGCCGTCAAACCGCGTACATCTACCAAAGGAAGCTCAGTTGGAACGAGCATGGGCAGATCAGAAAGAAGCACCGGTTCACCAAGGTAACTGATGTCCGACCTTACAAATTCGGACACCAGCTATTCCTTGAGTTCCACGTGCGTATGTACAACCCTGGCAAGCCCGACGGGAACCTCAGAGACTTCATGTTCACGGAAGCTGATCTGGACAGCATTGATCTCGACGATCTCCTCACACTCATCAGACACCTTGAGGGCCCGATTCTAAAACCAGACTACTTCAGAGACGGTCTGGAGGTCCTCAAGAGGTACGTACGGCACTCGATCGACCTCGCGCATCTCACTGATTATCAGATGGCGATTGAAAGCAGACAGCAGAAGGTAAATCTGCTTCGTCCCAACCTGGAGGCCAATCTACTTGACCAATACCTGCCCTACTTTCCGACGAGAGTTCCAGAGCATGGTGTTGTGTACCTCACCTTCAGGAAGAATCAGCGAAGGTTCATGCGTTTCAGTGAGCTATCCAGCTTTCTGTGACGGCACCCTTCTGTACGTGTACAACGGGATGAAGCGTCGTCTGCTAGAGAACAACATGCCTGCGTACAAGGGCACTCAGTGGAAGAGCAAGCTGATCGAGGCCTTGGATCTGATCGAGAACAAGCTGAAGGAGAGACTGATGCTGAGAAGAGTAGAGACTGCGATGGAGCTCCGTACGAGATCGATCCGCGAATGGGATGAGTACTTGCAGCTCTCGCAGTGGGAACCAGCTTTGAAGTATCCGCCGCCTTTCTGACTTCTTCCCAAAGGGGGAGATTGTTAGACCATGAGTGGTTTAGTTGTAAAGAAGTCAGGGGCGTATTTTGAACACTTGTAATAGTTAGTTTGAACAATACTTTTGTGC
The DNA here is from genome assembly GCA_030169165.1 of Centaurea solstitialis. NCBI lineage: Eukaryota > Viridiplantae > Streptophyta > Magnoliopsida > Asterales > Asteraceae > Centaurea > Centaurea solstitialis. The sequence goes on along the minus strand of CM058042.1, from coordinate 44,763,442 downwards.
GCCTCTTAAAAGAGTCATAGACTCTAGGGGTGCTTTGTGTAACTTCGACTCTATAAATATGGGTCGCTAGTTAACGTTTTTTAATAATCAAGTAACTGACAACTTTTGTTATATGCTTTGTCGTGTTCTTTATCTGTACATTTATTGCTTGATTACTGTTATTTGAGCATCATTAAAGTCTTGTGATTGCTTGTAGTGGTCCTATTATCGCATCCTTAGAGATTCACGGACTCACAACTTTTGACGTGGGTGAGACCTCTCAGGTAAAGCCTAATCAACCTTTCAGTTCCACTAAACCTAAATTTTCAAAAATGTCATCTGGAAAGGGTGGCAAATCCATTTCTGATAAACCGTCCTCTAACTCACACCGTGCTTTGAATGCAGATGCGAGGAGGAAAGATGGTGGAAAGAATGTGAAGCCACCAAGAAAGGATCATCAGGAGAGAAACAACACCTTTACTGCTTTCCCTAAGAAGCGTAGTCCTGGCCGTGCGGGTTTAGGCTATGCTCCACCTAGTGTAGGATTTCATTCGAATATGTCTGTAAACCGTAATCGCAACTTAAACAATGCTTTTGATACGTTTCGTAATGACATGTGCTTTATGTTTGATAATTTTCTGCGCTATGGTGTGTCTAACTCTTTCAGTGCTTCTAAATCTAATGTCAAATCTCGAAAGAGAAGGGGAAGAAAAAGAGGAAAAGCTAAATCCTCTTCGTCAGTGGAGTCTCCTCCGCCTAAGTAGAAATCCGAAAAGGGGACTGCACCAACTGATTTATCTGTCTCTAACCCAAAGGAACCCAATTGGCAATGGGTCCCTAAACAAGCTTAATCTGTCTTGCAGGTCAATCATGTGTGGTACTTCGATTCTGGCGCATATAGACACATGATTGGTCAGAGATCCTTCCTTTTCGACTATGTTGAAAGGTTTCAGGGATATGTTAAAACTGCCGACAAGACACCTAAGCCAATGGTGGGTTATGGGAAAATCACGGACGGAAGATACAGCATCAAAGATGTAAGGTATGTCGAGGGGTTAGGGTACAACATGTTCAGCTCCAGTCAATTCTGTAACAATGGATACTGGGTGAAGCAATTTCAATACGGAAGCGATGTGAATGATGAAGACAACAACGTCGTCCTTAGTGCACGGAGGAACGGCAATCTTTACTCCACTGTCTTCCGTTCAATCCCTCAGACACACCCTCAGTTTGAAGCACTTTCTAATCCGAGGAATGCAATCTATTTGCTCGCTAAGGCATCAAAGGAGGATAGTTGGTTGTGGCATCGAAGACTTTGCCATCAGAACTTTAAGGACATGAACAAGCTGGTTTCAAAACGCCTTGTCAAGGGATTACCGGAGACTCGTCTTTCCAAGGACACACTTTGTCCTGCTTGTGAGCAAGGAAAGATGAAGAGAAGCTCCCATCCACCGAAGATGGATTCAAACAGAAAAAATCCCCTTGACATGATACACATGGATCTGTGTGGACCTACAAGAACTGAGAGCCTAGCCAGAAAGAAGTATATGTTGGTTCTCGTCGATGAGTTCTCAAGGTTCACCTGGCTTGAATTTCTTCGAGCTAAATCTGATGCTGTAGATCGAATCATTGCCTTCATCAAGCGAATTCAAGTTCTTTTGGGTCGTCGGGTGAAGAAATTAAGAAGTGACAACGGAACCGAATTTCGCAATGCCAAGCTGCAATCCTTTCTTGAAGATGTGGGAATTTCTCACAACTTCTCTGCCGTGCGCACTCCTTAACAAAATGGAGTTGTGGAAAGGAAGAACCGGACGTTAGTCGAAGCAGCTCGATCCATGATGGCTCATTCAGGCGTCCCTCAATCATTTTGGGCTGAAGCAGTCTCCACAACATGCTACACGCAGAATCGTACCTTGATCGTGAAGCGAACCGGTAAAACCACCTACGAGATGGTCGAACAGCGTAAGCCAAACATCGATTACTTTAGAGTTTTTTTGATGTAAATGCTATGTTTTAAATGACCGGGATGATTTGGGAAAGTTTGAACCCAAGTCTGATGAGTCTATCTTCATCGGATACTCGCATAACTCAAAGGCTTATAGGGTTTCAACAAACGGACCCGAACCATCTTGGAAAGCTCAAATGTTGACTTTTCTGAAACCGAAACCTATTCTGTTGCAAGTCCGAGTAATGTAGATGCCTCATTCCCTGAACTGTTCACCGAACCACCGAGCACAGATTCTTCCACTAACTCTTTTGCTTTAAACTTTATAGACCTCGCAGATTACGATCTACCCACACTCACGGGTCCGATTGTAGTACCTGCTCATGCTGGTTCAACCACTACTTTCGTGACATCTGATGCCTTCATCACTGAGCCTTCTTCAAGCACTTCTACAAACTCAGTGACACCAGAGTCGGCGGTCTCTCCCCCTAAAACTTCATCCGCTGCCTCACCGGAACCCGTCCGAGAACAGACCCCACACCCTGTTCTTGCACCAATCCCGGAAGAATCTCCGCTACCCTCACCTAGTTCAGCTCAAAGAACCTATGCTCAGGTAGTGCGTGAGCCCCGGTTAGAGGCAGCACCGCAGACTAATCTGGAAGCAGGATCATCGAGTAGAAACCAGCAAGAGGTCTTTGCAGTGCAAGATGAGAACGACGCATCCAACAACCAACAAGCTTATGTCACTCTTCCACACACTAGAAAGTGGACACGAGATCATCCCCCCTCCCAGATCATCGGGAGTCCCTCACAACCTGTTGAGACGCGATCCTCAAAGAACGTAGAAAACCTGTTGTCCCAATAACAATGAAAATAGAAGAGAAATGGATGGAAATCCTACTAATGAGATGAAATCAAATGAATATCTTAGTAAAACTCAACAATGGTGAACTTTGCCCAATTTGGTATGTATGATTTCATTACACAAAACCCTAGGAATCCTTTACCTTATATAGGTAAAAGGAATTTTGACAAAGTTACGAGAAAGGCCCCCGAGGTTACAAACCTCTAAACAAGGGCATAACAAAACAAGATTGTTTACATAAAAAGGAAACTAAGCTAGAAAGCGGTTTAAAGATAGATGATTCTGACTCTTCTCAACACCTGGGTTCTACAATCTCCCCCTTTGAGAAGAAGTCAGAATGGTGGTGGAAGCTCCAGTGCAGGCTCCCACTTGGACATCTGCAGGTACTCTTCCCACTCGCCTATGATCCGTGCTCTCATCTGCATCGCAGCCTCTGCCCGTCTGTACATCATCCGCTCCTTAAGCTTCCTCTCGATCAACCTCATTGCCTCCAGCAGCTTTCCTTTTCCATCTATGATTCTTCGACTGGGTACCTGATCCGCCAGCAGTCTGCTCTGCATGCCATTGTAGACATAAAGGAGGGTCCCGTCGCAGAACCTGGAGAGCTCTCCAAACCTCATAAACCTGCGCTCCTTCTTCTTCCGAGTCATGTAAAGGACTCCATGCTCAGGTATCCTGGTTGGCATGTAAGGCGTGTAGGCATCGATACCAGGAACGAGCAGGTTTGGTCTCAGCAGGTTGACCTTCGGCTGGCGGCTTTCTATGGCAAGCTGGTAGTCCGTCACTCTCGCGAGAGAAATTGCGTGACGGACGTATTTCTTCAGAATCTCCGTGCCATCTCTGTAGTGCTCTGGTCGGAGGATCGGGCCTTGGAGGTACTTGATGATCGTGAGAAGGTCTTCTAGATGCACCCGATCTAAGTCAGCTTCCGTGAAGGTCCAGTTCTGCAGTTCACCTCGAGGGACACCGGTGCCGTACATGCGAACATCATATTCAAGGAATAACTGATGGCCATGTCTGTAGGGGCGCATAGCAGTTACCTTGATAAAGCGACGTCTGATCCTCTGGCGTCCATGAGTGGCCCAGTTGCACATTCGCTGATGCACGTACGCTGTCCTCCGTCTCTTGTTCTTGATGTGAGAGATCCCGAAGTAGACTTTTCGGGACCAGGCGTGCAGCTTCTCTTGCTGGTAGATGCGGGTGAACGTTTCTTCTAGGAACGGACGGAAGATGATGGAGTGGTTCCAGTTGAGCTGGATGACAGTAGGAGCATCGGTTTCTGGATCGGTCGAGTGGACGGTCCGTGGGGCTTCTGGAGTTGGAAACTTGAGCGCTGAGAGGAGGTTGGCGTAGTCAGGATCCTTGACTAGATCGTCTCCCTTCTGATAGACCCTTAGGCTCTGAGCTAGCGACCGCAAGATCTTCCGGGCTGCTTCCGGAATCTGGAACTCTGAAGGATCAGTCGGCGCTGCTTCTGGTATAACGGCATCAATCTGAGCCGTGTCCGTCATTTGGGGAAACTGAACTGACTCCCCTTCCGGAATCCTCTCATATCGCCAACTCCCCATGTCCGGTATGTCTTCTGTCTCAGAATCGACATAGGGAGCTTCGGCAGTCTCGAAGTCTGTGGGAGCACTCGACGGGGCGGCTGAGGAACCTGGAGCTGGAGCTGATGAACCGGAGCCGGAACCAGGTTGGAGGTCGGTGCGAAGCCGTTTTGCAGCTTGTACCTCCCCCTCATGAGGACCTGGTGCGGAGTCATCAGGGTCATCATGCCTCCTCTTCGAAGGCTGAGCCTGGGACCGACACACGGCCTCCAGTTCTCTAATCCTTTGTTGTAGCAGCTTGATCTGGGCAGCTTGATCTCTGACTTGGGCGGACAGGCGGTCATTCTGAGTGGTGTAGGAGGTGACCATCATCAAGTGCTCCACCTCAGTGACGTAGCCTGGGATCGGTGGAAGGTCGTCCGAAGTCGGAGGAGCGAGCCTGAGGACGTCTTCAGTTGGCCTGGGAATGGGAGCTTCGGTAGATGGGGCAGCCTCAGAATGTTTGCCCTTGATCCTCCGTTTGAGCTCGTAGAGCTCCGCATCCCGGTCTTCTTGAAGCTTGCGCGACGCCTCAAGATCGGCTAGTCTCTTCCTCTCCGTCTCGGCCAAGGCTTTCTCGAGTGCCTCGACCCGCGCATCCCGAGCCTGATTGGCTTGCTCCACAGCTAATAACCTGCTTTGGACGACTTTAAGGATGTCGTCCGAATCCGTCGGACCTATAAGTCCCGTTGGTGCAGGGGCGGTTTTAGGGATTCCGCCCGAATCCGTCAGGCTCAAAAGCCCCGGTGTTGCGTGAGCATCTTTATAGACTTTGCTCGAGTCTGTCGGACCCGGTCCCGGAAGAGCTAAACCCGGTGCCACTTGGGCTCCAGTTGACGAGTAGAGTCCTAAAGAGGTACTCTCTCGGCCCGATGTCACCGCTGGGATAATGCTGACGGTGTCGGGGCTTCCGGTGGATCCTCGAAGGGCGTCCAATGACGCACCAACTCTCCCCGTTCCGGCCTCGCCACTTGGGCGGGCAGATGATGCATCCAAAAGTGTCCTAGACAAATGAACGACCCTAAAGGTCTCAGTAACGGGCTCTAGGACGACTGGTGCTCTGAAAGACGTCGAGAGGTGGGGCAGAGCCTCTCTCATTTCAACACCGGCAGACTCCGATTGAGTGGCCGGTGGAAGTTGAGCTAAATCCCCGTGAGAATGTGAAACGACCATCTGTTGAGAGATGGCCGAGTGGCTGGTTTGGGCGTGCAAATGCGCTGGTTGGCTGCCAGCGACTTGACCTGACGTCAGCGAGTGACCGGTCTGTATGAGGGTTGCCTCTGTGAGGGTTGAACTCTGGGCTAAAGGGATATCCAATTCTAACCTATGCGGCTCTTCTTCTACATCCGCCTCCTCTAATTGAGCCCAAGGCTCGCTCAACTGGACCTCTACGTCTGCGGTCTCTTTTTCTCTGCTCTCTCTCTCCTTTTCTCCCCTCTCTCTCTCTTCTTCTTCTTCGCTGTCTTCTCGACCCCAGCCGGTAGCTACCTCGGCCTCACCTTCTTCCTCCTGACCAACAGTTCGGTCATCCGACGCCAGATCCGCAATAAGAGTGGGATCACCAGAAATCCTGTCGTCGTTGAAGGAGGAGGTGGCTTCATCCAAATCTATCACTTGGGCCTTCCCGCCCTTTGGTGGATCTGATAGTTGAAACTCGGAGTCAGATCCGTAGTCAACTTGTTCTGATTCTGTCGCCTCGTCATCGGGCTCACGACGGTCCTTGGGAGTGTGCTCGGAAGATTCGTGACCGCCGGAGTCATCGCCAGATGGTTCGCCTGAGGGTTCGCCTCCCTGAGAAGTGACTGCCGCCGAGTGAGGTGGTGGAGGAACATGTGCTTGTTCTTGTGGGGAAGCTTCCACGTCCTCCCCAGTAGGTTGTTGCGGCGGCGTCGGCGATCGGCGCTCTTCCGATGACGAGTGGATCGGTGACTGCTGAAGGGTGCCCATGTACTGCTTTACCCTGAAGTGACTCGTGTACTCGCGCGTGCGGATGGCCTCAGAAGATTCCTCCACAACTGTAGGAGTGCGAGCACGAGTGGCACGGTTCTGAATCATGGTCTGGTATGCACCGGCTCTAGAAGTGTGCGGAGTGGCAGACGTACCGACTATTCTACCCGCTCCTCCCCTGACGTCAACTCTCATCACTCCCGAGCCAGAAGCTCCCCCACTGGAGCTCTGGCCCGCCGTACCAGAGGCACGGCTTCTAGTTAGGACGGGTTGCACGTCTTGGGCAGGGCTCCCCGGCTCTGAGGAGTCCGTAGACGTGTCTTCTAAACCTACGGAAATTCGGTACATCCTAACGCTCATTGACCTACGGTCTGCCATGTTTAGCACGTTAGCCGGAATGTGCATCTCTACCTGACCAGGCCGCAGAGTCTTCTTGTTGGCTCGGCCGATCTGCTGGCTTTCGAAGCGGAGATGGCGTAATCTGAGTCTGACAGCCCGGTTCTGAGTCATGTGATCTCGGATGACCAGACTGAAGAAGCGCATCCAAGGGATGGATGTGTGTTTTGTGCGTCCTGGCCCAGCTCTGACATCACCGATGATGTCCGCCCAGATTTGCTGAGCAAAGTCGATCCGCCTTCCGTAGGCGACCGCATGGAAAATGTGCCAGAACTGGGTGGATGCCTTGTCCACGCCATGGGTCTTCGAAGAGATCGTGCGGTTGAGTATGTTGAAGAAAGAGTACCAGATTGGGGGCAGCATTCCCTGCGAGATCTGGGAGATTCCTCTCGGCCTGTTGTTCTCAGTGTAGTGGACTCCGATCGCGAGCACTTCGCTGAATAGTTCAGGTCCAGACACGAGAGGGTCAAACGGGGCCTCCGGAGTTGCAGCTGGCAGACGAAGGATTCTGCGAAGATCCTCCATAGTGAAGACCAGATCAGTCTGGTCCACTCGGCCGATGATGGTTTGAACTCCGTCCCGGTTCTCAACACGGGAAGTGTTCCAGAACTGCTGCAGATAAATCATCGGGATGGCAGCAGTGGCTTGCATCGCGTATGCAAGGGGGTGAGCTCGGAGAATCTCGAGAACAACGTCATCTTGGACGGTGAAGTTCGCCAAGTCAACGAACTGGTTGTTCTGGTGGATCTCGACGATGTCTGCCGGGTTGATCAGTGCGAGATCAGCAGCGTTGGCGGCGGGTGAAGTAGGAGCAATCGGTTGTTGATCAGCCATTTCTGCAAAACATTAAGTGTTAGAAATATTACAACGTGAAAAGACTATACCCTCGACTAGACGCGAGTCGGAAAACCTCGAAAACCCAGTAAAGAGTGTTTCGTATTTTCCGAGTCGAAAAACGAGCAAACATACGAGGGGAGTTTTCCGATTCGGAAAAGGATGTTTTCCGAGTCGGAATACTCAACACTTGGTAAAATAGCACAGGGATAAACAGACAAGTTTTCCGATTCGGAAAAGGGTGTTTTCCGAATCGGGAAACTCCCACACTAAGAGAGGAAAACTTGTGGGTTTTCCGAGTCGGAAAACATGGTTTTCCGATTCGGAAAATGTCACAACACTTAGTAAAAAATTGGCAAGACTTGGTCTCTCGATCGAGTCGGAAAACCTTGGAAACCCATATGGGTAGTTCCACGTTTTCCGAGTCGGAAAAGAAGCAATTGAAAACCGAGACCAAGTCCGATTCGGAAAACATAGTTTTCCGAATCGGAAAACATACATGAATGAGCATCGTTTTCCGATGCGGAAAACTTGAACATTCAAGTTTTCCGATTCGGAAAACTTGAATGTTCAAGTTTTCCGAGTCGGAAAACCGAGACTGTTCGAGTTCTCCACTTAGAAACCGCTCAAAAACCGTCGATCTAAGGCCCTAAACTATCAACATTCATTCTAAATCAGTTTATAACAACATTATAAGCAACAATGGATCGTTTTAACGTCCCGAAATCCCATTCCAAGAAGTTTGGGTTTCGGGTAAGTTTAAAAACTTTTAGGCTTCGATCCAGGCATTAAAACACAAGATTTAGATGTTAAAACTATATAAGGGTTGATCGTTTACTTACCAGGAATCCGAAAATGCAAAAAGATCGACGATCGGAGCAATAATGAGCGAAAACCGGAATCGAGCGCGAAGTGGGTTCGGGTGAGAAATCAGAGAGAAAAAGATGAAAATTTGAATTTTGTGAAAAGTAAATCTTGAAAACCGGTATTTATATTTTTACCGAATTACACTGTGTTTGGGTCAAAAACACTGTGTTTGGCTCTCCTTTTGGCTCTCTTAACCCGACTTTCACCATTTGGCAAAAACCACCCCTGGACTTGAAGTTTGAGTAAACTTACAAACAGGTCCCTGAACTTGTATTTTCAGAAAAATTTCAAAACAGACCCTGGACTACAAGTTTCACAAAATTTGCAAAACGAGTCCCTGAACTTTTAAGAAACAGAGAGTGGCGAAGTTAGTCCCCGAACTTGTAAGTTCAAGACATGTATTCTACCGCCCCCTGAACTTTCAAGTTCACAAAAAGTTACAAGTTCAGCCCTCGACTCCCGAGAAAGGAGACTTACCTGGTTCGTCTCACCGGGTTTAGAGCGAGTCCTGGTCTGAAGTAACCAGAAGTCGTAGTGAGGATCCACACCTACAAAATAGAATATAAGAGTGGTATCCAAGGTGATATGGATCCGAGAACGTTAGTGAGCACACCAAACATTAAATACAGGACTTAGGACTCCCCCTCGATTCATGCAACATCTATAGAGTTCCTACAGACTCCCCCTACACACATGCATATAAAATAAGAACTCCCGACTCCCCCTAGACCTCAGGCAGGGAGGTCTAGCATTCCCAACTTGCTTAGGAGGAAAAAGTGACGCTTCTCGTCAAACGGCTTGGTGAACAAATCAGCAAGCTGATAGTCACTCTCAACAAAGTATAGTTCAATGTTACCTTTCTCGACGTGATCTTTGATGAAATGATATCGAATGTCGATATGCTTCGTCCGAGAATGTTGAACCGGATTTGCCGTGATCTGTATTGCACTTTTGGAGTCGCAGTATATGGGAATTCGATGCATGGTGTATCCAAAGTCAGCTAGTTGGGTTTTCATCCACAGAACTTGCGAGCAGCAGCAAGCGGCGGCTACATATTCTGCCTCCGCGGTGGATAAAGAGACGCAAGTCTGCTTCCGGGATGACCAACTGACCAACTTGTCCCCGAGAAATTGACATGCACCAGAAGTGCTTTTCCTGTTTAGCTTACAACCTGCATGGTCTGAGTCTGTATATGCAATTAGTTCAAAGCCAGAATCCTTTGGGTACCAAAGGCCAAAATCCGGTGTGCCCTTCAGATACCTAAGGATTCTCTTGACTGCAGACAGATGTGAATCCCGTGGGTCACACTGAAAACGAGCGCAGACACCCGTGGAAAAGACGATATCTGGTCTACTAGACGTGAGATATAAAAGGGAACCAATGATTGCCCGATAAGTTTTCTGGTCAACCGGTTTACCAGAAGTATCAGCAGAGAGTTGAAAATTTTTGGGCATTGGTGTGGCCGCGGAGTTTGAGCCACCGAAATCAAATCGTTTTAAAAGATCTTGAACATATTTGGCTTGATTTATAAAAATGCCATCAGGGCGTTGTCGAACTTGAAGTCCTAAAAAGAACGTCAACTCGCCCATCATGCTCATTTGGAATTGGGATTTCATGGTGTTCTCAAACTCTTGGCACATCTCAGGCTTCGTAGACGCAAAGATAATGTCATCCACGTATATCTGAACGATAATTAAATCTGTACCTGACTTCTTGAGAAACAGAGTGGGATCGATAGTACCTTTCTTGTAGCCAACTCCGAGTAAGTAGTCAGTGAGAGTTTCGTACCATGCCCTTGGAGCTTGCTTGAGACCATACAGCGCCTTGTCCAAAACATAGACGTGATTTGGGAATCGAGAATCGACGAACCCTTCCGGTTGCTCAACGTACACTTCTTCTTGAAGGACTCCATTCAGGAAGGCACATTTGACGTCCATCTGATAGACTGTCATGTTTTTGTGTGCAGCATACGCAAGGAAGATTCGGATAGCTTTGATTCGGGCTACTGGCGCATATGTCTCATCATAGTCGATACCCTCTTATTGGCGATAACCCTTGGCGACCAGACGAGCTTTGTTCCGGATGATGAGATTATTCTCGTCGGTTTTGTTCCGGAGTATCCACTTGAGACCAATGATTGTCTTTCCCCATGGTCGTTCTACCAAGCGCCAAACCTTGTTTCTCTCGAATTCGGCCAGCTCATCTTGCATGGCGATCACCCAGTCGGGATCTGTGAGAGCTTGCCAAACATCAGATGGTTCGAAATCGCTCAAGAATCCACCGAAAAGGATCAGATTTTCAGTGTGCTTTGCAGATCGAGTGTTTACAGGTTGTGAGGGACTCCCGATGATCTGGGAGGGGGGATGATCTTTTGTCCACCTGCGAGTGTGAGGGTGAGTGACATAAGTCTGTCGGTTGTTGGTGGCGTCGTTCTCATCTTGCACTGCGAAGACCTCTTCTAGGTTCCCACTTGAAGAGCCTTCAGCCTGGTTAATCCGCGGTGCAGCCTCTAACCGGGGCTCTCTGACTACCTGAGCATATGATCGTTGGGCCGTGCTCGGGGAAGGTAGTGGAGCTTCTTCTGGAATTGGAGTAAGAACAGGGTGCGGAGTCTGTTCTTGATCAGATGCCGGTGAAGCTGCGGATGAAACTTCCGATGGAGGAGCCACGGACTCAGGTGTCATGGAGTGAGTTGAAGTGCTGGAGGAGGGCTCCGTGACGAAGGCATCAGATGTCACTGTGGTTGTGGTCGAACCTGTTGGAGCGGGAACTACGATTGGACTCGTTAGAGTGTGCAGATCGTATTCCGCGAGATCTAAAAAGTCTAAAGCGGAAAAGTTAGAAGACGGATCTGTGCTCGGTGGTGAAGGGAACAATTCAGGGAAAGATGCAGACACACTACTAGAACTAGCATTCAGATAGGTTTCAGATTCAGAGAAATCAACATTTGAGCTTTCCAGGATAGTTCGGGTCCGTTTGTTGAAAACCCGGTAAGCCTTAGAGTTATGTGAGTATCCGATGAAGATAGACTCATCAGACTTAGGGTCAAACTTACCCAAATTATCCCGGTCATTAAGAACATAGCATTTACAACCAAAAACTCTAAAGAAGTCAATGTTTGGCTTACGCTGTTCGACCATCTCGTAAGCGGTTTTACCAGTCCGCTTTACGATCAGAGTCCGGTTTTGCGTGTAACATGCTGTGGAAACGGCTTCAGCCCAAAACTGTTGAGGAACTCCAGAATGAGCCATCATGGATCTTGCTGCTTCGACTAACGTCCGGTTCTTCCTTTCTACGACCCCATTCTGTTGAGGTGTGCGAACTGCCGAGAAGTTGTGAGTGATCCCCACTTCTTCGAGAAAGGATTGCAGCTTTGCGTTGCGGAACTCAGTACCGTTGTCACTACGTATTTTCCTCACCCGACGACCCAAGAGAACTTGTGTGCGTTTGATGAAGGCTATGATTCGTTCAGCAGCTTCTGATTTGTCTCGAAGAAATTCAATCCAAGTGAACCTAGAGAATTCATCTACGAGAACCAGCATATACTTCTTTCTGGCGAGACTTTCTATTCTCATAGGTCCACAAAGATCCATGTGTATCAGGTCTAGGGGACTTTGGCAATTCGTATCCATTCTCGGTGGATGAGAGCTTCTGGTCATCTTTCCTTGTTCGCACGCAGGACAGAGAGTGTCCTTGGAAAGGCGAAGCTCAGGTAGTCCCCTGACTAATCCCTTAGAAACCAGCTTGTTCATATCTTTGAAGTTCTGATGACATAGTCTGCGGTGCCATAACCAACTGTCCCCTTTTGATGCTTTTGAGAGCAGACAGATCGCATTCTTCGGGTTAGCTTCAAACAGGGGGTGTGTTTGAGGGATTGAACGGAAGACGGTTGTGTAGAGATTGCCATTCCGCCTGGCGGAGAGAATAGCGTTGTTGTCTTCATCGTTCACGTCACTTCCATACTGAAAGGTCTTCACCCAGTATCCGTTATCACAGAACTGGCTGGAGCTAAACATGTTGTACCCCAATCCCTCCACATAACGTACACCCTTGATGATGTACTTTCCATTGGTGATTTTTCCCGACCCTAATATCGGCAACGGCGTTCTGTCCGCAGTCTTTATGTATCCCTCAAACTTCTCAACGTAGTCGAAGATGAAGGACCGCTGCCCAGTCATGTGTGAGTGAGCCCCCGAGTCAAAGTACCACACATGACTGATCTGCAAAACAATTAGGCTTGTTTAGGGACCCATTGCCAAATGGGTTCCTTAGGGTCAGAAACAATTGAATTGGTCGATGCAGTCTCCTTTTCGGATTTCTCCTTAGGCTTAGGGGACTGCACTGACGAGGAAGGTTTCCCCTTTCCTCTTTTTCTCCCTCTTCTCTTTCGAGATTTGATTTTAGGCACATCAGCATTAAAAGAATTATAAACACCATAGCGCAGAAAATTGTCAAACATAAAGCACATGTCATTACGCAAAGAGTCAAAAGCATGAGTTAAATGTCGATTACGTTTTACAGACATGTTTGAATTAATTCCTACACTAGGTGGAGCATAGCCAAGACCCGCAAGGTTAGGACTATGCTGCTTAGGGAAAGCTTGAAAAGAGTTGGGTCTTCCTCGGTGATCCTTCCACGGTGGCTTCACTTCCTGTCCACCATCCTTCTTCCTCCCATCTGCATTACGAGCATGGTGTGAGTTAGATGACGGTTTAATAGGAGAAGAGTTGCCACCCTTTCCAGAAGATGTTTTTGAAAATTTAGGTTTTGTGGAAGAGAAAGGTTGCTTTGGTTTCAACTGAGAGGTCTCACCCACTTCAAAGCTGCTTGAATTAAGGTCAAGACTTTTAATGGGTTTAGCTGAGTTACGAGCATCATTAGACTTTGAATGCTTTTTCTGGAGTCCTTTGGGTGCGTGAGGCTTAACTGACTTCCCCTTGTCAGTACCAACACATTTTTCACCCTTAGGGTTACTGTTCTCAGAAACAGGAGCTCGTGACTCAACAGACTTCTCAGGTTTTACAAAAACAGATTTTGGCCCTTTTGGGATAAAGCCTGAAGGATCATCACCTTCATCTAAGAACACCTTCAGATCGTATTCAACGTTAGGATCATGGATAGTCTTTGGTTCGGTTATCCTATGGTGTGAGTTGAGTGGTTCATCATCATCTGACAGTAAGGTGTAATAGTCCTCTGGATCCGCAACGGATTTGGTTTAGGAATCAACTATCGGATGGTTTAGGAGTGGAGTAGTCCTATCATTAACTGAGTCTGAAAGGTTTTCAAAGTACATGACTTTTCTTTTCAAGATGGAAGTTGACACACGTTGGTTGGTTAAGGCCACACGATAATTGATCTTTTCATCATGATCAAGTTCTCTTGCAATTTCTGAATGAACATTTAGGAGAACATATCGTGCCTTAAGATCCGCAACCTTGAGTTGAAAATTAGTAAAGGTTGAGGCTGCGGTCTCACACTCTGAAGACATTCTAATTCTCTCGGCATTAGCCTTGATCAAGTCTCTCTTCAAAGTGTGAACCAAGTTGTCTTTTTCAGAAATAAGCACTTTCAGATTCAGTATCTCATGTTGACATGCGTCCAGATCCATGGCTTTTAGTCTAAGTCCAAACATTTCCTTCTCTAGTTCGACTAGGTCGGGACTCTTAGTTGCGGAAACATCCTCTGGGTGGGATAACTAAGGTCTCTTCTGAAAAATCCATCTTCCTAGTGTCATAACTAGTGTTAAGGTCTGAGTAGTTGATGGGAGGCATAGCTACCCTAGGGGTCCTAGCTTTGATGCCTTCCCATGTGGACTTAGTGTTTGTTGGGTCACTGGCCGGAACAAAGATAGGCTTGTTGGGAGTAGGGCTAGTGGGTGGACTGCTAGAGGTGCTGTTCGTTGGACTGATGGTCGTGGTTATGGTCTCACCATTTATAACTTCGGTATATGTGACAGTCTGCCTAACAAATTCCTCGGTCACATGTCCTCCCACTAGGGCAGGTTTGGGTTTGGAGGCGGCCATGTCCTCAAAATTGTACAGATTAGAAGGTGCCTTTTCTAAAACATGGTTTTCAGACAGTCCAAGTCCGGGTCTGGCTTTATAGAAAGGATTTTTGTTGGCATGCTGCGTAAGAATGCTCAGGGTCTGCTCAGATTGTCCTCTTTTAAAGTTGTTATCTTCAAGCTCTTGAATTTTGGAAAACAGTCTAGTTCTTTCTTCTGAAAGCAACTGAAATTTTAGTTGGAGCTCACCATGGTCACTGTTAAGTTCCTCATGGGTTTTCTGAAGACAACTGAGTTTGTTGGACAAATTGGACTCTCTGACGCTAGACTCAAGAGTCTCACGATTGTACACTATGGTCAAGTCCTCAAGAGAGCTTTTGTATATGGCACTGTCGATTCTAAATTTCGTGACGAGAGATCGTTCCGATTGGAGACATCTCTCAAGTTCACAAATTCTAGATTCTAACATTGTCACATCATCAGTTAAGTCAGGAATAGTGGATACCTCAGAAGCGTCGAGGTCTCGATATGTGCTGGGGCCAACAGCTTCAGGTCCTTCGAAGTCTGCCATCAAACACGGACCCCCAACAAGATGATCTTCCTCGTCTGAGCTTTCTTCCTCACACACCCAGTTTTCCTCATCGACTAGCAGAGCAACTCCCTTCTCTTTCTTCCTCATCAATGCTGCCTTCTTCTCAAAGTATGCAGCATCCTTGTATCTGACAGGGCAGTTGTTCGCATAGTGACCCAGCTTGCCACATTTGAAGCATGATGTAGTGGCACTAGCGGTCTTTTGAGGAGCTGGGGTAGGAGCACCACTATTCACCGGAGCTGGAGGAGCATTCAACCTTTGATCACCAATCTCAACAGGACCTTGATGATGTCCGTCTCTCGGGGCTTGCCTGGAAGAACCACTCTGATGGTTGCCTTCTGGATAGTTTCTGTTCCCGTGATCAATTTGTCCTTCAAATCCACGGTAGTTCCTTTCTTGTTCTTGTCCATAACCCTGACCACCTGGACCGCCTTCAAGTCTTCCATATCTTCCATCTTGGCCACCTTCGTACCCGCTGCTGTATCCCTGACGATCAATGTATCCTGATTCAGGAGTGTAGTTTCTCTGGTTCTGTCGATAGTTGATATGAGAGACCTGTCCTCTCCAATCTCCCTGATCTCCAGGGCCTCCCTGATAGTCCAGGTAGGTGTTATCTCTGTAGCTTCCCCGAGCTTCCCTATACTGACCTTGATCACCACGGTATCTTCCTGGATGCTGATTCTGATATCTGTCCCCTTGCTGGTATCCTCCTCTTCCTTGATTCCCAAACTGAACTCGTTCCTGCTGGTAGTGTCCACCTCGGCCTTGTCCCATCCTTCCTCCACTGGGGTATCCAGATCCCCTAGGTCTGCTGTATCCACGTTTGGAATTCAGCTTTTGTACGCTATTTGAGATGAGGGCAAGGGACTCATTCACATGAAAGAGTTCATCATCAGAGATTGAGATGATCAACGGATCATCTGGATGTTGATAGCTTGGACTATAGTTCGAGTTGAACTCTTGGGAGTTTGAACCATAGTTCACGTTGAACTCCTGGTTGTAGTTCTCCTGATAGTGCTGAGGTGGTGACTGGTTGTACTGCTGAGGAGATGAGTTGTTGTACTGCTGATGCTGGAAGGGAGCTGAGTTTGATCCTCCACATGGTACTGCCGCGAGTGCCAGAGGGTCAACAGTATTTTTGAACTTGCCTCCAGTGATGAATTCCTCATGCTGAACCATCATGCTAAAAAGGTCGTGTAGACCCATGATCCCCAGATTTCGGCTCAGCTGCAAGTTGATCGCCAGATTTTGCCATGCCGGTGTTAGGTTCTTCAGGAACTTAACATTCACCTCGTACTTTGACTTCTCTATCCCGAGTCTTCGTAGATCATTCACGAAGGCGTTCAGTCTTTGATAAGACTCGGTGAGGGATTCGGTTTCCCTGGCTTTGAAGCCTTCGTAAGCATTTAGGGCACTTTCCTTTTGACTCTCGAGAGCGGTGTCACCTCCCTGCATTTGCTGCTCTATTTCTAACCAAACGTCTCGTGCGTTTGTCAGACTATCCACTCTTGCGTACATATCATTGGGAAGAGCCATAATCAGAAGGGTCAGTGCACGCTTGTCAACGAGGTGCCGGGCTCTTTGTTCTGGATTGAACATCTCAACTGGCTTTTCGACTACATACGACGGAAGTTCGGGACACGTATCTGTTTTGGGAACAGCGGCAACCGTGACAGTTGGTCGGATTGGGCCTTCACGGATTGACTTCATGAGATTTCCGTCGAGCATGTCTAGGAAGTGTATCATCCGGCGCTTCCATTGCTGGTACTCGCCCATCACCAGGACGGGAGGGCGAGTTTCGGAACCAATCCCCAGGATTTCCTTCGACATTTCTAAGAAGGGAATGAGACCTCCTTGAAAGATTCACTTGGCTTGAACGCAGAAAAGGTTTTGAAAAAGCTGGTGTTTCGAGCGCCTCGGGACACAGAAAGCTTGGAAAAGTAAAAGATTTTGAAAGCAAGCTTAGTGTCGAATTTGAGAAACAAAACGGCAAGAGTTTCGGCTCAAAGAGGCGAAATCCGACTTGGAAACAGATGTTTTCCGATTCGGATTTGGCTCAAAACAGTATGGTGCGGAAAACACTCTTTTCCGATTCGGAAAATGAGCTTTTCCGATTCGGAAAAGGTCGGTGCTAAAAAGGGACACGAAAAGAGAAACTTCTCAAGAGCAAGACCCCGAGTCAGAGACTCGTTTTCCGATTCGGAAAACAGAGTTTTCCGATTCGGAAAAGGAGAGTTCTCCGATTCGGAGAATGAGCAATTTCCGACTCGGAAAATTTGAGCTGATATTTCAGCTCTTGTTTTCCGATTCGGAAAACCTGCACAGAAAGCTCGAAAAATTTCTTAAAAACACTTAAAAACCTCTTAAAAATCAGTGTTTAGACCCCCAAAATGTAGGAAAATGCTTAGAAAACTATGGGGAATCACTTAACACTTAATTTAAGCCCTTTTAAAACACCTTTTGGATTGAAAATCCAAAAGTTTTGAAAAACTCAAAACTTGAAAAACCTTTAAAATTTTTTAAAAAATCAAACCAAAAGCCAAGGAATCAACAAGTTTGGCTCTGATACCAATTGTTGTCCCAATAACAATGAAAATAGAAGAGAAATGGATGGAAATCCTACTAATGAGATGAAATCAAATGAATATCTTAGTAAAACTCAACAATGGTGAACTTTGCCCAATTTGGTATGTATGATTTCATTACACAAAACCCTAGGAATCCTTTACCTTATATAGGTAAAAGGAATTTTGACAAAGTTACGAGAAAGGCCCCCGAGGTTACAAACCTCTAAACAAGGGCATAACAAAACAAGATTGTTTACATAAAAAGGAAACTAATCTAGAAAGCGGTTTAAAGATAGATGATTCTGACTCTTCTCAACACCTGGGTTCTACAAAACCTGATTCTATTCGGAGGGTTCTTAAGTGAATTTGAACCCTCGGATGTTTCCCAAGCTCTTACCGATCCTGATTGGGTTTTAGCGATGCAAGAAGAGCTTGCGGAATTCGAGAGAAACAAAGTATGACGTTTGGTAACCAGACCGTGGGGAAAGTCCATAATCGGGTTGAAGTGGATATTCCGGAACAAGAAAGACGAGAACAACCTCATCATCCGGAACAAAGCTCGATTGGTTGCCAAAGGTTATCGCCAGCAAGAGGGTATTGATTACGATGAGACGTTTGCGCCCGTGGCTCGGATCGAGGCTATTCGGATCTTCCTTGCATATGCCGCACACAAGAACATGACAGTGTATCAAATGGACGTCAAGTGTGCCTTCTTGAACGGTGTTCTTCAAGAAGAAGTGTACGTTGAGCAACCGGAAGGATTCGTCGATCCCAGATATCCAAACCACGTGTACGTGTTGGATAAGGCGCTTTACGGTCTCAAGCAAGCTCCTAGGGCATGGTACGAAACTCTCACTGATTACTTGCTAGAAGTTGGCTACAAGAAAGGTACAATCGATCCCACTTTGTTTCTTTGGAGATCAGGTAGTGACTTAATTATCGTTCAGATATACGTGTATGATATTATCTTTGCATCCACGAAGCCTGAGATGTGCCAAGAGTTTGAAAACACCATGAAATCCCAATTTTAAATGAGCATGATGGGCGAGTTGACGTTCTTTTTAGGACTTCAAGTTCGACAACGCCCTGATGGCATTTTTATAAATCAAGCTAAATATGTTCACGATCTTTTAAAACGCTTTGATTTCGGTGGTTCAAACTCTGCAGCAACACCAATGCCCAAGAATTTTCAACTAAATGCTGATTCTTCTGGTAAACCGGTTGACCAGAAGACTTATCGGGCAATCATTGGTTCCCTCTTATATCTCACGGCTAGTAGACCCGACATTGTCTTCTCCACGGGTGTCTGCGCTCGTTTCCAGTGTGATCCTCGTGATTCACACTAGTCTGCAGTCAAAAGAATCCTTAGGTATCTCAAAGGCACACCAGATTTTGGCCTTTGGTACCCAAAGGATTCTAGTTTTGAACTAATAGCCTATACAGACTCAGACCATGCAGGTTGCAAGCTTAACAGAAAGAGCACTTCCGGTGCTTGTCAATTTCTTGGAGACAAGTTGGTGAGTTGGTCATCCCGGAAGCAGAATTGCGTATCTCTATCCACTGCGGAGGCTGAATATGTGGCCGCCGCCTGCTGCTGCTCGCAAGTTCTGTGGATGAAAACTCAACTTGCCGACTTTGGATACACAATGTAGAGGATTCCCATTTACTGCGACTCCAAAAGTGCGATTTAAATCATGGCGAATCCTGTTCAGCATTCTCGAAACGAAACATATCGACATCAGATATCATTTCATAAAGGACCACGTCGAGAAAGGTAATGTTGAACTGTACTTTGTTGAGAGTGACTATCAGCTTGCTGATCTGTTCACCAAGCCGTTTGATGAGAAGCGTCACTTCTTTCTCCTAAGCAAATTGGGAATGCTAGACCTCCCTACCTGAGGTCTAAGGGGAGTCGGGAATTCATTTTATGTATGCATGTGTGTAGGGGGAGTCTTTAGGAGTCTTTGTATGTCTGCATGAATCGAAGGGGAGTGTCATATCTTTATCTGCTTGTTTTTCTAACGTTCTCGGATCCACACTACAATGGATACCTTTCTAGACCTTATTTTGTAGGTGTGGAACCTCACTATGACTTCTGTTTACTTCAGATCAGAACTCGCACAAAACCCAGTTGAGACGTACCAGGTAAGTCTCTTTATTCGTGGATCGGGAGCTGAACTTGTAAATTTTTGTGAACTTGAAAGTTCAGGGGGCGGTAGAGTACATGATCTGAACTTACAAGTTCGGGGACTAACTTTGCCACTTTCTGAATCTTATGTTCAGGGACTCGTTTTGCACTTTTGCGAAACTTGTAGTCCAGGGTCTGTTTTGAAAATTTCTTTAAACTACAAGTTCGGGGACTTGTTTGTAAGTTTCTTGAAACTTCAAGTCCAGGGGTTATTTTTGTCATTTGGTGAAAGTCGGGTTAAGAGAGCCAAAAGGAAAGTCAAACACAGTGCTTAACGGTAAAAATATAAATACCGGTTTTCAAGATTTACTGTTCACAATTTCAAAATTTTTCACTTTTCTCTCTGAATTCTCACCCGATAACCGCTCTCGCAACCGATCCTGTTTTCGCTCGTCTTTGATCCATTCGTCGATCCGAATATGTTTCTGCAATCCTGGTAAGTTCACGAACAATCCCTAAGTAGTTATAACGTTAAATCTAATCGTTTTAAGGTCTGGATCGAAGCCTAAAGTTTTAAAACTTACCCGAAACCCAAACTTCTTGGAATGGGATTTCGGGGCGTTTAATCGATCCAAATATGCTTTTGAACTTGTCTTTTACTGTTTTAGATCAAATGCTAATAGTTTAGAGCTTCAAATCGGAGTTTTGTGAACGGTTTTTGACTTGGAAGATGAACAGTTCGCGTTTTTCCGAACCCAAAACCGTTGAGTATCCTTAAGTGTTTCCCGATTCGGAAAACCAGATAAATCCGATTCGGATTATCAGGTTTTCCGAATCCAAACTTAAGCCTCATTTTTTCATCTGTTATATTTTCCGATTCGGAAAACATGGAACTTCCCTTATGGGTTTCTGAGGTTTTCCGAATCGAGTGTGAGGACAAGTTTTGCTCGTTTATTTTTCCAAGTGTTATTGTTTTCCGAATCGGAAAACTATGTTTTCCGAATCGGAAAACCCATCTCTATGCATGCCTTTATTTTCTAAGTACTTTGTTTCCAGATTCGGAAAACAACGTTTTCCAAATCGGAAAACCCTTCATGTTTATGTGCCTTTTTCTTCTAAGTATAGTGTTTCCCGATTCGGAAAACCATGTTTTCCGAATCGGAAAACTTATCTCTATATTGGCCTTAAATCTTTAAAAGTGCTGAGCATTTCGATTCGGAAAACCATGTTTTCCGAATCGGAAAATGCTCCCCTCGTGTGTTTGCTTGTTTTCGACTCGGAAAATACGAAACACTCGTTTTTTGGGTTTTCGAGGTTTTCCGACTCGCGCCTAGTCGAGGGTATAGTCTTTTTCACTTAGCATCTTTCAGAGCACTTACTAATGCCATCTCACGTCTTGACTTGACAGAAATGGCTCATCAACCGAACGCCCCTCATTCGCCGATCAACAACGCCGCTGATTGCGCACTCATCTCACCGAGCGACATTCGTCCTATCAACCAGAACAACGAATACGTCGACCTGGCTAACTTCGTTGTTCAAGACGATGTCGTGCTCGAAATCCTCAAGGCGCATCCACTGGCGTACGCGATGCAAAGCACTGCTGACATTCCAGTGCTTTACCTTCAGCAGTTCTGGAGGACGTCTCGAGTGGAATCTAGAGACGGTGTCCAGACCATCGTAGGACGTGTTGATCATACCGAGCTGACGATCACCCTGGAGGATCTCAGGCGAATCCTTCACTTGCCTACCGCCACTCCTGAGGCCCCGTTCGAGCCTTTAGTTTCCGGAGCCGAGCTTTTCAGCAAGGTTCTCGCGCTCGGGGTCCATGCCACTCCAAGTCAGAGACTAAACGGGATCTCTCATGTCACCCAAGGGATGCCGCCCCCCATCTGGTTCTCGGTCTTCAACATTCTGAACCGCACGCTATCTTCGAAGACTCACGGCGTGGACCGAGCATCCACCCATCTGTGGCACGTAATCCATTCGGTCGCCTACGGAAGCCGCATTGACGTCGCGTAACAACTCTGGATGGACATCATCAACGACGTCAGGGCAGGCCCTGCAAGGAACCGTCACACATCCATTCCTTGGATGCGTTTCTTCAGCATCATCATCCGTGATCATATGGATCGCCACCCGACGGTCTGACGCAGATCAGGCCACCAGCGCTTCCAGAGCCAGCAGATTGGAAGGATGAACAAGAGGACTCTAAAGCGCGGCCAGGTAGAGATGCCCATCCCGGAGAACGTGTTGGAGATGGTGGACCGTAGGGCGAAGAGTGTTAGGCTATACCGTGTGTCGATAGGCTTAGAAGCCGCGTCCACAGACTCCTCAGAACCGAGGAGCCCTACACCGGACGCGCGACCCGTCCTTCTTAGAAGCCGTGCCATCGGCACGGCGGGCCAAAGCTCCAGTGGGGGAGCTTCTGGCTCGGGAGTTATGAGTGTAGACGTGAGGGGCGAAGCGGGTAGAATTGTACGAATGTCCGCCACTCCACACATCGAGGGAGCCGAGGCCTATCAGAGAGCTGTTGAGACCCGAACTCGTCGAGCCCGCACGAGAACATATATGTCGAAGAATCCACTCCAGTTCTACCAGTACTTGAGCACGTGCTTGGCTACCGAGTCAAGCAATACACTGGGACACTCCAGCAATCCCCCGTTCACTCGTCATCCGAAGATCGCCGCACGCCGTCGCCGCCACAACAAACCGAGCAAGTGGGTGGGGAAGTGGAAGCTTCCCCACAAGAACAAGCACACTTCCCCTCCCTACCTCATGCGAGCGCGGCACCACAACTACAAGGCGAACCATCCGGTGATCCCTCCGGCAATGACTCCGACGGTCATGAGTCTTCTGATCACTCTCATTCTGACCGTCGTGAGGAAGATGACGAGGCTACAGAATCCGAGAAGCTTGATTATGGATCTGATGAAGAGTTCCAAGAGACCAAACCGGCGAAGGGCGGAAAGGCCCAGATGATTGATGCTGATGAAGCTACCTCATCATTCAACGACGACAGGATGTCCGAGGATCCCGTTTTGGCTGGGGATCTAGCATCAGATGACCGAACTGTCAGTCGTGAGGAGGAAGGAGAAGCCGAAGTTGCTACCGGCTGGGGTAGATTAGATAGTGAAGATGAGGGAGAGAGAGAGCGTTTAGAAAAAGAGACTGAAGAGGCAGAGGTCCAGTTGGATGAGCTGTGGGCTCAGATTCAGGAAGCGGTAGGAGAAGAAGAGCCGCATAGGTTAGAAACGGAAGTCCCCCCAACCCAAAGTCAATCCAACAGAGAGGCAACCCACATCGAGACTGGGCACCATATGGTGTCTGGTCAAGACGCTAGCAGCCAACTAGCGCATTTGCACACCTCAACCACCCACTCGACCATCTCTCAACAGATGGTCGTTTCAGTCTCTCACGGGGATTCAGCACAACTTCCACCGGCCACTCACTCGGAGTCTGCCGGTGTTGAGATAAGAGAGGAACTGCCCCACTTCTCGACTTCATTCAGTGCACATCGAGTCGTAGAGCCACTTACCGGGACCTTTGTGATCCCTTTGATTATTAGGACACGCTCGTAGGCCACTCATGTCGAGATCCCTCGGGACTTCACCGGAACGAGGAGATTTGGTGCGTCAGAAGACGCCCTTCGAGGATCCACCGGAAGCCCTGACACCGTCAACATTACACCAGCGGTGACATCAGGCCGAGAGAGCACCTCTATAGGTCTCTTCTCGACAACCGGAGCTCAAGCAGCACTGGGTTTAGTACCACCGGGACCGGGTCCGACAGACTCGAGTGAAGTCTCTAAAGACGCTCATGCAACAACGGGGCTCTTAGGCCTGACGGATTCGGGTGGAATCCCTAAAACCACCAAAGTACCAACGGGACTTCAAGGTCCGACGGATTTGGACGACATCCTAAAAGTCGTCTACTCACGAATGCAAGCCATGGAGGAAGCCATGGAGCGTGCCTTGGCCGAGACAGAGCGGAAGCGATTAGCAGATCTTGAGGCATCGAGGAAGCTTCAGGAAGAAAGGGATCAGGAGCTTTATGAGCTCAAACGGAGGATCAAGGGCAAGCATGCGGAGGACGCCCCGTCAACCGAAGTTCCTATCCCTCGACAGTCCGAAGATGTTCTCCGTCTCACTCCTCCGACCTCGGGCAACCTACCCGACATACCTGTGTACGTTACGGAGGCGGAACATTCCATGATGATCACTTCTTACACCACCCAGAACGACCGCCTCTCAGCCCAGCTCCGAGAGAGAGATACCCAGATAGAGATGCTCTAGTAGCGCATTCGGGAATTGGAGGCCACGTGTCGGTCTCAAGCTCAGCCTTCCAAACGAAGGCATGACGAACCTGACGACTCGGCGCCAGTTCCTCATGAGGGGGAGGTGCAAGGCTCCAAAAGGCTTCGCACCGACCTCCAATCAGCCTCCGGTTCCGGTTCCTCCTTGGCTCCAGCTTCTACTACAGCTCCTTCATGCGCTCCATCAGAGTCTGCCGCCGCAACTCCGTACGAAGATTCAGACACGGAGACTCTTGATGTTGAGGGTTGGCATTACGAGTCAATCCCGCTAGACGAGGTGATATAGTTCCCTCATCTAGTTGAGACAGCAGATGTGGATGTCGTTACCCCAAAAGGAGCACCGATCGACCTTTCAGCTGATCCGATTCCGGAAGAAGCCCGGAGAATACTGCGGTCGCTCGCTCAAAGCCTTCAGATTTATCAGAAGGGGGATGACATCCTTCGAGACTCAGATTATGACAGCTTCCTCTCCACAGTCGAGTTTCCCACTTCAGAAGCTCCTCAGTTGATCTCAACCACGACTCCGAGTCCACTACTCCCACCGTCATCCAGTTGAACTGGAACCACTCGGTCATCTTCAGGCCGTTTCTCGAAGAATCCTTCTCCCGCATCTTCCAGCAAGAAAAGCTGCATGTTTGGTCCCGAAAGGTGTACTTTGGGATCTCTCACATCAAGAAGCTCAGAAGAAGAACAACGTACGTCCACCAGAGGGTTTGTAACTGGGCGACACACAGACGACAGAGGATAAGGCGTAGATTCACGAAGGTAACTAATGTTCGCCCCTACAAGCACGGACATCAGTTATTCCTCGAGTTCTATGTCAGAATGTACGGTACCGGCAAACCCACTGGAGAACTACAAGATTGGACGTTCACTGAAGCAGATATGGATCGCATCCACCTTGAAGACCTTCTGGCGCTCATCAAGTATCTTCAAGGCCCAATCCTCCGACCCGACTACTATCGTGATGGCCTTGAGATTCTGAAGAGGTATGTTCGTCATGCGATCACTCTTGCACGCGTGACGGACCACCAACTAGCCATTGAGAGCCGTCAGCCCAAAGTCAACCTGCTCCGTCCGAACTTGCATGTGCCTGCAATTGGAGATTACTATCTCTACATGCCAACCAGAGTACCAGAGCATGCATCGTCTACGTCACCAGAAAGAAGAAAGAGCGCAAGTTTATGCGATTCAGCGAGCTTGCCAAGTTCAGTGACGGTACCTCGCTCTACGTGTACAACGGGCTCATGAGCAGATTGTTGACTGATCAGATTCCTTCATCGAAGATCATTGACGGGAAGGCCAAGGTCCTGGAGGCAATCAAGCTGCAAGAGGAGAAGATGAAAGATAGACTGATGTACCGACGTGTCGAAGCCGCAACGAAGATGCGTGCGAGGATCATAGGGGACCGGGATGAGTTCGTGCAGATGTCGAAATGGGATCCTGCTTTGGAGTTACCGCCACCCTTCTGACTTCTTCCCAAAGGGGGAGATTGTTAGACCTCTTTGTTGGGAAGAGTCAGAAGCACTATCATTTACAGCTTTCAGTAGTTAACTTTCTGTTTGTTTGAACTATTATACTTTTGTATGCCCTTGTTTAGAGGTTTGGAACCTCGGGGCCGTTTATGACATTATTGTATTTTACCTCATCCCTATTTAAGGAATGAGATGCTTTAAGGTTTATTGGTGAATACTATTATCAATATTTTGGCATCATCTTTATTGCAAATACTTTACACCATTGTGCATTTCTTAAGCTTTAGTGTTCATCATTCTTCATAGATTTCTATCCATCTCATTTCTCTTTAACATTTTTGGGACAAACACAATCCAACTGGCAGTGGTAAAACAAAAGCAGTAGTATATTCAAGCAGCAGTGGTAACTCAGTGCCAGCGGTGGTAATTCATCCAGTGGTGGTAACCAACAAACTAGCAGTAGTAATCTTCAGATTGACTTCAGCAATACTAACTTTCTACTAGAAGTGGTATTCAGCAACAGTATCTGTTTTGACCCAACAATCTCCCCCTAACTTAACTTTCAGACTGAGAAGTTAAGTTTTCAAGCTGTTGCTGAATCTTCTTCACCAAATCTCTTCCAAGTGCTGTGAATATCATGAACATGAGCAATATCTTCGAAATTATACTCTTTATCCATTCCATTGATGGTTAGAGAGTACATTCTGCTCTTTTCAAACCACCTCCATTCATTCACAGCTTCACATGGTCGATTCATCAGATTAGTAATCCTAGATGGTTCAAACAACCAACATAGGCATTCCAGTGCACTCTTCATCTTTATAACCATCTCATCTTGGTTATCTTGATCAAGAACATCTCCATACAATTTCAATCCAATCTCATACATCTCCTTCAAGTTCTCTCTAGTGCACTCTTCTAGCAACTTTGACAATACTGGTCTTTTAAGCTTTTCACCACCTTCCCATTCTATGGTGTAAAACAACCTTTCTATTGCAGAAATACCCCATGACTTCATCTTTCTTTCTGGTTGATCAGCTGTCTGCTTTCCAAAATAAGTTGCTTGAATACCAAGAACTTGAGACTTTAATTTTTCCACCAATTCTCTACCTAACTCAGTGAGAGCAGATTTCTGATCTTTCAACCTTAACACACTTTCAATCAAAGTAGGTTCTAAGTCATACCATTTGTCTATCAGAAAATAGCTCTTCCTTCCTTGCTCAAAGGTTAAAGAAAAGGTCCTGTTTTTCTTGTAAGTGAACCAAGCTACTACCTTTCCTTCACTAATGTTGTCTCTGTGATCTCTTGCATAATCTTTCTTCAGATCATTCCTGGCTTTAGCAAATGCACACATTAATTGCAAGTCTTCCTTCATTATCTTAGTCTCCAGATAATCACCATTCTCCATTGTACAGTCTAGCTCATATATCTTCATCAAATTAGCTCTAGGTAACTTTGTAAAAATAGAATGTGAGTTGGCATAAACCTCACTTCTATCTCCACTTTTGATTACCTTGAAGAACATCAACTCCTTGTCTTCAAAATAAAACCAATCAGTAATATATGATACTTCTTCCACCACTTTGAGCTTCTGTTTATTGTGAGCAGTGGACTTTTACTCTTCTTACTTTGGCAAACTTTTTGATCAGATCTTCAGACTCCTTCTCAATCTGAGTTTGCTCTCTTTCCTTTACTGGTTCCTTAGCACTTTCAGCAGTAGTTTCTCCCTCAGCAACAGTAACTGCAGTGCTAGCAACAGTACCTTGAGCAGTGGTAACTTGATCTGTTTTCTCTTCCTATGTACCAAAGGCACTTCTTCCTCTTGAGCTTCTTGATTCATTTGTCTCTTGTCTCATGATATTTTTGCTCAATCTTCACAAGACTCCATCTGACAAAGTATTGAACTGGTCTTCCAAGGACTCCAGCCAAGTACCTCACCATCATTCTCCTCTCATCACCAGCAGTCTTTGAAATAGCTCTTTTCTTAGTTACCTTCTTTTTAGGTTGCTTCTTTACCACTTCCTTGTTAAACTTCTCTTGTAACTTTAACCTTCTTCTTTTCTACAGCTATTCTTCCAGCCTCATCTTGTTTGGCCAATAGTTCTCTTCTTTCTCTTTCTTCATCTTCTGTAAGCTTCTGAA
This sequence comes from Centaurea solstitialis, assembly GCA_030169165.1. NCBI lineage: Eukaryota > Viridiplantae > Streptophyta > Magnoliopsida > Asterales > Asteraceae > Centaurea > Centaurea solstitialis. Next base: position 44,735,800 of record CM058042.1, on the reverse strand, counting down.
TGAAAGCTTCAGAAAGTTCATTGGCCACATGAGCAGGTATTTGTTCATCATCAGACTCTGGCTCAGGTTCTTCAACCAAGATATTCTTACCTTTGTCGTTTAGGATCTATTTCAGCAACCTTCTTCTTTTCCTCTGACTGTTTCTCCTTGATCACCACACCCTTTGAAATCACCTTGGGCAACTTCAATAGTAATTCAGCAATTGTTTGCTCATCTTCATTCACAGACTTTTTTTCAGTCTTCCCCTTAGCTTCAGCCTCATTTCCAGCTTCATTTACAACAACCTCAAGCATATTAGTATCAGTTTCAGCCACTTCCTTTTCAACATCTTCATTCACAACCTTCTTTGCAATCTTTTTCTTCATATACTCCCCCTTGACCTTTGACCTCTTCTCCCCCTTTGTGAATGAGGCCAAGGTGGAGTATCTTCTTTGAAGAGCTGAGATCTTCATATGCATAGAAGCCATCTATGCACCCTGAATATGCAACTCCCTTGTAAATTCAGCCAGCATATCATCCTTGGATTTAATCAGCTCATTCTGGATATCTATCACCTTCTCCAGCAAATCCAATCTTTCTTCATGGGATGCACACTTCTTCTCATGAATTTGAAAATTGATATCATGTGCTTTAAGACCTTTGGCAATGGTTGCTAAGTCTGCCATCAATTCATTATGTGTATAACTACTCTCACCAGGTTTAGAAGTGTTTACCTCCCTTACTGGATCTTTGGGAAATTTAGCAGAAGTCTTCAGCCTAGCTGAAGCACTAGCTCCTCCCTTGATTTCTTGGCACCTGGACCTCTATATGATTTCTCACCTGGAGTTGCCGTGGGGGGGGTCTTATCTATGTTCACACTGTCCTGATGCACACCTTGTGCAACATCAGTAGTGTGAGCCTCACCATCCACATGCCCTTCCATCTCCTTAGAGGGCACCTTCTTTACACCTGAGTGGGGCATCACTCCATGGGTATCCCTTTGGAAAGATTCAGGTGGAGAGTGCTCCACCTGAGGGCATAAAGGCTTAGTGGGTATAGAACCATAGGAGGAAGGAGATCCCCTGTTCTTTCTAATGTAAGCTTTAGTGATGGGGTGGGGGTTGAATCATCAAGGGACAGAGGAATATTTATGCTGGAAGGTGGGGGTAGGTCATCAGTGGGTATGCTTAATTCTGAGGGCTGTAAGCCTGATGCCTCACCTTGAGTGGGATTCACACCCATCATTGTAGAGAACAATGGAGTGAATGATTCATTAGAGCCTTTTGCAGGTCTCTTCATGTTAGAGAACACTTTACTATTAAAGCAGAGCTCTCATAGGTGTCTCCATCAATAGGTACATCCGTCGATTCTTGGTTATATTCTTGAACAAATCTTGGGAACATATAAAGGATTTAACATTTGCATTATTCATGTTCTCAAGATTGTACACAAGATCATCAAAAAATCATTCTGTGAGTGGATAAGCAAACCAAAGCAGAAGCAATGGTACTACCAAACTCACTCCAACTTGTTGTTTTTCTTGAAAAGCAGTGGAGAAGGGTATGCACAAAGAACCTCCATTATGGACATAATTTGCCCTTTTGAATATTTTAAAGATTTTGGGGGGCCTGCATAACCCATTCTCAGCATAGATTCCATTATCTCAGAAGGGGAAAGCATAGTTATACCTGAATCATCATTAATCGCAGATGATGGCGAATCTTTGCAGGAGTAACAGTCAAAATAGACCACAGATTGTGGTGTGAATGATTTGACTCCTTTTGATTCTTCAATGTAGCATTTGCTCAAAAATCCTTCATATGATTGACATAGATGGTGGGATTCATGGTGACAGCATACGCAATTGATGATGATGCCAAGAAATCCACAATCGCTTCAAATCCAGTGGAATGTTTGTCCTTCTTTAGATATCCAACCTTGTTGTGATCTTCAATAAAGGAAGAGAATCCATGATCGATCAGATTATTGATTACGAAACACGCAAATAGCAAGGAACACAAAAATCGCAAGTAGCAGAATCGCAAGGGTTTCTCAGAGAAAGAGTTTCAAAATAGCCGTTGTGAAAAAGGCGGTGCATTAGGGCTTTTATACAAAGACCACGAGCAGGGGTAACTACTTCTAGCAATAGTAATATTTATAAGCGGTATTAATAATGAATAACTACCACTAGAAACAGTAAGTTAAAAGTGGTAGTAACAGTTAAGAGCAGTGGTAACTAACAAGAAGTAGTAAAAGCGGTAGTGACTATAACAAGCAGTGGTAATCATGCGAGCAATAGTAACTAGCAGTAATAACGTTAAGCAGTGGTAAATGGTGAATACGGGCAATAGTAACTATAACCAGCGATAGTATCCTACGAGCAATAGTAATCAACAACTAGCAACAATAAACTGCGAGCAATAGTAACTTGCGATGTAGTAGTAGTAATACTCAGCAATAGTAAGCAAGCAATAATAACTCTCAAAAGCAATAGTATTTGTCAAAAGTATCAGTAGTAAAGACTAGCGATAGAAACTATGCTTAGCGTTAGTAACACTGCAAGTAATAGTAACTCCAAATGAGCAGTGGTAACTTCACTATGCCCTTTTGACCATGCTGATGACTCCAAAAGCTATCTGAAACACATATAACCTTGTTAAATGCACCCTGAGGAATAAAACAAATAAAAGAACAAACAATAAAGAAGGAATATACAGGGATAGTACAAAAAATAATTGTAATGAGAAGATATTCACTCAGAGTTTATCATTCCAACACTGGTGACCAAGAATGTAAACCTGCCTACATCAAAGGCTTTTGTGAAAAAGTCTGCAAATCGATCATCAGCGTGAACTTTCAAAACCTGAATTAATTTCTTTTCATTACAGTCTCTTATGAAATGGTACTTAATCTCTATATGCTTGGTCTTTGAGTGCTTGACTGGATTGTTAACAATGCTTATGGCACTGTTATTGTCAATGTAGATTGGTGTCTGCAAGAAAGAAAGACCATAGTCTAGCATCTGATTCTGAATCCATAGCACTTGCGAACAACAATGTGATGCAGCTATGTATTGTGCTTCTATGGTTGACTGAGAGACTGTGGTTTGCTTCTTGCACTGCCATGAGACCTATCTTGCTCCTAAAAATTGACATCCACCAGAAGTAGACTTTCTATCCAGATCTGCTCCACCATAATCACTATCAGTGTAGGCCACCAGATCAAAAGAAGAGTCATTAGGATACCAAAGTCCCAACCTAGGTTGACCCTTGAGATATTTGAATATCCTTTTGACTGCATGTAAATGGGATTCCTTTGGCGTAACCTGATACCTAGCACAAACACATACAGCAAACATTATATCTGGCCTGGATGCTGTTAGATACATTAAAGACCCAATCATTGATCTATAATGATGAACATCAACTTCCTCGCCCTCAACATCAGCAGTGAGATGCTTGTAAGTTTCCATAGGAGTACTGGCAGACTTTACATCACTCATTCCAAACTTCTGAAGCATTGAGGCCACATACTTAGACTGATTGATAAAGATACCATCAGACTTCTACTTAACTTGTAGACCAAAAAAGAAGGTGACTCTCCCATAGAACTCATCTTAAACTTCTTATGCATTAATTCCTCAAATGCTTTGCACATCTCTTCCTTTGTTGAACCAAAGATGATGTCATCTACATAGATTTGAACTAGTAGCACATCAGTCTGTTCTTTTAATGAACAAGGTCTTATCAAAGACACCTCTTTCAAACTGATTCTCTAACAGATAAGAGGACAGAGTATCATACCAAGCTCTAAGTGCCTGATGAAGACCATACAAAGCTTTCCTCAACTTGTAAACTTTATCAGGGTACTTGGGATCTCAAACCCTGGAGGTTGACTGACATACACCTCTTCATCAATTGTGCCATAGAGAAAAGCACTCTTTACATCCATTTGATAGACTTTGAATCCTTTGTAAGATGCAAAGGCCAAAAATAGTCTGATAGCTTCTATTCTGACAACAGGAGCAAATACATCATCATAGTTTATCCCCTCTTCTTGAGTGTACCCTTGAGCTACCAATCTAGCTTTGTTCTTTATCACAATTCCTCTCTCATCAGTCTTGTTTCTAAAAATCCACTTTGTGCCAATCACTCTGTATCCTCTTGGTAATCCACCAGATCCCAAACATGTTGAAAACAAACTGTAACAGTTCTTCTTGCATGGCTTCAATCCAGCTTGGATCCTTCATTGCATCAAAAGCCTTATTTGGTTCTGTTTGTGAGAGAAAAACAGAAATCATTCCTGAATGGGGATCATTAATGGCCTTGCTTTGCTTTCTAGTGATCATAGGAGACTAGATATCTCCTATCACTAAAGAAGGTGGATGATTCTTCTGAGTTCTTGTGAGATGCAGGGTTCTTCAGGCAGATTCACCCCTAGATTTGAATCATTCACATCTGGTTCATTGATAGAAGAACTTGAACCTTGAGGTTCCACAGGTTCCACCTCAGAGGATGGACTGGGCACAATGTTGTCAGTGAGTGGAACTTCTTCAGTCTGTTGTTCATCATTCTTCTCAACAGACTGATCTTCCTTTTCCTGAACAGGTTCCACATTCTCAGAAGTACAGAGGTCAATTGGATCTACAGTTGGCATAGGAAACATAACAAATGGAGGATTTTTTCCTGAGTCTTCTCTGTACTTGAACCTGTAATCACTGCACTACTCATGTTCAACGAGTTAGTTGTGAATCAATGTCAAATAGCCAATTTGGACCACTACCAGGTAAGTTAGGAGTGTTCTCATTGCATCTGACATTGTCACTTTCTTCAATGATTCTAGTGGAGTTATTAAACACTCTAAGAGCCTTACACTAAGCAGAGTAGCCAACAAAAAATCCTTCATCAGATTTGCTTTCAAACTTGCCTAAGTGAGTTTTGGTATCAAGAATTGTGCAAGGACACCCAAATGGTTTTAAAAATCCTATAAAGGGTTTCTTTTTCTCAAAAAGCTCATAAGGTGTCTTGCCTTTGGATTTGACTACAAGAACTCTGTTCTGGACATAACAAGCACTGTTAACTGCTTCTGCCCAAAAGGTAATAGGAAGTTTTGAATCAGCCAACATAGTTCTTGCAGCCTCAATTAGTGTCATGTTCCTCCTCTCAGCAACACCATTCTGTTGAGGAGTTCTAGGAGCACTGTATTGTCTCTCAATACCTTTTTCCTCACAAAAACTGTTTAAATCAGCATTCTTAAACTCAGTACCATTGTCTGATCTAATGACTTTTACCTTTAGATTGGTCTTGTTTTCCATCCTAATCACAAAGGGTTTGATCAGTCCACTTGTCTCATCCTTTGTTCTTAGAGTAATCATCAACTATCACAAGACAATAGGATTTCTTGCCTATACTCATCACATTGGTAGGACCAAAAAGAACCATATGCAACAACTGTAAAGGTGATGAGATAGTGTTTACTTCTTTGGACTTGTGAGAAGATTTGTGTTGCTTACCCTTAAGGCATGCTACACAATGATCATCACATGAAAATTCTTTTGCAGGCAAACCTCTTACAAGGTTGTTTTTAACAACTAAGTTCATGTTTTTGAAATTCATGTGACACATCCTTCTATGCCAGAGAGATGATTCACTCACAGATGTTTTAGAAAACAAACAGTTTATTGATGAGACAGATGATGCATCTTCTATGTCCAAACAGTAAACATTATCTTTTCTAGGAGTCCGAAGCATTACCTGACTATCATCAATCTTAAAACCTGGAACAAGTATGAGACATTCAGTATCAGTGAAAAACACACCAAACTTTTTGTCACACACTTGTGATACACTCAGCAAATTATATCTCAACTGCTCCACAAAGTACACATCATCAAAGGTCATCTTACCTTTTGATACCTTACCTTTTCCACTTATCTTACCTCATTTTGGATTATCACCAAAGGCAACATGTCCACCTTCAAACCTTTTAAAGTCTTCAAGTAGGACATGATACTTGTCATGTGCCTAGAGCAACCACTATCCACATGCCAAAGACTGCTCCTTCTTCCTTGGTTGCTCTACACATTCAATTAAAACAGTTAGTGTCTTGAGGGAACCCAAGCCAATATGGTCTTGGGTTCACCTTTATCATTAACATAATTTACCTCAGTCAATCTGTTGAGTTTCAACAGATAGTCTTTGCTAGGAATTTCATGACTTGAGTATTTTGTTACAATAATGGTTTTCTCTTTGCAGGACATGCAGCAGTATTAACTTTAGGAGTGTTTGAATTACTATTACTACTATTACCAGTGGCAGTATTAATCTCTACACTACTGCAGTTATTACCACTGCTTTCAGAAGCAATAGTATCACTTACTACTGCTTTTGGAACCCATTTTGTAACCATCTTAACAGACTTCTTCTCAACCTTTTTCTTTTGAACTTTTCTTTTTGGTTGAGAGGGCATGTTCGATGAGGAACAAATCTATTGTTTGCAGGCTCAAATCTCTTTGCTGATGACTATTGTTGTTTCCTTCCAATCCAAGCAGAGTTTGATCTTTGAAAAATATTTCTTTGATGGATTGGATTAAAGTAACAGTCTCTAGCTAAGTGATTGAGCTTGCAACAAATAAAACATGGTTTTGGTCTATTGATTTTGCTTAGATCAACACCATGACTTTTAGCCCACTGATTGTTCAAGTTTCTCTTGTTACCTCTTGGTTGATCTTTGTTTTGAGACTGTGAGGAAGTACCAGGACCAACTACAGTCTTTTGAGTGAAGTGATCTCTCCAGTTATCTTTTCTGAAGGTCTCTTTCTTTTTCTCTTTGTCCTTCCTAGAGGACATTATCTCCTTTCCTTTTTCTTTCCTAGAGGTCTCTACCTTTTTGCTAGGAACAAATGGCATACCACCCTTCCCATTAGTGAGAATGTGGTTTTCTTCAGGAAGGTCTCAGTTGAACTTTTCTCATCAGATTCCTCCTCAAACTCCACTGGATCTACTCTGTCTAGTCCTTCTTTCAACTCTTCTCTATCCATCCTATCAAGTAGATCAGTGGTGGGAGGAATATAGTTCTGATTGTATGGAGGAGGGGTATTGTTGTATCCTATCCCTCTTTTCAAATCATCAGTGACTTGGGCTCTTATAATGGACTCTAAGGCTTTGGATGACTTTGAAAATTTTTCTAGGTCATCCTTAGCAGTGGCCAATTCCTTCCTCACACAATCTAACTCATCCTTAACTTTGGACAACTGCCTCTCATATTCTTTCTTCTCCCACTTCCAATAGTTGTGATCATATTCAAACTAGAGCTCATAGGCTTTATAAGCCTTGATTTGATCTTCCAGATTTTCAATGATTTGGCCATACTCTCTCCTCTCTCTCTCCATCTTCCTAATACTGTCACACATAGCCTGATTGTGATCCCTGTACTTTTTCACAGTTTCAATACAAGGATTAGAGCAGAGTTTGGAAGATACATCTGGTGGGATTTCAATCTCTGTGATTTCAGCCATGAGAGCCTGATTCTGAACAGCTTCCTCAGTCTGATCACTCTAATCAAATCCTTGACCTTCTTGAGACACTGGTGCTTGAGAAGAACTATTGTTGTTTCCTCTATTGTTAAACCTGGAGGGTTGAGATGGTCCACCTCTAGTACCTTGTGGATTTGAAGATCCTCCTTTGCATTCTCTAGGAAAGTGCCCAGGCTCATTGCACTTGTAGCATCTGACTTCGGATTTGTCAAAACAAGCCCGATCTCCTCTCTTGGCATCAAAGTTGTTCCTTCCAGTCCTTCTGATAAATCTTTTGATCCTCATAGTTAACATAGCCATCTGCCACTTAATATCCATCTCTCCCAGATCATCAGCATTGATCTGTTCCAAATCATCATTGATCAATGATGATTTGACTTGGCTAGCTAGGAAGGCTTCCAGAATTGCATCACCATTAGCTTCCTGATATGCACAAGAGATTTTTGTTATATATATTATCAGTAGCAGTAGTATTAAAGGAAGCAGTAGTATTAAAAGAGGTAGAGTTTTCAGAAGAAAGAAGAGTAGTGTTGTGTGAATATCCAATTGGCTTTCTCTTGGCCTCCACTTCTACTTCGAAGATCCTTTGATCATTGTAGAGATCTTCAAGTTCTTTGTCTTCCAGATCATCCCCTTGTCTGAATGAGACAGTGTAAATAGTCCATTCTTCTCCTAGAGATCTGAGGAACTTCCTATTCACATCATCTTTATCCATCTTCTCATTGATAACACCAAAATTATACATGTTTTGGTTGAGCTTAATTGTATGACTTTACCCCATTTCTCACCCGTTTCTGATCATTTCACTCACCAATTGAGCTTATTATTGCTTTTGTAGGATTTGGAGGCCGTGGAACGGCAAAGTACGAAAAAAGGCGAAAAAATGTGAAAAATGCACAATCTCAATCCAGGGGCTTCTTAGCGATCGCGAAATCTAAAATATGGCGCTGCCAAGTTCGATAATGCTGAAATCCAGGGTTTGACCTAAGTGCTTCGCGCCGCGAATCAGCCGTCTAGCGAACGCAAAACAGGCCCTGGACGCTCCTTTTAAATACCAGCCTCCTCCTTCAGTTCAGAATATGCATAGATGATAGAAACGACAGAATAAAGAGGGAAGTCTGAGTGGTGCCGATACGCTGCGGGGTTCGATCTTCGATCATCCGTCGTTGTACTGTCGGTATGATGTCTTTGTCTACTATCATGTTTTCTGTTTTTACCATGTCTAGTGAGTAGTCTTTTATAGTGGTACTTATTGTGGTCGATGAACCATTGTGGATGATGATTTTATAATTAATATTTATTGGCTTGTTTTTGGTTAATTGAATGTGTGTTATGGTTCCGATCTGATTCATATTGTTTGGTTATTTGAACTCGTTGGTTGGGTGTATCTGTTTTGACCAAAATAAATAGACTCCGATAGGATAATCAACCTACCTTGACCTACCCTTCGTCCCGAAGAGTTGTGTTAAGTGGTTACTCAGACCGAGAGCGACCAGGTAGTAGAAAACCATGCAATAGAGATAGGATTGGGTGACCGGTACTAGATTGTCTGACAAACGACCTATGTATTCGGACTAAGAGGATCAAGACCTAGTTAACAGCCATAGTCATTACATGTTTATGTGTCCTAGACTTAAATTCCTACAATAATCAAAACAACCAAACCTTTGGCCTATTTTAATCATCCACTTGGGGATTCACTAAACCATGATAAGTACTACTGTTTTCTCTCATATAGTTCTTAATCAATCTTTTTAATTGCTTTCGTAGTTCTTAGTTAATTTAGTTGTCTATTTAGTTATTAAAACCTTTTTTCATAAACCCCCCCCCAAAAGCTTTAGCTTAATTAAGCTAATCTAGATTAATAATCTACGATAACTTGACCGTTCCTAGTGGTAGATACGATACCTGGACTTTCCTACACTATATTACTCACGATCAGGTACGCTTGCCTGTACATGTGGTAAGACAGTGGCTACGCTTTTAGAGGTTAAAACTTGTTTCGCTTTTTATATACAATAATTACCGCATCAAGTTTTTGGCGTTGCTGCCGGGGAACGGTAGTTGTTAGATCTTAGTCTTTATTAGTTTTGTTAATCGATCCTTGTGAGGGATTATTTCCCTTGCAAGTTTTTTGCTTTCTAGTTTAATTAGTTATTTATATTTTTAGTTTATCTTATCTCTTTGTTTCCCGCAAGTTGCTCGTAACCGTTTGTTGTGGTTTCAGTCACGGCAGACTTGTAAGAGCCATTTAAGGAGCCGGAGAGAGAATTCAGAAATAGAAATAAAAAGAAGTCAAAAGCCAACAAAGTTCGCCCAAGAGCTTTGATTTTTGAGATGGGAGACGAAGCACCGATATGGACCACTCGGAGAGCCGCTCCAACCGTACCCACCAATTCGATCACGAAGCCGGACCTAAACAAGGAGATCCCGGGGAGCTCCTTCACATGATCAAGGACCTTACCTTCGACGGGAAAAACGATAGCAATCCTATCGTGCATATGGAGAACTTCGTGGATATATGTGATCTGTTCAAAACGGAGGAAGGCCGGGATGACGTGATTCGTCTTCGAGTTTTTCCTCTTACACTTACCGGAGAAGCTAAAGCTTGGTTGCGATCATTAGAGCCAAGTTCGATCACCACTTGGGAAGGACTTCGCTCAAAGTTCCTTTCCCGATTCTTTCCACCATCCAAAATCGACAAGTTAAGAGCCGAGATCCGATCCTTTCAACAAGATGACGGGAAGACCATATCCGAAGCATGGGAACGTTTCAAACACCTTCTAAATTCGTGCCCGAGTCACGGATTGAGCAAGAGTGAACAAGTCCAAACCTTCTATAGTGGGCTTGCTTATTCTTCACGAGCTACATTGGATTCATCTGCCGGAGGTGTCTTTATGTACAAAACGCCCACGGAAGGATACAAACTTCTCAAGGACATGCTCATACACAACATAGATTGGAGGACGGATAAGCGCTTGCAAATCCCGAGGATGGCCGGAAAGATCTCAACCGACTTCGATCCATCCGATGAACTAGCCGCAATGAAAAACCAACAGGTAAAGTTTGAACGCAAAATCAAAGAACTAATTAAATCTGTTCATGCTTTGCAGGTTGGATGCGAGGAGTGCAATGGACCACACTTGACGAAGGATTGCCCGAATCGTCTAATGATGACACCCGAGGAGGTGAACTATCTTAATCGAGGCGAATATCAAGGGAGGTGGAACAACAATCGTAACTTCATTCCTAGACCTCCCGGTTTCTTTGCACCAAATCAACAAAACCAAAGACCGGATGGAGAGCCGCGCGTTTCTATCGAGGACCGAATACTCCAATTCATGGATTCACAAAAGAAGCTAAACGAAGAGGTAGGTTCATACTTACGTAACCACCAAAGTACTATCCAGAATTTGGAATTGCAGGTTGGTCGTGTTTCGCAAATGTTAAGTGAAAGGACTCAAGGGGAGTTGCCAACGCAAACCCAAGTCAACCCGAAGGTAGAAAATGCGAAACCGATGCTCATGATGACCGGAGAACCATCAAAGAAGAAGTGGACGGATATCTATACGAAGAAGTATGTGGAGAGCGATTGCGGTAGTGAACCCGATTATGCCACGGATTACGACTCGGAGGGGTTCACCATTTCGTTCGAGCATCTAGGACTCAAAGGACCCGTTGCTTCAAGTGATGATGAGAAGGAAGATGGAAAGCAAGGCGGATACGCGGAGTTCGTGATACCAAAGAAAGAGGATAGAGGCAAGGAGAAAGAGAAAGAAAAGGCGGCAGAAGATGAACTCATCTACATCGCACCTATCAAGCATGATCCGGGAGTTACAACTTACCTATTTCTTGTCATAAATTTAATGATCTTGCTTTGGTAGATTCAGGTGCCGCACTTAACATGATGCATGTTGGGTATTGCAGGAAAATGGGAGTCAAGAAAATCATTCCAACAGACTATCAATACCGAGGAGTGAACGGATACATGACAAAGCCGTTAGGGATAGCGGAAGGAGTCCCGATTCGCATTGGCAATTTTGTTTACTTTACGGACTTCGTCATAGCTAATCTTCCAAAGGATACGGAGATCCCGATAATCCTTGGGAGATCTTTCTTACACACCGCCCAAGTGAATACCGATATGCGGAACCAAGTGATGAGCTTGGGGTATGGTGAAAAACGGATTTACTTTGATCCCAACGGAGAACCGGTCACACATCTCGATGAACCATATGAAGATCCTTCTCTAGCCTACAAGAAAAACACGAACCGCCCGCTACTACCTCATGAACACGGAAAGAAAACGGAGGATTATCCGAACCCGATACCTCAAAAGGAGCAAACACCCAATGGGTCGGGACCCTCCAAGAAAGAATACAGGAAGAAGAGGGGCTCGTCAGCCCGACGTACCAAGAAATGAGCCAAAAATGGGGTCGAGCTCTAGACCCATTCAAAAACGAAGCGCTTCTCGGGAGGCAACCCGAGCTTTTTCTTTCGTTTTTCGTTTTTATGATTTTTGTATGTGTTTTCACTAATCTTTTTGTTTGGTATTGCTTAGGTAACCATATGGAGGAGATAAGCACCAAAATCAAGCAAATCTGACGCGCGATGGAGTTTTTCAAAAAGATGAAACAGTGGACTCTTCGCGTTCGCCAGTTTTCAAGTTTGGCGACGCGAAGTTGGCAAGCCTTGGGTTCAGGTAAGTTTTTCGAATCTCGCGACGCGAGGGAGCCGTTTCGCGACGCGAAGTTTTCCAAACTAGGGTTAATTTTTCAAAAACTGCCCGTTTGGCGACGCGAAACTATCCGTTTGGCGACGCCAAATCGGTGCAGACGGGTTTTTAAACCCCTTTTTCTCACTTTTTCAAAATACACAACCCTAATTCCCTTTAGGCGCCGCGAACCCTCCTCTCACCCTTGCGAAATTCGAACTTCTTGTGCTTCAATTTCTTCATTCTCCATGGCCAAGGTATGCTTCCACACTTTAATCTCATGAGATTAGCTTGATTTGGTAGGATTAGATCTTGTTTTGGGCATCAATGGTGTTTGTATGCTTTTATGGATTTGTCATTGTTCTTGAAACACCATTGATTGTTTAGTGCTTATTAGTTTATGCATGCTATGTGGTTTGATTGAAATTTCATTCTTGCATGTTATTTGATTGTTTAATCTAGTGAATGTGCTTTGATGATAAGTGTGGGGATTTTGATGACATCAAAATCCCCCTTTCTTGTTTAGATAGCTAGATTAGTTTGTAATTGAGGTTGGACTAAGAGTTCAAGTGTGGGGATGTTCCACATCCCCTTTGATTTTGGTTTTTCATGTATGCATTTGCTAGTTGAACTTATTAGTCGTGGAAGATTTGTCTCGTTGAATTTTGACGTGAATGAACCTTGTCTTGTATTTATTGAGTAAAAATTTCTAAGACAATGGTATTTGGATTTTGTAGAGACAAAGAACCCGCTCGTCGACTTCCACCGCAACTAACTTCCGTGCACCGGATGAGAGTCACATTTTCACCTTCTTCATGAATGACCCAACGTTGAACGCTTCAAAGCGGGAGGAATACCAGGATACTGTGAACCGGCTTCTCACCCGTCAAGTTCTAGTACCAAGGAGAGCCGATTGGAATCTCCTTAGATCTATGGGAGTTGAGAACGAAATCAAGGCGACGTTCGAAAAGCACGCCTATGACGAAGATGGCACCGAGTATTACATTTGCCATGCATGGGAACGAGTCTTCGACATTGCCGAGACCCTCTACCGCGAGCTTATCATTGAGTTTGTGGCCACGTTTCGTTTCGACGCAATCAAGGCCCTTGAGGAGTTCTATCAGTCATGCATAACTTTCCGACTCGGGGGAGTTTGGCGATCGCTTTCGTTGGTGGAATTTGCCGTTGCCTTGGGGATTTATACCTAGGCTGAAGTAGATGCTCCCGGATTCGTGGAGTACATGTGGCCGACTACGAAGAGACCGGACGGTTTTGATCCTTAGTTGGCTTGGGCGATTTTGGGTGAAGGTGACTATGGTGGTAATCTCAAGGTGAAGGGCTTTCTTACTTCTTCAGACCGACTTCTGCACCGTATGCTTATTCACGCGGTGAATGCTCGTTCCTCGAGTGAGGAAAAAGTTTCTGTGTATGATCTATGGCTTCTTGAGCAGCTTTCTACGGAGGACAAGCATCCGAATGCTCCGTATCTCATTGTCGTACAACTCGCTAAGGCGAGTGGTTATCGAGAGGGTAGTCGATTGATTGGTGGCCAGTATGTTACGCTTCTAGCCAAGCACTTCGGTATTCTAACCGATGGTGCCATTGCCTCGATGACTGACCTTGGTGAGATGGGGTTGATTGACATGGACCAACTCCGAGGTATGGGGATAGCAGCGGTGGAGCATTTGATAGGTCGGGACCAGAACGTGTGGATTCACAACCTTCAAGCTATTGGGACGAGGAGTCAAGCAAGGAGAGCACCGAGAAGCATGCATGAGACCGGTGGAACAAGTGAGACGAATGCGGGAGAACAACCGGCGGAATGGACGGCATATTCGGGTTACCAAGACTTGAGTAACCGACTCTCGGAGATGTCGTTATCTTATGGCCGTCATCATCAGCATATGGAGTATAACACCACGGAGGCTCTTCACCAAGCCAACTGGCAAAGTGTAGTAATGAACCAGATGGCCTCTCACTTCGGTATTCAACCGAATACCGCGTACGCTCCATCACCTTTTTGGCCATACTCCGAGGATGCACCGCCCAGTTACCCGACTTTTGAGGATTGGCAAAACCAACCTCGTGGCCCTTATTGATCTCTCTGTTTTACCTCCGTCATTCGATATGGTTGTTTAAGACAATTTTATTTTTGTTTGTGTTTGGTTTGGTTGAACAATTTTTATTTTTTCGTTTGGTTTGTTTAGGATTTTAAGTACTCTTTAATTGCTTTAGTTTGGTTTAATTTTCTTTAGTTCGTTTTTACTTTTTCTTTTTTCTTTTTGGTAATAGATACAACGATCTATGATCTTGAATTGAGCACGATATTTGGAACACTCTCTCAGATCAGAACAGATTTCGTCACATAACTCGGGAAGTTTCTCTTTTTCCCAATTACTCCATAATTGTTTTAATTGTTGCATTGAGGATACTGCAAATTTTAAGTGTGGGGAGGGGGTTATGTAGACTTATCTGTTTAAATGGGTTCACTTTTTGCTTTGTGGATTGTCATTTTTCAAATTTTTGAAAGCTTTGAGATTTGACCCCATTTTTTTTCGAAATCTAAGATTGTTTTTGGGACTGAGTTGCTTGCATAGGAGAACACTGAATAGGATTAGTTGAGTAAAAGAATGCCTTGGAATACTGATTACCATGAGTGCCTCACCCAATTCCTTTGAGAGATTGAGCCTTAATTGTTATTTATTCTGTGAGGAATACCGACTTTGACCCAAGGTAGAACTTGTCATTTGAATGCTTGTCGAGACCACATAAGAGAAGTATTTATCACCATTTCACTGATAGAGGCCTTCGTTTCTAACCCTTTTAACCTTCGTCAGATAACCTCATTATAAGGTTATTTGATTTGCCTAGCCTTTGATTGAAAAGTACTCATCTTTAGTACTTCATCCCTTCTAACCTTTTTGAGCCTTAGCCTTTTCATTTCTTTACCTACTATACACTTTATCCTTTAGCCCAGTTTTTATCTATCTCTTGGCCGTAGCTCAAAGTTAGAAGCTTTTCATGTTTTTGGTCCGTTTTATGAATCTGACAAATAGAGAAAGGGATTGTGAGAAAGAAAGGAAAAAAGAGTAAAAAGCAACATAGTTGCTACTCAAGAAAAGAAAAAAATATAGAGAGCTTGAAAAGAAAGAAAAGAAAAGAAAAAAATAGAAAACGACTCATTCAAAAAGAAACATCAAAAGAGTCGATGTGCTTAAAAGAAAAATAGATATCGAAGCCACAAATAAGCAATATGCTTAGGCCGATATAAAAGTGATAGTGATAGAAATCCCGAGCTCTAAAAATCTCAAAAGTCAGATGATTAATTTGGGTCTTGAACTGATTGGTTTTCAGGTTTTTGCTACAACCCTTAGTCACTTATATATCCTTTATCCTACCCTTAACCCTTAGCCTAACATTACAACCCTAAAGTCCTCTTGACGGTTGACAACTTCTCAGTGGTGGAGATTAAATTTGGTGACAAGCTTATGCATGCGGGAATTAGTCGAGTATTGGTGTGATCACTTACATATACACTTTTACCCCCGAGAAATACACTTTAAATTATCATTCATACTATGTGAGGGTAAAAGGTTGATCTTGGTATCCGATTGCTTAATGTATCTTGTTTGTGTGTTCGATTGTGTGAGTATTCTTTGTTCTCTTGGATGATCTTGGGTGGAGATAATTTTGGAGTTATCTTTCTTATCTTTCAGTCTTTTGATTGAGGACAATCAAAGCTTAAGTGTGGGGATTTTGATAACACCAAAATTATACATGTTCTGGTTGAGCTTAATTGTATGACTTTACCCCATTTCTCACCCGTTTCTGATCATTTCACTCACCAATTGAGCTTATTATTGCTTTTGTAGGATTTGGAGGCCGTGGAACGAAAAAGTACGAAAAAAGGCGAAAAAACGTGAAAAATGCACAATCTCAATTCAGGGGCTTCTTAGCGATCGTGAAATCTCAGATCTGGCACCGCCAAGTTCGATATTGCTGAAATCCAGGGTTTGACCTAAGTGCTTCGCGCCGCGAAGCAGCCGTCTGGCGAACGCGAAACAGGCCCTGGACGCTCCTTTTAAATACCAGCCTCCTCCTTCAGTTCAGAATATGCATAGATGATACAAACGACAGAATAAAGAGGGAAGTCTGAGTGGTGCCGATACGCTGCGGGGTTCGATCTTCGATCATCCGTCGTTGTACTGTCGGTATCATGTCTGTGTCTACTATCATGTTTTCTGTTTTTACCATGTCTAGTGAGTAGTCTTTTATAGTGGTACTTATTGTGGTCGATGAACCATTGTGGATGATGATTTTATAATTAATGTTTATTGGTTTGTTTTTGGTTAATTGAATTTGTGTTATGGTTTCGATCTGATTCATATTGTTTGGTTATTTGAACTCGTTGGTTGGGTGTATCTGTTTTGACCAAAATAGATAGACTCCGATAGGATAATCAACCTACCTTGACCTACCCTTCGTCCTGGAGAGTTGTGTTAAGTGGTTACTCAGACCGAGAGCGACCAGGTAGTAGAAAACCATGCAATAGAGATAGGATTAGGTGACCGGTACTAGATTGTCTGACAAACGACCTATGTATTGGGACTAGGAGGATCAAGACCTAGTTAACAGCCATAGTCATTACATGTTTATGTGTCCTAGACTTAAATTCCTACAATAACCAAAACAACCAAACCTTTGGCCTATTTTAATCATCCACTTGGGGATTCACTAAACCATGATAAGTACTACTGTTTTCTCTCATATAGTTCTTAATCAATCTTTTTAATTGCTTTCGTAGTTCTTAGTTAATTTAGTTGTCTTTTTAGTTATTAAAACCTTTTTTCATAAACCTCCCCCCCCCCCCAAAAAAAAAAAGCTTTAGCTTAATTAAGCTAATCTAGATTAATAATCTACGATAACTTGACCGTTCCCAGTGGTAGATACGATACCTGGACTTTCCTACACTATATTACTCACGATCAGGTACGCTTGCCTGTACATGTGGTAAGACAGTGGCTAGGCTTTTAGAGGTTAAAACTTGTTTCGCTTTTTATATACAATAATTACCGCATCACTCATCTACTGTTGCAAGTTCTCCAATCAGCTTATTGATCCTGTCAAAAGTCTGAGTCATAGACTCATTATTCAGAGATGTGAAGTTTTCAGATTGTTGCTTAAGGATGGCCTTCTGGTTCCTCTTAGTACATTTGGTTCCTGAGAACCTCTTCTCAAGGGCAGTCCAAAGAGCTTTTGCATCAGTGCAGCTACTGAATTGGTGTTGGTATTCGTTGGGAATAGCCAACAAGAGTGTGCTCAAAGCCTTCATCTCCGTTTACCTTCTTTTTCTATCAGCATCAGTTCTGGGAGGAGGTCTTGGAGCACCTTCTGGGCCAGCTTGATCAGTACCAGGTAAATTTTCAACAACCTCCCACATAGTGTAGTCTGTGAGAAGCATGTATTGACGAATTCTGATTTTCCACATGTAAAACTCATTGGGTTTGAGCATGGGGACTTTTGAGACCAAGACAGTTTCATGGGTATCCATTGTTAATTGATTTTCTGAGAAAAACAAGCTCTGATACCACTTGTCAGGATCAAATTAACAAGAACAGAAAAACAATTAAAAGAAGTTTGCGGAATAACACTTTGAATGATTAACAATGAATGAAATTGCAAAACAGATTTGTATTGAACTCCAGTTTAATGATTACAAACCAAAGCTCCAATCTACTTGAACAGACTCAAGCAGACGTGCAATTCTTCTCAATTGCAGGGATCAAGAACAATCTTGAGGCTCCAATATTCTAAAACATAAACTAAATGAACTCGTATGTCTAACAATCTAGCAACTATCTGTATATATGGATTACAAGATAAGAATAAGGAGAGTAAATCTGCAGAATAATCTCTAAGATATCTCTAGAAACTTCGCATCCTTTCCTTATCTTCAGTCTTCAAATCTTTACAATATCGCAATCCGACTGGCAGTGGTAAAACAAAAGCAGTAGTATCTTCAAGCAGCATTGGTAACTCAGTGCCAGCGGTGGTAATTCATCCAGCGGTGGTAACCAACAAACTAGCAGTAGTAATCTTCAAATTGACTTCAGCAATACTAACTTTCTACTAGCAGTGGTATTCAGCAACAGTATATGTTTTGACCCAACAATAATATTTCCTCTAATGATGTTTGTGTTGGGTTGTCTAAGAATCATTTTTGTTTGACGAATTCTTTGGTATATTATGGTAAGTTACTTCATCTTAGATGTTATGCTCATATTCTTAAACTAATTGTTAAAGATGGGTTGAAACAAATCGATGTTGATGTGGACAAAATTAGAGAATGTATGAAATATGTTAAGGGATCTTCAAAAAGAAAAGACCGATTTTCTTAATGCCGCTTGCAAGATCTTCTAGACTCCAAAAAGTTCTAATTCAAGATGTTCCTACTAGGTGGAATTCCAATTATAGGATGCTTTCTTGTGCAATCTATTACCATCTTGCATTTTCTCATCTTAGCGCAAGTAATTCAAACTTTCAAACTTGTCAATCCTCTGATGAATGGGAAAGATTTGACAATATGTGTAGCTTTCTTAAGGTGTTTTATCAAGTGACTTCTCAAGTTCCAGGATCTATGTATCCTAATTCAAATTTGTATGTCCCTTAAATCATTGGAATACATTTGAAGTTGGTTGAAGAGATAGGAAGTTCTGATCTGTATATGAAAAAATGGCTACTCCAATGTGGCATAAGTTTAGCAAATATTGGGTTGATTTCAATCTACTATTAGCTATATGTCACAGAGTTGTCTTGACAACCTCGTGTGCAGACTTAGTTCTTGGACTAAGTCAGCCAAACTAAAAGAATATCGAATAATGATGAGCAAACAAAAATGCTAACAAGATTGGGATAACTTTATGCTTCTATTACTCAAGTTGTGAAAATGTGGAGTGTTTTTTACAAATGAAAGACTACTTCTATTTATACAACTCTATGGAACAATCTAGAGAACATGTCTAGATATTTACAAGCAAGCTTATAGCTAAAGAAATACTATAATTGCATAGAGTATTCTTGTTGATCCAGCTCTCCTAAGACCTGATAAAATATTGATGATGTGACATTACTTAGTGTAAGATACTTGGTTTATTTTATAGTTTGCGGAAGTAACATGTTCAATGATTCTTCTAAATGTTCAAGTCTCGAACCTCAAAAGTCAGTCAGCATCAGCGACCTCACTAAGTTTGTTAAGTGACCGCCTGATGCTGACATTACAGGTAAATTATCTCCCTGAAGACAAAGAAGTCATGCGCACAAAACCAGTAACGATGTCGAAGAAGTAGCTAATAATAGAGTCATCGTTGTTCGTGATCTGATGCTGGATTCACTGATAACAACCTTACTACCCCTACATAACCCAATATTCAGCAACCTCAGCTCGCTGATCAGAGTCTTGCATCCGAAGATTTACTTTATTTGTCATATTTCATTATGTACAAAAGGACTATCTGCTTTATTGACAGAAATACAAGAGAACGTTTTATACACTGCTTCTTTCGTACTTATCAGCCCATAAAGCAAATGTTCACTATAGCCCTCATAATGTTTTATGCGTATGAGAGTAATTTATAGTAAATAGTATATTTGGTCCACCAAATACACAACACGTATAAAAGTGGATTCGTCATGCATTAAATGCATGAGATATACATAGATGTTGAGTGTGATCTTCAAACATACTTCTTCTCTATCTCTGTATCTAAGTCCTTTCTTCTCTTTCATTCTCTAAGTTCTTTCTCCCTATTCTAAACTAACTAAGTGCATTAGTGAAAGATTCCTGAAAAACTTAAGATTGTTTAGATTAGGTTTTATATATTTCTACTTCCGCAACAATCTGTAAATTCAATAATTGCCTTAATACAAATTTTATTTAAAGTGAAAAGGTGTGTCATTTTTATTCAACCCCCCCCCCCTTTAGAAATCCCTGTTCACTTGAAGGTAACCATTTCGGGACCAACACTTTTAATATGTTTATCTCATCTTGATAATTTCTTCGCTCATCTTGAATCTTCTCCATATATGGTTTCCCCAATCTCTTGATTTATCTGAATATTAAGGATTTTCGAACAACCTTCTAGCTGGGCGTGACATATAGTTGTGGTTTTTGATTCCCAATATAAGTTCACATTTGTTGAGTTTAACTATAAAAATCACTATGGCGAAAGTTCATCACAATTAAAGATTGACAGGATCGAATTCGTAACAAGAAAGAATAAGAACCAAGATATTAAGGAAGTCGCGGAATAACACCTTAATATTTAACAATAAGAAAACAAGAATGAATTGAAATTGAAACTGCTTTTGGAATTGCTTTTCTGTTGAATGATTACAAACAAAGCCCCAATTTGCTTGAACAAATTCAAACAAACGTACAATACTTCTCTGTTGTAGGGATCAAGAATAATCTTGAGGCTAAAACTTTCTATCACTCACAAATCTCTCAATTCATGATTTAATAGAATAGACAACTAATCTATTTATACAAGACTTGATTACAAAGATAATTACAAAAAATAATTGATCTTCTAAATCTCCATTATCTTCAGAATCTTACTAATTATCTTCATTCCATAAAAAATATATCTCTTGAATTCATTCCATAATTATCTTCAAGTCATTGTCTTTTTCTCCAAGTAAAATCCTTTCCTTATCTTTCTCTTCAAGTAATCTTCTTTCTTTATCTCGGACGAGCAGTCGTAACTAGCAGTAGTAATCTATCAGCAACATTAATTCTCTTCTAGCAGTAGTAACTTTAAAAACCCAACAATCTCCCCCTAGCTTAACTTCTTAAATCAAGGAGTTAAGTTTCTTTGGGTTTTGTTACTATTGCTGTTGGTTCTGTTCCTGCTTCTGTCTGAACCTCTTTCTTACTTTCAAACTCCCCCTTAACTCGAGATTTCATCATATCAGTTTCCGCAGATTTAGAGATTTGATCCTTCCCTTTTTGAGGTACCCATGCTGATGCGGTTTTGAGTTGCCCATTAGCACCAACATACGTAAACTCTTTCAATTTTGAGTTTTTAGGATCAACAGAGTTGGGAATTGTATGGCTTGTGTTAGAAATTATTATTAGTTGTGTCAATTTGTAATTTCCTTAAAGTTACTTTCCTTTTTTGTAATTTTGGATTAGGCCCAATGTTTAGGGCCCATCCATTTTAAAGCCTTTTAGGCCTTTTAGGAGGAGTATAAATAGTTGTTGTTTACTTCATTTGTAGTTTACTCTCTTTTACACTCATTCCTCCACTCTTCTATCATTTGAGAGAATTATATGAGATTGATATATTGATGACCACTCTTACACTTGTTCATACATCATCATCATGTTCATGATCATTCTTTCATAGATCTTGCATTATTGGCTTCCATCATTCAAAGATCTACGTGTTCATGCATATTCGTTGTGTTGATTTGGAACCTACAATTGGTATCAGAGCCTACCACTGCTCTTGATCTGTAGTCTTCCTGCAACATAAGTTTGGACTTCTTGCTAAAGAAGATCAATCTTTCTGCGACAGAAGATCAGACTTCTTTCGAAAGAAGATCAATCTTCCTGCGACATAAGAAAAATCTTCCTGAAGCATTAGAGTGCCTGAAACCTAATTCTCCTGAAGCAGAAGATAGTGTTTTCCTTGAACACTTTTGGATCATATTTAGTGGTTCAAGATCCACAATCAACCATCAATCATGAACACGCGTGAAGCTTTTGCTATAGGGTATGATACCCGACCACCGGTTCTCCATGTCCATGAAGAAGAATTTGATGAAGAGATGAATGACATGAAGAAGGCCTTGGGATTGATCACCAGGTCTTTGTCCAAGAGAAATGCAAGAAAACCCATGTCTTCAAACAACCATCTAAGAAGAGTTGAACAGGGTGGTAGAGCTGACTACCAGAAACCAGAAGAAAAGACCAAGTCTGATGACAAGGGCAAAGAACCAAAGAAAACTTGCTTCAAGATGCAAGATGAGGGAACAACACTACTTGCTGAAGATGAAGCTTGGCTCAGAATGCCAAGTGATGATGAGGAGGGAGATAACGTATGTATGCTTGCTGAGGATCTGACTAGTGATGAAGGAAGAGAAGATCAACTTTGCCTGATGGAAAATGATGAGGATGAGGGATGTTACTCTGAAGATGGAGATCAAGGCTACAATGATCTTAACTCAGAGAATTCTGAGTCATCTTCTTCTGAGGTACTCCCGGATCCTTACATTGAACTTGAAAATCAAGTGAAAGATCTTGCTCAAAAGGTTTCTGGGTATGAAAAGAAAATTAAGCAAGCAAACAACTTAACTACAATTGTTGAATCCAAACTAGCTAGTGAACATGCCTTAGTCGTGAAATTCAACATTGAGTTAGCTCACTCCAAGGATACAATTAACATGCTCGCTCTTGCAAATAAAAATCTTGAAGATAAAGTAACATGCATGAATGATAGTATCACTAACCTACAAAAGAAACTTCATGAGGCTGAAGTCTTGAGTAGAGTAAGTGTTCAAAAGTATGAAGCAATTTTTGCCCAACGAACAAATCTCTGTGCAAAAATAAAAGATATGGAGGACAAGTTCCTAAAGAGAGGCCAGACCGATCAAACCATTCATATGAACCAGCCTAAAGAGTTCAATTATTATAATCCTAAAGAAGGCATTGGATACAAAAGTCCATGCTATCTTAAGCATGCCATATCCAAGACTCCTACCATGTATGACCTTCGGTACATGAGTCTTGGATACAAAATCGTTTTCATGAAAGAGTCTGATGATCTTGAACAGTTGAAGGGAATTGAGAAGAAAGAAAAATATAGAAAAAACAAACACTCCATTCCCTTCAACTATTCATCTCTCAATGCTAGTTATGCAACGCGTGAGATCCCTTTGTCTAAGGATTACACGCCTAGATACACTGAGGCTGAGATGAACCAGGAAGTTCCAATTCTCGAAAAGATCTACAAAGACAACAACACGTTTTATGAGAAAAGGATTGCCAAACTTGAGGAAGAACTCGAGGATGAGAGGTGCATGAGCCTTACGGAAAAGGACTTGTTCTTGAGTAAAATCAATGAACTTGAAACTGCCCTCAAATCCAAGAGTCCACCAAGAGACAATCACCCTACTTCTGGAACTTGTGGTAATACACATCATCACCGCCATGCGTAGAATGTTGATGCACCCGATTTCAGACCTTCAAGTTCAAATTTTCAAAACTCAAAATCAATTGTACTAAGGTCTCCAATTTGCACAACTATCTCATACATGGACACTCTAACTAACATGGCACAAAGATCAACGGCACAAATCTCTGAGATTTTATCGGATGATTGCACCAACATAGCTGGTGAGGGTGGTTAATCAACTAGTACCTCCAAACCTGGAACTAGTACTCCTATCAAACTCACTCGGAAAGACAAGGGGAAGGATACTGTAGTTACCCCCGAGTCTGAAGTGGCGAGTACGTCTCGTTCCAATGTGACCGCTCCTAAGAAACATAGACGCTCTCGTAAACACAAGAAGTCGTCTAAATCTAAGGAAAAATCACACAACTCCCTTCCGAGGAACAAAGCTTCTAATCATACTACCTCTCATGCATGTAAAGATACTAATCACGCTTCTTCAGATAGGACATATCAAAATACAATTAAGGGTAGGCGTAACTCAAAGGAGAATGAAACTAAAAAAGGCAGTCATCCAAAGTCATTTGCACATAAGCCGCGATTTGCGAATAACAGATTTCATAGTCATGTACCACATACTCCATTCAACTTTCATGGTTGTGAGCATGTTGCTTATGGGTATCATAGTGATTTTTGCTGCCAAAATTGTTTTCACTTTGGTTATTGTGCAAATGCCTTTGTGAATAAGTACAATGCTCCTAACTATCATGGATTCTACAATCGTGGTTATTATCATACTCATAACAAGAAACCTAAATCAAAACCCAAACAAAAATCATCACCTAAGAACAAACCAGGAACCTGTATCCAAACCTGTTGATCCTAACCCGAAAGGACCCATTTACAAATGGGTACCAAAACTTGTATGATTGTGATTTTGCAGGCCAGTCATGTGTGTTTCATGAACTCAGGTTGTTCCAAACACATGACCAGGCAAGGGGAACTTTTCACTCCTTTCAAGAGTCACACTTAGTGGGATGTTCTTATATAAGTCAAGGAGGAACGTTCCCTATTAATGCATGTTCCAAGGGGGAACGTTGCCTGCCTATGCATGATCCTAGGAGGAACATGTACGTCTTTTGCACTTAACCTTAAGCTCGGCTTTGACATTTGCCTTGAGCTTAGGTTGTTCTAAACCTTGAGCTCGGCTTTGACATTTGCCTTGAGTTTAGGTTGTTCTAAACCTTGAGCTTGACTTTGACATTTGCCTTGAGCTTGGTTTTGTTCTAAACCTTGAGCTCGGCGTTGACATTTGCCTTGAGCTCGGTATTGTAACTTCACCATGAGCTCGGTATTCGATATATGCCTTGACCTCGGACGTATGCAAAACTCTGACCTCGGCTTTGGTGCAAAACCTTGAGCTCGGTTTTGTTTTAAAAATAAAAAATAAAAAATAAAAATTATATATACAATAATTAAATAAAAAAATAAATTTTGTTAAAGAAAAAAGAAACTCAAATTTGTTTTTTAAAAAATTAAAAAAAAATTCATATTTTTAAAAGAAAAGATAAAATCAAATCAGTTTAATAATTAAATAAATAAAAAATCAGTTTTTTTAAAAGAAATAAAAGAAAAAGGAAAATCAAATCTGTTTGTTTTTTAAAGGAAAAAAAATATCAGTTTTTAAAAGTTTAATAAAAAAAATGTTTTGTCTTGTTTTTCCCCATTCGTCTTTCTCTTATTATTCTTCTTCCTCCTCCTTATTCTTCTTCTTCTTTATTTATTTTCTTCTTCTTTTGCAAGAATCAAGCCTTTGCTTTTTAAAGTTTTTGTGGCCCCGGTTTCTTCTCAGATTCCGGCCAGTAGACATCCGGCCATATGAGTTCCGGCCATGGAGGATTTTTCGGCCTTCACATCTGGTTGTCCGGCCATAGGAACGTCCGGTCTTCTCCGGCTGTTGACCTGTCCAGCCATCAATAGTACCTTGATCGGTCCTCCGCCTTGCATCGTCCCCTTGTTTTCTCATGCGTTCTAGCCTTTCGACCACCTAGATATGAGTTTCGGCCTTCTTGAACTCACTTCCGGTCTTTGTGGTTTGCTTGTTTTCTTCCTTGTTTCTTTCTTTTCGGCCTTCTTTAGAGAGATTCGGCCTTTTAGCGCCGTGAGTTCCGGCCTTCTTATGCAAGTTCCGGCCTTCTCATTCGAGTTCCGGCCTATGCTTGCGTCTTTCGGCCTTCTCTCGCATCTGTTCCGGCTTTGTGGAGTGTTCCGGCCTTTGTCTTTCAAAAACGCAGGCCTTCCAGCCTTGCGTTGATGGATTCCGGCCTTGTTGTTTTTTCAACTCCGGCCACAGCTGTCGAACTCCGGCCATCACCGTCGAGTTCCGGCCTTTTCATCGAGGAACCGATTTCGGCCGTTGATCCATCAAGTTCCGGCCATGTCTGTCGAACTCCGGCCATCGCCGTTGAGTTCCGGCCTTGCTCCTTTTTGGATTCCGGCCTCGCCATTGAAGTTCCGACCATGGCTGATGTAGTTCCGGCCTTATGAAATTCATCCACCAAGTGGCTTCCGGCCACCAAAGTGAGTCGGCCCTTGAAGGTCGTTTGGAGTTCCGGCCTTCTGTCGGTCGTTTGGAGTTCCGGCCTTCTCTATCTCACTTCCGGCCAAACGAGAGTTCCGGCCTTCACATGACTGTTCCGGCCTTGTTTCGTTGTAGACTTCCGGCCTTAGTTTTTTTTCTTTTCTTTCATCTATTGCGGCCTTCTTCTGTTTTTGTGTGTGTGTGTTTTTTTTTGCGTTTTCAAGAACGACACCTCCCAAGAAAGTCCTTTGTTTCTTTCTTTCCAGCTACTAAGCACTAGGTACTGAATGCTTTTGTGCTTATTCTTTTTTAAAGAAAAAAAAAACAAACAACAACAACAACAAAAAGAAAAGAGATAAAAAGGAGTTAGTTTTTTTTTTAAAACGACTTTGCTTTCATTTTGTTTTCACTTTTCATAATATATATATATATATATTCTTTCCTTCTTTGTTTTCACTTGCTTCACACGATCTATACATATATATATATATATATTTAGTGGTATTTGTTTATTTTTTTTTCTTGTTTCATTTCTTTTATTTTATTTAGTTTTTTTTTTCCTTTCAATTTTTGTTGATTCTCGGTTGGGATTGCACCACGGGTCTCCTGTTTTCTCATTTCACAAAGGGTTAGTAGATTGAAAGTCTTGCTTCCTTATGGTTTTCACGTTAACTCAATACAAATCTCCTTTGAGACCTCAGGTTTAGCCTTGAATGTTGCTTATGTGTGTATGTTTCAAGCTTACTTCTTAATTGCGTGCACTTGTTTCAGATTTTTGAGGTTATTTGACATTACTTGAGTGTTGTTTGAAATCGAGCTTGATTGAATGTGTACATACCTGAACTATTGTGTGTTTCAGCAGTGTGAGCTAATTGATGGGTATATGTATGAGTGTTGTTGCGTGTGAATGAATTAGTGAGTGCTTGAAATACCTAGCATATTGTCGTTGTCATCACTATGTCATTTGCTTCCCGCATAATAAATACATTTCTATATCAAGTCTGTGTACCACCGTGCAACCGTCGTCACGTTCTACCCTTCACCATGGTTGGTAAGACTTCTGCTATCACATATCGGGTACGCGTCTCTCACCCATTGTCTTGCACTTCCTTATACCAACACCTTGGTTTTGGTACAGAAAAGTGCATCTCAATGCTATGAGGGACACCATCAAACTTTTTGCCTATACCTCAATACTAACATATTATCTTTCAGGTACAACGGCGAACCCAAAATGCTCACAACCGGAGGACATAACTTTGTACTTCTTGCAAAAAAACAAAAACAAAAAAAAGAAGAAAAAAAAGAGTAAAAAAATTATTATTATGACGTACTCCAAGACGTCTACCTACGCTTGTTCCGAGGGGGAACAATGCATCCCTACGCATGTTTCAAGGGGGAACAATGTCAAGCATAAAGTACCTCCTACCTCAAGGTCCTCATACATATGCATACACTTGTTTCGAGGGGGAACAATATCATGTATGACGTACCTCCTACGGTGATACCCTCAGATCCCAAGGCACGACGAACCTTTCCTTCCAAACTGGGCGATGTCAGTACTTAAGGACCGCCAAGCCCGATGGCGATGGCTATACTGCAAGCTCCTCTTGATGGTGCTGCAGATCACCAGTCACCGGTTGTGCGTAGTTCCTTAGGTTTACCGCCTCTACTAGAAGCTCCAGAGCCGGAGACTGGCACCCAAGAGGCAAACCTTAGATTAGAAGGTGAGGGTTCTGAGCGAAGTCATACACTTGGGGTGATGACCAAGGGAGTGAGGATGAGGTATCGGGGGGATATGACGGGGGTAGTGTAGGTGGTGACTGTGATCGACCCGGAGCTAGTACCTCGCGCACAGATGATATACACCATACTCCCACTCTCTTCCCTTGGTGGACTATGGTACACACTCTGATGACTCCGGTGATGACATCATCCTGATGGTGAGGTTAGCATAAGGATTGAGGGCGACAAAATAGTTGAAGAAAGTGAGCAGAGCGAGGGAAGTAAAAGAATTGATGAGTGATAGGACCAAAGGTTTTAACCGGTGCTCCCCTATCCATAGGTAGAAGCTGGGCAGCCTCATCTGCTACTCGCACTCGTATGTTGGGTGTGGGTATTGAAGAAGACACCTCCCACCCAGAGGTGCATGTGACAACCCTCCACCTCCCACCTCAGGTCAGTAAAACTTTAACTGAAATACCGGAGCAGAACAGTATTTTAATACTGTCATTTTGTCAAAAACAATATTGTATGACAACATTTATTGTGAAAAGGCTAGATAAGTGCCTTTGACGATTATTGAGTCGCCACTATAGTCGGTATGCAAAACCGACTGACTGTTATCAGCAGGTCCCGATTCCGACCACTAGACTGTCGAATTAAATTTTTATTGACCCAAAATATTAAAATATTAATTTCTAATAAGTTCCTTAATAAAAATACGAAAAACTGCTTTCGTTACGCAAAAATCGCAAAAACGCGCGTTTTCGGTAACGGTTTCCATTTTTAGCAGCTTTTTATACCTAATGCTACAACAATTCAACTAAACTAAATTATTTGATTCAAGGAATCAGCCATTTAAGTATCTAGAGAATAATTGTATCCTCACATGGTTCAAATTAAAGTAGGAAACATTGAATAGAATCTAGCCAATACATACATCACCAACTTACACACTCTTAACATCAACTCAACACTCACCTCACCATCTCTCTCCCTCTCTTCTCCCTCTCCCAAAACCGGCCACAAGGCCATGGTTTTGCCATCTCCCCTCTCCCAAATCCTAGTATAAATACACACACACCCTTTCTCATTTCATTTGTTCAATCCCACTTTCTCTCACTAAACTCTCTCACTAAGAATTCTCTCTAGCTTTCTCCATACACTTTCAATCTCTTGAAGCTCTTCAAGAGTATTCAAGAAACATTCAAGGTAAATATGATGATCTTCATCAATCTTCTTCTTTAAATCATCATCTCCCAATGTTGTGAGATGGAAGTATCTTGCATTTAAGCAAGGAAAACATCTATGATCAACCAAATAGTTGGGTAGTTTGTATGATCTTCAAAACTCTTAATTATTGCTTAGAATTCTTGTTCATCCTTTAAATTCTTGTTCATATACTACTATGTATAATCTTGTACATTTTATTTCAAGTACTTCTTTTCTTTTATACAACAATCCACCATACTTTGGTGTAGATGAAATCACTAGTCAAATACTCTTTCTTTGCTAAGCAATAAGTGAGTTGATGACTAGTGATTCCTATCTTCTTATGATCATCCATCACCTTGTATGGGGTATGGATGATTTCATATAGCCAAATACCCTTTTCTTTGCTTGGATCATCAAAAGTTCAAGCAATAAGTGAGTTGATGGCTTATGATTATAATCTAGATGTTTAATTTGGTATATATGTAAATGCATGTGTAAAATGTGATTATGAAGTTGATATTCCTTCAATCACATCTGGACTTGAGTTTTGGTAAAGAGAAATCATCATAAAAACCATTAAACAAGAGAAATATTTTGTTATTCAACAACTAGTCTGAAAATTCGTCCAATAGATTCTGGACAGATTCGGACCTGACTTTGAGAGGCCATAACTCCTTCATAAAATGTTCAAATGACATGATTCTTTTTTTTAAATTCAATTTCATTGAGTTATCTTTCAAACCCCACTGGCCGTTTGCAAAAATTCTAAGTTTCGGACCCTCAAACAGTCCGTACAAAAAGGTTGCGCAACAGCTCTAGTTGCTGTCACTACTTTAATAAACCTTCTGTTTGAGGATCTTAATCTTTTCCAAAAATTATGAAATTTGGTCAGTAAATAGTAAACTCATATGGCTAAAACATATTAAAATTTCGTGATTTTTGGAGTTGTGGATCATACCCAAATGCATGCCCCAAACAGCCTCCGAATCTGTCAAGAATTATTAAAAGCTGAAAAGTGTTATTTTATGTAAACTTGTATTTTTCTAAAACACCTTTATAAAGAATAAATTGTTGGACATAAAAAGATTATTTGAAGAATAAGATGAGGTAGGATTAATATAAAAACGCACATGCATGACCATATACCAACTATCACGTTTCGGTTATAATCATAAGAGCGCGTAATTTTCGACAACCGTTACAAAAAAAGAAACTAAAAGATTCGTTCGCGCGTATAATTTTACTTAAGGAACATAATTGGGTCAAGGAACTTATTAAAATACTTTATATCCCTAGGTCGAAATTCAGTGGAACCTCGCTAACTTGGGACTCTCGAACTAGTAACTCGGTGAGTTATTCACGGCCCCTTTTTACGTTTTTACATTTTTGGGGTGAAAAGCATGACATAAACTACCGGTTGATTAAACTTTTGAAACTATTTTTGAAAAGATTCTTTGGAACGATTCTTTGGAACGATTCTTTGGAACGATATATTGTGGAACGATTTATTGTGGAACGATTTTGTGGCTATGGTATGCATACTTATCTAGATTAATTGGGTTTTTTTCTTATCGCAAGTCCTCGTACACACTACTAAGTCTAATTCACTGCGGTGGACCGAGTAATCAATGGTAGCGCTATCGGGTTGGCAACCCCACCTTTCGTACCCCGCTTGCAACGGGGTTGGAAACGATAACGATTGGTGTTTAATTACTTTTTGTGGAACGATTGTTGTGTCATGTTGCGATAAGCATGGCATTGCGGGGCAAAAACTATGCTTCTAGGAGATTAGTAGTGGCTCGTTAATCTTGTGTGTAAGTATTGCATGATAAGTACCATATGCCGGGATTTTGCGAGACACGCGCATGATCCAACTATTAAGCTTCTTGCTTGAACTTATTATCTCCGGTATTATTTTTGGAACGCAAACTATATGAATGTGTGTTGTTAAACCCGTGAACTCACCAACTATGACGATAGTTGACTTTTTAACTCTCATGCTTTTCAGGCGATCCAAAGTAAGAAGAACGAAATGCACGTGTGTTACACCTTCATGCATATCAAGACTAAACTTCCTTTCCGTTGTAGTTTAATTTTCCTTGTAATAATTTTAAGACTTTAACGTGATGTAATAGTGTAGACTTAACTATTTTGATATGCTATGGTGTTTATTGTCTATACTTTGAGTTGTGCTACTTTGCGCTGTTACACTCCGTGTTTCCGCTTTAGCGGGGTGTGACAGACTTGGTATCAGAGCCAAGGCTATAGAGAATAAAGATTTTCTAGTAAGAAAATCGAGTACTATAGCCATCAAAATATAACAACGGAAAGATGAACTTTTTAAAAATTATTTTTGCACGCTTCTAAAGTGATGAACCCGAGAGTCGCTTCATTGGGTCTTAATTAAACAAAGCCTGGCCAACTATGTTTAGTTAAGAGGCAATAATGCGAAGCTAGGGGAAAGTTACGATGGAAGTGTGAAAAACGAAAACTTTTCTTGCATGGCATATTGCATGAGTGACCACGATACCCGGACTAGATAAAACGACACTATTGCGTTATTACACTATTGCGTTAATATACTATCGCGTTAATGCACTATTGCGATAATAATAGGAAGTCACTATTGAACTTGTTATTAATAATAAAATATAAACACTTCAGTCACCATGACATCGAACGGCGGATGGATCTCCGAAGAAGAAGAGGACCCCTCGGAAAACTCGGGGTCGGACATGGAAGCGGCAAGCGAAGATGCCTCCGATGACTCAAACCCAAATTCCCCCGTGATTGCTGCACCCCAACCCCCACCGGGAAAGCCTGCACCCGAACCGGTACCCCCTAGGCCACGCACTAGGGAAACCGCTAGGAAACGAGTTCTTCCTCCCATACGTAGTGGTATCGCCATCCCTCGTGACCCCTACGCCGGACCCTCCCACATCCTTCCGGGAGTTCCAATTCCACGAAACTTAGAACTCTCGATCGAAGACGCTCGTAGGATGAACATTATGGAGGATAGGATAGAAAGGTTCCAAGAGAGGATGAATAGGCAAGCTCAAGCCTTGCGCGCCTTGACCGATTTAGCCCAATTTCTGGAGCAAGGTACTACGGGAGCCATAGAGAGGGCGGTGGCAGCGGGACGTCTGGCTAGGAAGGCGGAGCTACGGAGTCGGGCAGTGACCATCTTCATGGTCATGATGATTGTTGGGCTCGTGATCCTTGTGTTTTCTCAACCTTTAGTAAACCTTTATGATGTATTTCCAATTTCCTATCGTTTATGTATTGGATGTAATCGAAATGGCGTAGTAACGCCAAATTTTGGAATAAAATGATATTAAGTCTTATGAATGAATGTTATCCTTGTTTATTATAACCAACTCGATTGTATAAACTCTTCCAAATGCAACCTTAATTCAATTCACCTCTTTTAAACGTTGTAGAATTATGACAACTCGAAACACAAGAAGCACTGGATCAACGCCAAATGATCAAACCCCGGATATTGCCCAACTCGTAGCCCAACAAGTCCAAAATGCCATTCCCAATATTGTCACACAAGTGACTGCTGGTATCGACAACCGTCGAAGGAGTGGCGGAGATCAAAGTGGTGAAGGAGGTAGTGGTAGTAGTCAGGGATGCACTTACAAGACCTTTATGTCTTGCAAACCCAAGGAATTCCACGGCAAAGAAGGGGCCGTAGGACTACTTTCCTGGTTTGATAGCATGGAGTCTGTACTCCATATAAGCAAGTGCTCCGATAACCGCAAGGTGGAATATGCGGCATGTCAACTACAAGGCAGGGCTTTGACTTGGTGGAACATCCAAGTACAAACCCGAGGCCGGGAAGCAGCATACAACTTATCGTGGGAAGACTTCAAGAAATTGCTGATAGAAGAATACTGCCCAAAAAGCAAACTGCAAAAGCTTGAGGTTGAGTTCTGGAACCATTCCATGAAGGGCATGGACGTGGACAAGTACACGGCACATTTCCATGAACTTGCTCAACTTGTACCACACATGGTTACTCCAGAGGAGAAGAGAATTGATAGGTATATCTGGGGACTAGCGCCCGAAATCCGAAGGATGGTTACCTCGGCTAACCCAACCACCATCCAGAGTGCCGTAGTCTTGGCTAATCGTTTAGCTAATGACGTAGTCCGATCAGGAGTTGGAACTAAGAGTAGCATGGGAGGCAAAAGGAAGCTGGAAGGACAGTCAGGAAGAAGGCCTAATAGTGGGTCGAGCCAAAGTACGCACTCACTAAAGAACTATGTGGTGAAGACCCAGGACCAAGGAACCTATAAGGGATCCTCCCCCGAATGCAAGAAGTGCAACTGTCACCATTGGGGAAACTGCCTTTACTGTGAGAAGTGTAAACAACTTGGGCACTCCACACAATACTGTAGGAAGGGGGAAGGAGTACCTAGTGAAGGAAGGAAGTGTTTTGAATGCGGAAGCCCAAACCACTTCAAGAATAAGTGTCCTAAGATAGGACAGGGGTCTAGAAATACCATGGATGGAAGTCATGGTAGTCGCACCAATACTGTGAACCAGGGAACTCAGGCTCGAGGTAGAGCTTTCGTGATAGGGACTGAAGAGGCACGTCAGGATCCCCGTGTGATAACAGGTACGTTTCTTATAAACGACCACTATGCATCAGTCATTTTTGACTCTGGGGCCGATAGAAGCTTTGTGTCCCTAGGATTTAGACCACTAATCCCCTTAGCCTCCGAAAGCTTAGATGAGGTTTATTCGATAGAACTAGCGGATGGACGAGAACTTAAGGCTCGCGACGTACTTCTAAATTGCACGTTAAGTTTAGCCGACGAATTGTTTAACATAGATCTTATACCAATCGAGCTAGGGAGCTTTGATGCAGTTGTAGGCATGGATTGGCTGTCACAAAATAGGGCAACGATAGGATGCTATGAGAAGACTGTTAGGATACAACTTCCGAATGGTAGAACCCTTGTGGTAGAAGGGGAAAGACCCAACAGAAGTTTAGGAATAGTTTCGTGTATGAAGGCTCATAGTTATTTAAGGAAGAGATACATAGCATTCTTAGTTCAAGTGGTAGGAAAGAAACCAGAAGCGAAGAAACTCGAGGATATTCCGGTAGTACGAAACTATCCTGAAGTGTTTCCGGACGAGCTACCCGGATTACCTCCAACTAGACAAGTCGAATTCCGAATCGACTTAATTCCTGGAGCAGCTCTTGTTGCTAAGGCACCTTACCGCCTAGCACCAGCCGAGATGCGGGAATTGTCCAACCAAATACAAGAATTGCTGGATAAAGGATTTATTCAGCCGAGTTCATCACCTTGGGGAGCCCCTGTATTACTTGTCAAGAAGAAGGACGGATCGCTTAGGATGTGCATAGATTATAGGGAACTGAACAAGTTGACCATCAAGAATCATTATCCCCTCCCTAGGATAGACGACCTGTTCGATCAACTTCAAGGTGCCAGTTTCTTCTCTAAGATCGATCTCCGATCCGGTTACCACCAAGTAAGAGTCCACGAGGAGGATGTTCCTAAAACGGCGTTCAGAACACGCTATGGACATTATGAGTTTATGGTTATGCCTTTCAGACTCACGAATGCCCCCGCCGTGTTTATGGACCTGATGAATAGGATTTGCAGGCCATACCTAGATAAGTTTGTAATCGTATTTATCGATGATATACTCATCTACTCCCAAAGTAAAGAGGAGCACGAGCAGCACCTGAAGGTAGTACTTGAGCTACTTAGGGACCAGAAATTGTACGCCAAATTCTCAAAGTGCGAATTTTGGATCTGGGAGGTACATTTTCTTGGTCATGTAGTTAGAGAGGAAGGAATTCTTGTGGACCCAGCAAAGATTGAAGCCATTGCAAAATGGGAGACCCCGAAGACCCCAACGGAAATCCGCCAATTTTTAGGATTGGCAGGATACTACGGAAGGTTCATTGAAGGTTTGTCAAGGATTGCACAACCTCTGACAATGCTGACTCAGAAGGACAAGAAGTTCGATTGGGGTCAACGGCAAGAGGACGCCTTTCAACTCTTGAAGCAAAAGCTATGCAACGCACCAGTTCTGGCCCTACCCCAAGGGACAGGGGACTTCGTTGTGTATTGTGACGCTTCACGCCAGGGACTAGGATGTGTGCTGATGCAAAGGGATAAGGTCATAGCCTATGCATCTAGACAACTTAAGAACCACGAACAGAACTACACTACTCATGACTTAGAATTGGGAGCAGTAGTCTTTGCACTTAAGATTTGGAGACACTATTTGTATGGAACTAAGTGCACGGTGTTCACGGACCATAAGAGTCTGCAACACATTCTAGACCAAAAGATGTTGAACATGAGGCAACGTAGATGGGTAGAACTACTTAGTGATTACGATTGTGAGATCAAGTATCATCCGGGCAAGGCTAATGTAGTAGCCGATGCCTTGAGTCGTAAGGAAAGGACGAAACCCTTACGAGTACGAGCCTTGGAAATGCTTGTACACACCAGCTTGAAAGAGGATATCCTAAAGGCTCAGGAAGAGGCCTTACGAGAGGATAGATTAAAGGATGAAACTCTCCAAAACCTAGAGGGAAGGTTTGACCTTAAGACCAACGGCGTACGGTACCTTAAGGGGAGAGTTTGGATACCGAAGACTGGCAACCTGAGGGGATTAATCCTAAAGGAAGCGCACGAGTCACGGTATTCCATTCATCCAGGGGCAGATAAAATGTATAAGGATCTAAAGGAATATTACTGGTGGCCAGGAATGAAGAAGGATGTAGCGTCATATGTGGGACGATGTTTGACTTGTTCCAAGGTCAAAGCTGAGAATCAGAAACCATCGGGTCTGTTACAACAACCCGGGATCCCTGAATGGAAATGGGAACGGATTTCTATGGACTTAGTCACTAAATTGCCCAGAACTGCTAAAGGGCACGATACAATCTGGGTAATAGTTGACCGTCTGACAAAGTCAGCTCATTTTCTTCCAATCCGAGAAGACTATAAGATGGATAAGCTTGCGCGAATCTACATTAAGGAAATAGTGACCCGTCATGGAGTGCCAATCTCCATTATCTCTGACCGAGATAGCCGTTTTACATCACGATTCTGGCAATCATTGCAGAAATCCTTAGGATCCCAGTTGGATTGGAGTACGGCATATCATCCTCAGACTGATGGCCAAAGTGAGAGGACCATCCAAACCTTAGAAGATATGTTGCGCGCGTGTGTCATAGACTTTGGAGGGAACTGGGACGATCATTTGCCACTAGTAGAATTTTCCTACAACAATAGCTATCACACTAGCATCCAATGTGCCCCCTATGAAGCCTTGTACGGCCGAAAATGTCGGTCTCCGCTCAGCTGGGTGGAAGTTGGAGATAGCCAGCTGACAGGACCCGAGTTAATCCAGGAAACAACTGACAAAATTGGCTTGATTAGGGATAGGCTTAAGGCTGCTAGGGATCGTCAGAAAAGTTATGCTGACAACCGTAGAAAACCGTTGGAATTCCAAGTGGGAGATAGAGTACTTTTAAAGGTTTCCCCTTGGAAAGGGCTAGTACGATTTGGCAAAAGAGGAAAGTTAAGCCGTAGGTACGTTGGACCTTTCGAAATCATCGAAAGAGTCGGCCCAGTTGCTTACAAGCTTAGGCTACCTGAGGAAATGAGTGAGATTCATAACACTTTCCATGTGTCTAATCTCAAGAAGTGTATAACCGATGAATCTCAAGTTATCCCTCTAGAAGAAGTCTTTGTGGATAAAACCCTCTGCTTCGTCGAGGAACCCATAGAAATTCTTGACAAAGAGGTCAAGAAGCTCAAAAGGAGCAAGATCCCGATTGTTAAGGTACATTGGAAGTCCAGACGTGGACCGGAGTACACATGGGAACGTGAGGACTTCATGAGGAAGAAGTACCCTCAACTCTTTACTTGATTAAGTGGGGAAGTAACAACAAATGAATTTCGGGACGAAATTCTTTTAACCGGGGGAGACTGTGACAACCCTCCACTTCCCACCTCAGGTCAGTAAAACTTTAACTGAAATACCGGAGCAGAACAGTATTTTAATACTGTCATTTTGTCAAAAACAATATTGTATGACAACATTTATTGTGAAAAGGCTAGATAAGTGCCTTTGACGATTATTGAGTCGCCACTATAGTCGGTATGCAAAACCGACTGACTGTTATCAGCAGGTCCCGATTCCGACCACTAGACTGTCGAATTAAATTTTTATTGACCCAAAATATTAAAAATATTAATTTCTAATAAGTTCCTTAATAAAAATACGAAAAACTGCTTTCGTTACGCAAAAATCGCAAAAACGCGCGTTTTCGGTAACGGTTTCCATTTTTAGCAGCTTTTTATACCTAATGCTACAACAATTCAACTAAACTAAATTATCTGATTCAAGGAATCAGCCATTTAAGTATCTAGAGAATAATTGTATCCTCACATGGTTCAAATTAAAGTAGGAAACATTGAATAGAATCTAGCCAATATATACATCACCAACTTACACACTCTTAACATCAACTCAACACTCACCTCACCATCTCTCTCCCTCTCTTCCCTCTCCCAAAACCGGCCACAAGGCCATGGTTTTGCCATCTCCTCTCTCCCAAATCCTAGTATAAATACACACACACCCTTTCTCATTTCATTTGTTCAATCCCACTTTCTCTCACTAAACTCTCTCACTAAGAATTCTCTCTAGCTTTCTCCATACACTTTCAATCTCTTGAAGCTCTTCAAGAGTATTCAAGAAACATTCAAGGTAAATATGATGATCTTCATCAATCTTCTTCTTTAAATCATCATCTCCCAATGTTGTGAGATGGAAGTATCTTGCATTTAAGCAAGGAAAACATCTATGATCAACCAAATAGTTGGGTAGTTTGTATGATCTTCAAAACTCTTAATTATTGCTTAGAATTCTTGTTCATCCTTTAAATTCTTGTTCATATACTACTATGTATAATCTTGTACATTTTATTTCAAGTACTTCTTTTCTTTTATACAACAATCCACCATACTTTGGTGTAGATGAAATCACTAGTCAAATACTCTTTCTTTGCTAAGCAATAAGTGAGTTGATGACTAGTGATTCCTATCTTCTTATGATCATCCATCACCTTGTATGGGGTATGGATGATTTCATATAGCCAAATACCCTTTTCTTTGCTTGGATCATCAAAAGTTCAAGCAATAAGTGAGTTGATGGCTTATGATTATAATCTAGATGTTTAATTTGGTATATATGTAAATGCATGTGTAAAATGTGATTATGAAGTTGATATTCCTTCAATCACATCTGGACTTGAGTTTTGGTAAAGAGAAATCATCATAAAAACCATTAAACAAGAGAAATATTTTGTTATTCAACAACTAGTCTGAAAATTCGTCCAACAGATTCTGGACAGATTCGGACCTGACTTTGAGAGGCCATAACTCCTTCATAAAACGTTCAAATGACATGATTCTTTTTTTTAAATTCAATTTCATTGAGTTATCTTTCAAACCCCACTGGCCGTTTGCAAAAATTCTAAGTTTCGGACCCTCAAACAGTCCGTACAAAAAGGTTGCGCAACAGCTCTAGTTGCTGTCACTACTTTAATAAACCTTCTGTTTGAGGATCTTAATCTTTTCCAAAAATTATGAAATTTGGTCAGTAAATAGTAAACTCATATGGCTAAAACATATTAAAATTTCGTGATTTTTGGAGTTGTGGATCATACCCAAATGCATGCCCCAAACAGCCTCCGAATCTGTCAAGAATTATTAAAAGCAGAAAAGTGTTATTTTATGTAAACTTGTATTTTTCTAAAACACCTTTATAAAGAATAAATTGTTGGACATAAAAAGATTATTTGAAGAATAAGATGAGGTAGGATTAATATAAAAACGCACATGCATGACCATATACCAACTATCACGTTTCGGTTATAATCATAAGAGCGCGTAATTTTCGACAACCGTTACAAAAAAAAAAACTAAAAGATTCGTTCGCGCGTATAATTTTACTTAAGGAACATAATTGGGTCAAGGATTATATCCCTAGGTCGGAATTCGGTGGAACCTCGCTAACTTGGGACTCTCGAACTAGTAACTCGGTGAGTTATTCACGGCCCCTTTTTACGTTTTTACATTTTTGGGGTGAAAAGCATGACATAAACTACCGGTTGATTAAACTTTTGAAACTATTTTTGAAAAGATTCTTTGGAACGATTCTTTGGAACGATATATTGTGGAACGATTTATTGTGGAACGATTTTGTGGCTATGGTATGCATACTTATCTAGATTAATTGGGTGTTTTTCTTATCGCAAGTCCTCGTACACACTACTAAGTCTAATTCACTGCGGTGGACCGAGTAATCAATGGTAGCGCTATCGGGTTGGCAACCCCACCTTTCGTACCCCGCTTGCAACGGGGTTGGAAACGATAACGATTGGTGTTTAATTACTTTTTGTGGAACGATTGTTGTGTCATGTTGCGATAAGCATGGCATTGTGGGGCAAAAACTATGCTTCTAGGAGATTAGTAGTGGCTCGTTAATCTTGTGTGTAAGTATTGCATGATAAGTACCATATGCCGGGATTTTGCGAGACACGCGCATGATCCAACTATTAAGCTTCTTGCTTGAACTTATTATCTCCGGTATTATTTTTGGAACGCGAACTATATGAATGTGTGTTGTTAAACCCGTGAACTCACCAACTATGACGATAGTTGACTTTTTAACTCTCATGCTTTTCAGGCGATCCAAAGTAAGAAGAACGAAATGCACGTGTGTTACACCTTCATGCATATCAAGACTAAACTTCCTTTCTGTTGTAGTTTAATTTTCCTTGTAATAATTTTAAGACTTTAACGTGATGTAATAGTGTAGACTTAACTATTTTGATATGCTATGGTGTTTATTGTCTATACTTTGAGTTGTGCTACTTTGCGCTGTTACACTCCGTGTTTCCGCTTTAGCGGGGTGTGACAGTGCAAGTGCACACCCCACTCTACCACTCGCTCACCTCTCAAAAGGTGGATGTTTCATTCCACGGGGATATAGCACATCGGCTATCGCGCCCTCACTTGGAGGGTAGTGGTATTGAAACAGGAGGATCCCTGCCCCGATCCCCACACTTCCTTCATATGCACCAGAGTCTAGAGCCTAATGATACACTCTTAAGTACCCATACTGCCAGTCTATGTGACGCAGTCTCTACTCCATCCATCACGATTCTGAGTGACGTGATCGGAACCTCGAGAGTGGCGTCCATGACAGGCATTTCACGATGACCGACGGGAAGTCCTACCATGGTCACCATCACGCCAGCCATGAACGTAGGCCACACCGTTGATTCAACGGTTGTGCAAACGGGTACTCTATTGTGACCCCGGAGTTACTTACCCGACATTCGTTGTTAGGGACGGCGCCCTAAAGGTTGTCCATGAGGATTTTATACTTCACCACCTACAGCACCGACTGCACCCGATTACTTGACTAATGAGTTGAGGGATCCTTTGTCAGCGAAGTTGCTCTCCAAAGGGAATCTCCTTGAGGATGAAGTCAACATACTTGGGTACTTTTAGCAGTCATCATATCTAGACCTTCCCGAGCACCGTCCCGAGCCGGCTACCACACCCTCTCATGCGGTAGACCCTTCCATCCAGTGGCTCGAAGGGAAGTTTGATGATCTCAAGGCGGAGGTGAGATCAGATAGTGCTGAGGTCAAGGATCTCTTTCATACATACGTAGAGTCCTTGCAACCTCCTACCATGCATTAGCTGAGCCACCAATGCAGCCACGATGACCGAGATGACCCCGATCGCCGTGAGGGGAAATCTCAGTTCTGACAGGCACATCTTTTGCCGCCGTTCCTTCTAGTACTCATATAGGGACCGGTGCCGATGTACCACATTCTCAAATTGGTTGCAACACGACGGCAGATTGAGCGGAGGGTCGGGAGATTGTCATTTTTTGACCCTACCCTTGTAGCCGCTACAAATGATGAGCTCAAGGAGATCATTAACCTTGATGATTTTCCTTCGGATGACAATGATGAGTATACACAAGTTCCAGTCTCCACACCTACTTAGGTGAAGCTAGAAGATGACCCTGTCGATGATGATTATGAGTCAGGAATGGAGAGCTACAGTACTTACCCTCCACTCCTGGCACCACCTCAGTCTCTTCAGTCACCTTCAAGCATGGAGAGCTATGATTCTAACTCTCCACTTCTTATGTCTCTGTATCAGTCTCCTCCACCATCATTCGACATACCTTCACCTCACAGATTACCTCTCCCACGCACGCCATCTTCTACACCTTGGGATTCTCCAAGTGTGTTGAATCGAACACCGTTTTTAGTCACAATCTTCTCCCCGTCGTTGACCGCTGTCCGCTGTACAAGGTGTTTAGAGAAACTTACCTTGGGTGGTAGACAAAGATGATCTACGACGCCTTGAGTCTTACTATAGGTTGAGGAAGATTGACGGACGACTGGCCGAGAAGCATCAAGAGAGACCGCCACCACCACCACCTCGGAGAGGTGAAGTATCATCGAAGAAGTTCAAGGAGACAAATGCTTCAAGAAGAAAGTCATCGATCCATCATTGTCGGAAGCGAAGAAATTGACACAAAGGGGGAAATTGTTAGAAATTATTATTAGTTGTGTCAATTTGTAATTTCCTTAAAGTTACTTTCCTTTTTTATAATTGTGGATTAGGCCCAATGTTTAGGGCCCATCCATTTCAAAGCCTTTTAGGCCTTTTAGGAGGAGTATAAATAGTTGTTGTTTACTTCATTTGTAGTTTACTATCTTTTACACTCATTCCTCCACTCTTCTATCATTTGAGAGAATTATATGAGATTGATATATTGATGACCACTCTTACACTTGTTCCTACATCATCATCATGTTCATGATCATTCTTTCATAGATCTTGCATTATTGGCTTCCATCATTCAAAGATCTACGTGTTCATGCATATTCGTTGTGTTGATTTGGAACCTACAGCTTGAATACATTGTCATAATTATGGGCGTTGAGGTTTGCTTAGCAACACTAACTGTAGTATCAGTACTAACCGTTTTAGTTACTTTTGGCACCCAAACTTTGACAAATCTGTTTGCTTTCTTCACTTCCTTTTTGTTTTGAAAACTTTTTTCAAATCTAGCAATCTTTTTTTGAATATGAGTCCTTGTGTTAATTTTCCTTTTGGGAGAAGGTCTCACATTCTTAGCCATGTGGTTCAAACTTTGAAATCTGTTACCAAAAGAGTTAGAAAATTCATTTTGAAAGTGTGCTCTTTGGTTAACAGGATTGAAATAACAGTGTTTGGCTAAATGATTCAACTTGCAACAAATAAAACAAGGCTTTGGCCTATTGATTTTTTCTAGATCAATACCTTGTTTTTGAGCCCACTGTTTATTCCAATTTCTTTGATTTCCCCTTATTTTCTCATTGACTTGAGGCTTTTCTGTTGACAAGTACAAGGATTTTCAACACTGGTTTTCCCCTGCACTTTCTTCTTCTTTGATGGCTTGATCTTCTCCTTCTTTTTCTTTTTATTCTCAGCCTCATCTTTTTCAACTTCTACTTTATTTGGGGGATCTGCTTCTAAGGATCTTTTAGGCATCTCTTCATCTACATGCCTTTCAAGTAGGTCAGTAGTGGGAGGAATGTAGTTGTTGTTGTAAGGTGGTGGAGTGGCGTTGTATCCTATTCCTCTCTTCAGATCATCATGAATTTGAGCCTTGAGTAAAGTATCCATTGCTTTAGAAGCTTTGGAGAACTTTTCAAGATCACTTTTTGCTTTTTGAAGTTCACTTCTAACCTTTTCTAGCTCATCCCTAGATTTTGTCAACTGCCTCTCATACTCATTCTTCTCCCACTTCCAATAGTTTGTATCATAGGAATGTTGAAGTTCATTAGCTTGATAAGCTTTGATCTGTTCTTCAAAATTCTCTACGATCAAAATATACTCTCTTTTATCTTGTTCTAGTCTTTTCAGTTTTTCACACATCCCTTGGGTGTTTTCTCTGTATTTCTTAAAAGTATCAAGACACGCTTTAGAGCAAAGTTTAGATTGTACCTCAGTTGGAATTTCTGCATCATTGGTACTTACCATGTTTTTCATTGATGAACAAATAGAAGCTTCACGAACAAATTGTTTTCTTGTTGAATCTTGGATCTAGAAACCGATAGCTCTGATACCACTTGACAGGATCGAATTCGTAACAAGAAAGAATAAGAACCAAGATATTAAGGAAGTCGCGGAATAACACCTTAATATTTAACAACAAGAAAACAAGAATGAATTGAAATTGAAACTGCTTTTGGAATTACTTTTCTGTTGAATGATTACAAACAAAGCCCCAATTTGCTTGAACAAATTCAAACAAACGGACAATACTTCTCTATTGTAGGAATCAAGAATAATCTTGAGGCTAAAACTTTCTATCACTCACAAATCTCTGAATTCATGATTTAATAGACTAGACAACTAATCTATTTATACAAGACTTGATTACAAAGATAATTACAAAAAGTAATTGATCTTCTAAATCTCCATTATCTTCAGAATCTTAGTAATTATCTTCATTCCATAAAAAATATATCTCTTGAATTCATTCCATAATTATCTTCAAGTCATTGTCTTTATCTCCAAGTAAAATCCTTTCCTTATCTTTCTCTTCAAGTAATCTTCTTTCCTTATCTCGGACGAGCAGTAGTAACTAGCAGTAGTAATCTATCAGCAACATTAATTCTCTTCTAGTAGTAGTAACTTCAAAAACCCAACAAAGATGGTTGAGGATGCCCTTTTTGCACTTTATGATGAATACATGCAAGCTTCAGAAAAAAGTTGGCATCTGAATCGACATCATTTCAAGGTAGTAACGGCAATTATTTTCGACAAGGTATGTTGGAGGAGGTCCTAGTCACACAATTCTTGAGGGAAACCATATTTCCATTGCATTTGCTTTATAGTCTTTGTATTTAGATATACTAATTTTGTAAGTTGTTTTCATCTTGATTCTATTACGGCTTCTAATCGGTTTGAGGTTGGGTGACCTTGATTGGTAACAGGTAACTTGGGTACAAACGGGGCATTGAATTTCTAAAAAAAAAAGTAACCGCACCATAACAAGTCTTATTCCTTTGTCGGAGTGGGCTGTTTTTGGCCATCTCTAATTTCTCCTATCAATGCTAAGTTTATGCTTTTATTTTTGTTCCAGGCTTTTAAAACTGTTTTATGCAT
Source organism: Centaurea solstitialis (assembly GCA_030169165.1). Classification (NCBI taxonomy): domain Eukaryota; kingdom Viridiplantae; phylum Streptophyta; class Magnoliopsida; order Asterales; family Asteraceae; genus Centaurea; species Centaurea solstitialis. The sequence continues at coordinate 44,691,621 of CM058042.1, read as the reverse complement.
CAGTCATTTATATTCATATATGCAGCAAGACGTAAATATTATTAAACAGCGTAACGACATCATAAATGAAATGAAAAGGTGGTGATAAAAGCATAGGAAAAAACAACTTAAGGTCAATTGAGTTTATAATATTGTAGAATTATGGTTGACAAAAATGGGGGAGGAGATGCATCATTTATAATATAAAACGGTTGGAGTGCCAAAACGTGATAGTTGTGAAGTCTTATCTGGCTTCAAAGTCTAATGTTCTTTAAAAAAAGAAAAGAAAAAAAAATCTTCTGCAATACTAGTATAGGAACGACACGTTTTATATTTCATTCTATATAATCATATATATGCCATTATCCACATGGACTAATTGGGGTAAGCTGAACTCCAAAAGTATTGAAGCAAAATAGAGAGCAAAGTTTTTAGTTTTTCTATTTTAAAGAATATGCAAGAGATGCTTTTAGCTGTAGCCAATACCTACCATTCATTCTATAAAATATATACAAACTCACCCACTAAGCTAAAACGGAAATCCTCTATTACATTCGTTCGAAATTAACATATCATTAATTAAGTATAACATTAAAAAATTAATCAATGAAGCCATTTAGAAGTACCCGTGTTTTCTTTTTCTAGAGTTGAGAATGCAAAAAGTTGAGAATGCTTGTCCTATTGCATGCAAACCCTACAATAGTCCGTCTTGCATGACGAACCTAAGGAAATCGATCGGAAGGTATATATGAAGCATGGGTCGTCAACATGGTAGTTGCATAAGTTGTCTATTGTTAGGGTTAGGCGGTAGCATTGGGCGTGAGCCCAGTGCTTCTAAGGTTTTGAGAAAATACATTGCTCCAATACGACGGTTGTTGCGAGTATGACAGATCCACTCCACACCCGTTGATCCTCTTATCTACATTTACCTGATGGCGGCTAGGGTAAGTGTTCTTGCTTGAATTAGTTTGTTTTACAGGATTACTTATATAGCTAGTGATGATAGTATTAGTTTGGGTTGCCATTGTTAGATAGTCATTAGGCTTCCTTAATTATGTACTCAAACTGAATTGTTAAAAACAAGTATATCTTTCATTTACTATAGTTATGCTGTCAAATTGTTTATAAGTTAGCTAACCCATTTTCTTTTGCAGTGATATCACATTTTCTGAAAGCTCTGTTACATACACATTAAAATTATAGATTATATAAAATGTGTAGTAAACAAAATATAATTGCAGTTTCATTCCAAATTAAAATCTTACAAATTAAAAAAACACAAATGTTTTAAATAGTGTCTTCCAGTGTTATGGCGGATAGGTTATCACTCGGGGGTTCATAGCGCCCTAACTGAGTTCGAGCTTTATCGTGCGCATGCCAGAGGACATTTAAGAGGGGCCATCTTTAACCCCCAAAATTGTCAGGGATTAGTCGGGCTTTGGTCCGGACACCCTTCAAAAAAAAAAAGTTCGCAAATAGTTGTTTTTGTTTTTGATAGAAATTTTTTGAAATTAAATGACTTTTGATTTTGAAAAAAGTTGGAAAGTTTTTCATTGAAGTAGGTTCATAGGTGTGGCTATATGTATGAAGTAAAAATTGGGACTAAAATATTGGAGGCCTTGTTCAAAGAAAGATATTTAACCTGTCAACAGACAACCATGTTCTTCTAGTAAAACGTAGGTGACGTATCACAACATAGGGAGGAAACATACTTCAACTCAAATCCCAACACCATTCCCGTTGATGACTCAGAGATGCGGGAGCAAAGTGTTGAAGTTCGACAAAAGGGTCAAATCCCATTGGACGCAACTTTTTTCCAAACATTAATTTTCTTGGGCTATGCGTACCCGGGCAATGGGGTTGGGCGGGTTGAAGCCAACGGCTTCGGCAAGGTGCCGCTACACCCTTCAGCGGGTTGGGTGGGTTTTGGCTGAACTGCTTCCCTACACTGCTCAAAGCCGCTCAGTTTGTGTGTGTGTGGTGTTTTAAAAAGTGAGAGGGTTGGGAGGGTTCGGATACTAATCACAGAGGATTCTAGAGGGCTTATTTTGGGGTTGGGAAAAAGTTGATGTGGCGCTGATATGGCACTGGGGTTGGGAGGGTTCAAGTATGCATAGCCTTAGGTTTTGATATCAAAAAATTAAATTTGAGTGGATACCTGAAATGCTTATATACCCTTTTTATTTTATTGAAGTAACTATGTTAAAGGGTGATCAATTCATGTTAAAGGGTGATAATTTTTATAGGCTGCTTGTTGCTGCTGTTGGTATTCATCTATTATTGATAGTTTTTTTTTAAAAAAGAAGTTATTATATCATCTATATTTTTATCCTTACCTCAAGACAAAGTTAAATTTGTGTGAATACGTTTTTAGGTGATTTTGGTGTAAATGGTCTTTTAGACTCCCTCTAGCATTTTTTGTATTTGATATCTTCTGCAAACTTAATTGACTCCTTTATATTACCTTTTAACTTTTAAATAACCATCAAATATGATTAGTTTAATAAATTATTATAACAAAAACAAATTATAAAAATTATCCTTTGAGGTTCACCAAAACATTGGTTTTCATCTCTACTTTTTTGAAAGAAAAAAAATTATCACGTTTTTAATTTTGATTTTGATTTCAATTGCAATTCATCTTTATTTCCATTTAAACTATGATTTTGATTTCTCCTAACCATCAACAACCTTAAAGAAAATAACATCAACCTAATCATCTTGTCTTCTTTACTCCTTTATTAACTTTGGATAAGATCAAGGTCAACATCACTAACGTTGCAAGAACTGATGGGGTTGTCATTCAATAATTCAGTAGTGTATGTGGTGGTGGTGTTGTTTTTCATAGACTCAGTGATGTTGTTGGTGGTTATGTTTGGCCCCATAACATTACGATTTAGGGTTTTCATATTTGGATTTTTATTTTACAGTTCTACCTTTAGAGAGATTTTTATTTAATTACAATTTTGATTTATGATTTTATATACTATTGGTTTAGTTAAAGCCAAGTTGTCGGATGGTTTAAATATTTGTCTGTAAGTTTTGAGAACTTGTACACGAAAAGTAAAAAAGAAGTGGAAAAAAAAGGCTCACATGTAAAATGAGCAAATGCTCCTTACTTAGGCTGTGTTTGGTAAAAATAAGCTAGCTTATAAGATAGTTCATTTAAGCATGTACAATAAGTTAGTTTTTTAAAACGCTACTTTGAGTAGCTTTTTTCAATTATACTCTTATTAATATTAATTACTAAATTCAAATATATCTTTTTTGGTCTTGTACATACTCATAAGCTAGTTTTTGTCAAACATAATTTGTTCATAAGCTAGCTTATCAGCTACTAACTAGCTTATCAATCCACAGCTAGCTTATCTAGCTTATCAACTAGCTAACCAATAAGCTAGTTGTTAATTGATAAGCTATTAAAGCATGTACAATCATGAACCTCTTCAGAGGTTTATGACTCCACATCAGCTTTCTCTCTCTGCCATATCAGCTTTCTCAATCCTACATATTTTACAAACCTTTCACTCAACCATGTACCGGTTCATGGTATATATAATAAAAAATTATAATTGATAAAAAATACTTATTATAATTAAAATATACCGGTTCATGATTTATATTATAAAATTTATAAGAATGACAATTATAATTGTTAAAAACTATTTATTATATATATAGAGGTGGGTTTATATGAGAACAATGTTAATTTAAAAAAACGCGAGGACGATTCTCAACCACACATTTTCGGTTACGGTGGATGCGATCACGGAGAATTGATGCGATTCATGGAGGGTGGAGATGATTAAAGGAGGGTGACCCGGTCAAAGTCGCCTTTGTTGAGCGGATGAATGGTTGAGAATCGTCCTCGCATTTTCTTTTAAAATTATTGTTCTCGTTTAAACCTTTCTTTCTCTCTCTCTATATATATATATTAAATTAATAAAACAATTAATTATTGTATTATCATATGATATTTAATTATTTGTTTAAAAAAAGTATGTGAATGTTTTACCTTTTTCAACATAGAAGCGCTTCTCAAATGAGAACCGGTTCTCCTATGTGATGGAGAAACCGGTTTCTCACAGCGGCAACAATTTTTTTGCACCGGTTCTTTAAGATGTTGTGGTGGCATGTACCTCCCCATTGCATATGCTCTTAGAGCTATGGACTATGTCTGCAATAGAATTGAAATTTTCATAACATTCTTTTAATTTCGAAAAGATAAAAACAAAGGTATAAGTTTTGATATATTTTGTAGACAATTTTTGTAATTTACTCAAAAAACAATCAATCTTATTTTTACTAGGTTATAAGCGTTTTTAAACAATTTAAAGTTTTAAACAACTTTCAATATACATTCATTCATCCGTTGCCTTATTGATTTAGTTTTTTATTCATTTAAAATAAAATAAAAGAAAAATTATCATTTTTGTTATACTATTCATCTTTTTTTAATTTTACCAATATTCTTTAATTTTTACTAAGTACATCATTAAACTATCAAATTTTTTTCAATAAACCCAAGATTACCTTTACCTTTTACCCATTTGACCCTCAATTTTACAATTTTTCATTTTTCATCATAGTTTCTACCCCAAATTTAGAGTAAATTACATTTTTGGTCCATGCGGTTAACACGTATTATCAACTTTGGATCATTTTTAAAACTAATTACAATTTTAGTCATCATGGTTACCTCTTTGGTCCCTTTAAATAAATTTAATTATAAAGGTTAGTTAGTTTAAGGGTATTTCTCTACTTTCAATCTTTTTTTGTCTTTTTTTATCGTTGTCTTATTAGATCATAGACTAATTTGAAAATTTTGTCATTATACTTTTTTTTTGTTTTTCCTACCTTTTTCATTAGTAGCAAATAGCAATTAACAACATATTTTCATCATAATACATAAGCAACTAGCAACAACACATTTTAGAAACAATATCATTTTAAATTACACCATTAAAAAAAGTCATGTCCGTACCTTTAAGTTACATGGTCGTACCTTTTTAAATTACATTGTTTTCAGTTTTGATTCTTTTAATAAATTTGGGTTCGCTAGCCGAGTTGATGGTCATGTCAAAGCTCTATTCTACTGATCTTTTTTACCATTCAAAAAAAAGTCATGTTCGTACCTTTAAAATGAGTGAAGTAATCTTTAAATTTTTATGCATTTTATCCGATGTATATTTACAAATGTGTCTATACTAATAAAAATGTTTAAATTTTATATGTCGGGTTTCAAAAAATGTAAATTACTCTACGATCCAATAAGACAACAATAAAAAAGACAAAAAAAAGTTAAAAAGACAGAAATACCCTTAAACTAACTAACCTTTATAATTAAATTTAGTCAAATTGACCAAAACTGAAATAAAGTGGCGACAATGATGACCAAAATTGTAATTAGTTTTAAAAATAAACCAAAGTTGATAATGAGTGTGTTAGGAATTATGTGCAGAGTTGACAAACCAAGTGATTATATATCCAATGTTACAAGACACTTGAGGGTCACACCTGTGAGGACCTATAAGTCGAACAAGTTAGATGAAACCCCGAAATGGAGAATTAGGATTTATAATAGTGTATTATAAATCAGTTGGGTAATTTCAGTCAGAATTACCAAAGTTAGAGGGTTATTAATTAATTAGGATATTATATATTTATTAGATAAATAAATATATAATAGTTAATTAATAAGGTTTATATATATTAGATAAATATATATAATCGTAATTATCATATGCAAATTCTTTTCAGCTAATTAAAAAGGGAAAGGATTTGAGATAATCATAATAAGGAAACTGGATTCCATGCAAACTGTATTTTCCTCCATATAAATAAAGCTTATGGGTTAAGGAAAAATCTAAGCTTTTCAATCAAGAAAAACCAGTTCTCAGTTTCCTCTCTCTCCCTCTCTCTCCATCGGCGCCGAACACCCCCCCCCCCCCGGGGTCGGATTCCAGTTTTTCAGTTGTTCGGGTTTCATACAGTCCTACTAGAGGGACGTTCGCTGGTCGATCATTGGTGGATCTATTCTCAAGCAACCAGGTAAATTGATCTAAACCAATAATAGGATTAAAAACTATAACGATTGAAAGATCATTAGGCTTTATGGGTTTTTAGCTTTTATCGCTTCCGCACAAATAAGATCAAAACAGCGTGTTTTGATCACATAGGTTTTATCAGTTTGATTAACCTATGAGATATATCAAACCAGCGAGGTTTTGATAGATCTGAGATAATCCTCGAGTCAGTTTGATTCGAGGATACCCACAAAAACCCAACAGTGGTATCAGAGCCAGGTTGTTGAAATCGTTTTTAGTTTTTATCTGTTCATATCAGTTTATCTGTTTATGTGTGATCCGTTAAAATCAATTCTTGCATAACAAGTTTAAAAAATCTGATTTTTATGCTTATGTAAAATTCTTGATTTTTATTAACACTCGAAACCAATGCGAACCACCACCAGATCGGTGGTGGCCGGACCACAGTCGACGCCAAGGCCAAACCACCAGCGTGGTGGTGGCCAGCGATAAGCAATGGTATTCAATTGAGAGTAGCGGCGGCGACTGATGATGATCGCAACCCAACCACCAGCGTGGTGGTAGCGGTTTTATGCGATGGCCGAGACCGATCGCCGTGCCATCATGGCCGTATCACCCATAACGGTGGCGGCCAAGCGGCGACTGTGGGTAGCCGAAGAACGTGATGGCAGCGGCTTAAGACATCATCGGAAGCACCACGAAACACCTGCCAGGCCGCCGGCTGCCTTACGGCCATGCCGGGCGGCGGCGGCGGTTGGCTCTCGAAATCTATCGACACACACAAGAACACCGGCCACACCACAGTTCGTGGTGGCGGCGTCAGGCGTCGTAATCAACCACCAGACCGCACCCAAGATCGGTGGTCGCGGTGGACGGTGGTGGCCGGATTGTCTTCGCGATCGTGGCCGAGAACCACAAACCAATCGTCGCCCCACCAGTCCGGTGGTAAGCGAGCGACGGTTGCCGACGGGGTCTGCCACCAGATCGGTGGTGACGATGGTGGCTGTTGTTTTTCAATCGGTCGCCGGCCAAGGCGGCGACGGTTGTGTGGTGGTGGCAAACGGCGATAGCAACGTGTGATGGGGGCCAAACGATCAATCAATCGATAGAGGTGGCGGCGATTTCGCAATTGCCAAGCCGAAACCCCAGCGAGGTGGTAGCGGCGTTTTTCAAGACCACCAGAAACCACTTTGGTGGTGGTGGCGCGTGGCGTCGTCGGTAACAAAAGAAACAACCAACCACCGCCGGCTGCCTCTAGGCCACGCCATGCGGTGGTGGTGTTCGATCAGACAACCGTGACAACACCCGTTTGGGTATCAACCACCGAAAGCCACCACAGTGGCGGTGGTGTTTAAAGATCTAGGGTTTCGACAAATTAGTGATAACTGGCTCGCACAGTTGTAGGTTGTTGCGAACATTGCTCAGTTCGAGCCAAGAGCAATGGTCGCCAAGTTCTCTGATAGGATTTTTCGTATAATTGGGCCTAAATGATACCAGGCCCAAAGCCCAGTTCTTTGGACCAAGTTATGGCCCAAAGGAACTTGTTTTTGTTTTTCAAAATAACCTTTTATCCGAAATTCTTTTCCCTGTTTAATTTTTATCTAAACCAGTTAGACTAAATTATCCAGTTTCATGAGCGGTTTTATAAAATTAAATTTTTAAGATAAGCCCAATATTGTGATTTTTACTCAGAGGCCAGTTTTAAAAATTGGATCGATAAAACCTATTTGATATAATTTGTTGGTAAAAGGATTATTTTTAGCTAAAATGGTTTTAGTTTTGTAAAATAGGATTTATTGTTTATAAATCTCAGTTTTAAGTAAAAAACCATTTTTCAATCTAAAGGTTTTTGGTTCATAAAACAGTTTGTTTTTCGAATCAGTTATAAAACCATGTTTTGCGATAATAGAGACAAGATAATTTTAACGGATCCAGGTTTATTTCTCGTAATTATAATATTGCTTTTTTTTTATATACTGCATACTTAATTGCGTGATTGCTTGAGTTATATATACATCCCAGTGTGAGTTTGTATCTATATCTATTATAGTGTTTTGCCAACCTAGACCCTTGACAAGTTTGCGGGGAGGCCTGCGTGCCATTTACAACCCCTTGTGTAATAATGACCTTAGGATAGATATTTGTTTTATTCTTTCGGGGATGACGAGGCCAGTGGGAGCTACGCGAGTTTTGAAGCTTTTAGTGGAGTAGGTCATTATTGGTCCCTAGGAAACGTTGGCAAAAACTATAGTTAGGTACTATGTGATTAATTATTGTTTAATTGCATGGTTGATTAATTTTTGTGATATCTTGCATGTTAATAGTTTTAAATAGAGTTGTTACTTTAAAACTAGTTTATATCACAAAAGGAATATAGGTTTTAGTTTCGTTAAACTTTTCAAAACGATAGTTTTTTATTTAAAAACCTATAGATGATTGTTTTATATAAAAGGCAAGTTGACAAAAACAGTTAGTTTTTAATCAACTAGGTGTGCTGTTAAAACAGTTAGTTTTAATTAGCAGGTAATTTTAGAACAGTTGGTTTTAAAATTACGAGTATGTTTGAAACAGTTAGTTTAAAACATAAGTAGCCTTTATAACAATCAGTTTTTCAAAATCCTGGAAGTAAAGTTTTTTTTCAAAACCCCGAAAATCATAGATCAGTAGTGCAACCCATCTAGGGGCACCTTCGGCATAAAGTACATAGGCGTTGTAAGTGATCACACATTCAACGTCTGTGTTCAAACTGAAGCTGAAGGGGTTACATAACTCTGCGAATTATCTCCGGGTGGTACCGGCCAGAGTATAGTGATCAGGTTCCCAAAATGGTGAGATCTGTTTTGGTACTATAAAGTTCACCGGGTGGTACCGGGCCAAAAAGCACTAAGAGGGACTAAAACATACACAGGTAGTTGCCATGGTCCCGAAAAGATCTAGGAGTCATGTCAGTTAGATATGATTGGTAAAAGTCCTTACCTACCGAAATAAATACGGGTCTGGTGGAGCAAGAACATTACGCACATCAGGACGTATGAAATAAGGATCCTAGTCCAATAAATTGATCATTTAAGGGTTTATTGATATTTTATTGGAAATTTATCTATTTACAGTTGCTAAGACCAAAAGTTTTATTTTGTGTAGATGGCAAGCACTGTTACCAGCACTAATAATCTTTCCCTCCGATCTATCCTAGAGAAGGATAAACTGACCGGCCCTAACTTTCTCGACTGGGAGCGCAATCTGATGATTGTGCTCAGACATGAGAGAAAGTGGTATGTGCTCGAAGAGCCACTTGGGGAGGCACCTCCGGCAAACGCTCCGGCTGCTGCCAGAAATGCCCACAAGAAGCACTCGGATGATCTTCTTGATGTCGCCTGTCTGATGTTAGCAACTATGAGCCCAGATCTGCAAGCAGGGCTCATAAATACAAATGCTTACGACATGATCCGCCAGCTGAGGGACATGTTTCAGACTCAGGCTCGTACAGAACGCTACGATGCCACCAAAGCATTCAATGAGTGCAAAATGGTAAGAGGGACGTCAGTAAGTGACCATGTCATGAAAATGAAACGGCACTTAGATCATCTGGAGAGGCTCGGTCATCCTGTTCCGTTGCAGCTAGCAACAGACACCATACTCAATTCACTGTCAGAAGACTACAGGCCCTTCGTAGTCAATTACAATATGAATAACATGGAGAAAACAATAGCAGAGTTGCACTCCATGCTAAAGACAGCTGAACTGAATATGGGGAACAAGAACAAGACCAAGGATGTCTTGATGGTGAAAGACGGAGGGGTTAAAAAAAAGAATGGGCAAGCTAGCACCAGTAAAGGAAAAGGACCAGTCCAGGCCATCCAGAGTGCACCCAAGAAAGGCAAAGGCAAGGGCAAGGGCAAGAAGGTTAAGCCAAACAAAGCTAGGACCGAGAATCGCTGCTTTATATGCAATGAGATCGGTCATTGGAGGCAAAACTGCCCTAAGCGTCATGAAGCAGGTATGTAAACCTCAGAAAATTTATGATTGCTTTATTTTGTCACTTCTTACTTGTTAGCTTACAAGTATACTGATACCTAGAGCAAATGTTTATTGCAGGAGGTCAGAAATGAAGTGAAGTGCCCAGGAGTTGCCGAGGATCTTAAGTACGAGATGATTTAAGTCAAGACATTTTTTTAAAACAGTTATTTTTGGGGGTTTATGTTTTAAACAAATTTTGGATAATTATATTTTATAATTTCATGGTTTTATTTTTCAAAAGTTATTGTCTTGACATAGAAATATCTGATTGTGCCTGATATTCTTATATCTGTATGATCCTAGTTGATGCCTGTTATAATTACTTTAATGAAATTGAAGTAATTTGTATAAAAACTATCAAAACACACGAGATTCTATAGGAATGCGTTTTGAGAATAAAACATTTATGAATAATAGTTTTGTGATCAAGAGGGAGAATTTAAGATATTAACTCAGATAGCGTTAATAACAGCATTTATAAAACTAGAAAGATTCCAAGTTCTGGAATTAGGATTTGACCAAATCCAGTTAAGTTTTATAAAAGAAATTCTCAGGAATTAACTAATCAAGTTTGATCAAGTTTTATTCAAATGTTTTAAAAGGAGAATTTAGGATATTAACTCAGATGGCGTTAATAACAGTATTTATGAAACTAGAAGGATTCCAAGGTTTGGAATTAGGATTTGACCAAATCCAGTTGAGTTTCATAAAAAGGAAATTCTCAAAGTTCATTACTTGAAATTAGGATTGACTAATCAAAGTTTTGACTAAGTCAATAGTAAATTTTGAGTAATAGTTAGTTTTTATGCAAGTAAGTGGGAGCCCAATTTATTCTCTATCTAGTCTGAGATAAAAGAATAAAAGACATAATTATTGATATATCTCGGAATTCATAAATCCAGGTAGGATAAGAATTCATAAGATATAATTTACCCTTTTAGTTAAAAGGATAAAAGTTTCAAGACCCATGAAACAAAGGTCGTGACTGACTTAAAAAATCAATAATTGAAGTGTTGGATTAAAATATATAGCATTCCAGTAGATTTGCCAGGATTGCAAATGGAATCGGATTTCAGGTAGAAATCATTCATCTACACAGCAACTAAGGAAGTTGCAGTCTTACATATTCAGGAACTGGAAGTTAGTCCAGGTCTCCGAGTTCACGGAATATGATAAAAGACTAGTTATTGTTTAAGAAGTGTTTGCAGAACAATAATTAGCAGATACAAGTAGATCGTATGAACAGACTTGTATTTTTGGTTATCACTTTGATTAAAATGGTAAACTTTAATCAAAGGGTTTAAAACTGAAGGTAGGTGATACTTCATTTTAGACCAGTATTTAACAAATGTTAAATAGATAAAATGAAAGTTGTTAAAAGAAAAGACATTCAATCTTGTTATTATTACAGCGTGTAATATGGACTATACAAGATTGATTTCTTTATCACTTTCACATTTTTGCATGTTTTTAATATATCCAGGAATGAAATCAGTCTCCGATTTTTCATTCAAAATCTGTCCGTGACAACTTATCAATGTGGGAGCATGATAAGGTGTTGAAGTCATTGTGAACTTTTAGGTAGTTATGATCAGTTGCTGAATAACAGCTACAAGTGTTGTAGACTAAAAGTTGCACAGATATTTGATAGAGTATCAAATATCGGACGTGATCCGCGGTTGAGATTACTTCTTGGAATAAAGTCATAAGTAAATCTCACAGTGGTTGTCCCTATCACCTGAGGTATCTGATTTGATATCATGAGGACTACTGGATTCTTAGTGCACTCAACCGCTACGCCGTAACAGGGTGGCTATAAAGGGTGTAACTAGATTCAGCGGAAGCCGTGGTGTCAAAGGCAGATATGCAAGATGGGATTTGCACCTCTTCTCAGAAGAGAGATATTTCTGGGCCCATCTTGACTGACTAAGTATACTGATGAAGTGCATGGCCATGCCCAAACGAACTGATTAGTTCTTTGTCGTTTACCTATCAGTGAAAGTCAGATAATCAAGAAAACAGAATCTTGAGTATTTAGAGTTGACACTTTCCAAGCTCATACTCACAGATGAAATATCGCGATGCAAAGGGAAAAGCCAAGATATACCCAATCAATGAACAGTAGTTTCATAGATACCAATTCCTTACGGAATGTTTATATCACCAGTCTGGGTATAAGAGTTCTTGTAACCTGGTCAGCCTAAGTGCCTGTCTAGGGGCCTCCTTAGGTCCGTATAATCAAAGGTGGTATTGCCAACTTGCACAAGTGGGAGTCTGTTAGGAATTATGTGCAGAGTTGACAAACCAAGTGATTATATATCCAATGTTACAAGACACTTGAGGGTCACACCTGTGAGGACCTATAAGTCGAACAAGTTAGATGAAACCCCGAAATGGAGAATTAGGATTTATAATAGTGTATTATAAATCAGTTGGGTAATTTCAGTCAGAATTACCAAAGTTAGAGGGTTATTAATTAATTAGGATATTATATATTTATTAGATAAATAAATATATAATAGTTAATTAATAAGGTTTATATATATTAGATAAATATATATAATCGTAATTATCATATGCAAATTCTTTTCAGCTAATTAAAAAGGGAAAGGATTTGAGATAATCATAATAAGGAAACTGGATTCCATGCAAACTGTATTTTTCCTCCATATAAATAAAGCTTATGGGTTAACGAAAAATCTAAGCTTTTCAATCAAGAAAAACCAGTTCTCAGTTTTCTCTCTCTCCCTCTCTCTCCATCGGCGCCGAACACCCCCCCCCCCCCCCCGGGGTCGGATTCCAGTTTTTCAGTTGTTCGGGTTTCATACAGTCCTACTAGAGGGACGTTCGCTGGTCGATCATTGGTGGATCTATTCTCAAGCAACCAGGTAAATTGATCTAAACCAATAATAGGATTAAAAACTATAACGATTGAAAGATCATTAGGCTTTATGGGTTTTTAGCTTTTATCGCTTCCGCACAAATAAGATCAAAACAGCGTGTTTTGATCACATAGGTTTTATCAGTTTGATTAACCTATGAGATATATCAAACCAGCGAGGTTTTGATAGATCTGAGATAATCCTCGAGTCAGTTTGATTCGAGGATACCCACAAAAACCCAACAGAGTGTTGACCACATGAACCAATAATGTAATTTACTCCAAGTTTGGAGTAGAAACTATAAAGAAAAATGAAAAAATGTCAAATTGAGGGTTAAATGAGGAAAAGGTAGGGGTGCACACGGGTTGGGTTGATCGGGTTGAGGGCGTTTTGAGAATTCAACCCGATGTTGGCGGTTTGAAACCTTTTCAACCCAACCCAACCCAAACAAAAGTTCAACCCAACCCAACCCAACCCGTTCGGGTTGATTGAGTTGATCAGGTTGGTCAGGTCATGTTTAAAGATAGATAATAAACCTAAAAATGATGAATAGTTAAAATGTTAAAAGACGATTTATGTATTGCTTCCGGGTATTGCCGTACACAAAACTATTTTTCTTAATTTTCATGTGTATGTGTGCGCATATATGACTTAACACACATATATACATATACAAGAGTTATAAAGAAATGGAGAATAGATTTAAAGTGTGTGTGTATATATATATATGAAGAGGCTATACAACGGTGTAATTATCTAATGTACATATTAATATGAGCTTAACAATCAAATAAATTAAAAAATATAATGAAATATCAGGTTCATCGGTTGGTCGGGTTGGGTTGGGTTCGCATGACGCTAACTAGATATCAACCCAATACCTTCGGTTTGAAAAAAATTCAACCCGATTAGACATCGGGTTGCTTCGGGTTGGTTTATTTTGCATCGGGTTGGGTTGAGTTGATCGGGTTCATCGGGTTTGTCGGGTTTTTGAGCACCCCTAGTAAAAGGTAAAAGTAACCTTGGGTTTATGAAAAAAAATTGATAGTTTAATGATATAAATGATAAATTTTAAAAAATATTGATAAAATTGAAAAAAGGTAAATAACATGTTAGCAAAAATAATAATATATCCCTAAAATAAAAGTCAAATCACTCAAAAGTCTTATATAAGCAAATCCAAATTAGCTCATCAATACTTGGGCCATAGGCATGGGCTATTTGAAAGAAGTCCAAAAATAGGTTACACAGGCCCATGGCTCATTGAAATGGACAAAGTTCGCACTTCAACGAATTAGCAATAAAAAGATCCCAATCTTGATTGGACTCAATTAATACAAAAATCAATATATTAAAATTAGAGTTACGAAACATTTACTCGATAATTGTATACTTGATTGCTTACCTTTCTTTCTTTTTTCTTTTTGGAGGGTATCCAGGCCAAATCTCAACTAATCCTCGGCAATTTTGGGGGCTAAACATGTCCCCACTGAAATATCCGCAGCCATACGCACGAGAAGGTTTGAACTCGGTTAGGGCGTTATGAACCCCCGAGTGTTAACAAATCCGCCACGGCACTGTTTACTGTGCAAACATATAAGGATCAAGAATCTTATCAAATAAGAGCAAGGTAAGAATCGAGTCTTACCCAGTAAGTGAGACTGATAACTCTTATCAGGTAACTGTTTACCGGGTGATAGACGATTACCAACAACAGGGCCGACTCTAACATATTCGAGGAATCGTGCAAACACATTAATGTGGCCCTATAAATTTTTTAGTTGTGTTGTTTATTAACTTTCTTAATACTAAATTCGAAAAAAAAAAAAAAGTGCAGAAGCATATAATCAATCTACAAGAACAAACATGAATCTGATGAGCAATGTGCATATCACTCAAGAACAGTATGCGTACCAAATGAACTCTCTTTCAAGAAGACGCACATTATAGAATGTTTACAATTAGTTTTCTTACTCTAAAACTAACTCAAAGGTAACTATTTATACCCCTTAGGTTATTTACACAAAACACCCTCCAAATATCACACAAACTAGAAATATCCCTCAACTTGAATACAAATTTAAAAGTGAACCCTAACATAATGTTTATAAACAAGATTCGAATAAAAATAAATTGACCATTACATCATTAAATCAATGCTCAAAATTTTCCAATGGTTTATCGTTTACAAAATTTGATTTAATACCCGAAAGTCGAGTTGAAATAGAAGAATTGAAGTGGCTCTAGATAGGATTGCTGTGTCGATGACGGCGGAATCATAAAAAATTGACAATGTGACTTTGCCGTTTTAATTAAAAAAACTCAACAAAAGCGAGAGCACAATTTCGTTCCAATTATTTACTATGGTGCTTTATTTAGAAAAGAAAATGGAATAAAACCAAAAGAATAAACCCATTACAATTTGTAAACAATTTGTAAATGAACTCCAGGACGGGCCTGACCAACAATCTATTTTTAATGCTACAAATATTAGCTAAAAAGGTAAATAAAAATGATGACATTTATTTGTAATCAATTACTTGATAATTCACGGTCTTTTAGTTTTCATTGAGTAGTCTTAGGAAAAAGAGAATAGAGTTTCCACAATAATTTATTGGGTTCAAACTAGGACTACCTCGACAACGAGATTTAAATCCTCTACGACAATCGTGGAATCAGTACAACGGGGAAGTCCAACACAAACCCTTTTTCTAATATAAATTAAAAAAAAAAGAGTTATTCATTAATTCAATAATTGATATAGTAAAGTGTTGCATTTGTGTTGATCAGTATTTGAATAAAACCATAAATCACATGGATCATGGCATCCAAGTGTTAACAATTAGATCTGAAAACCGACTAAAAAGGACAACAATTTTGTATTTGCCATTGCATTGTGCTGAATATAAATTTTGAACGTTGGATGCAACACCTTAGGGTCCGGCTGATTTGATAAAGTATTTTAAAGTTAGACTTAGGTCATCCTTAACCGTACCCCTCATACCCCTTTATACCTGTTGTCACATCAGCGCCACATCAGCTTTACCAACACCTTACCAACACCATACCATACTATCCTTAACCATACCCCTCATACCCTCTCTAATTAATTGATTAAAAAAAAGAAAAAAAAAAGTAGAGAGAGATGGAGAGAAAGGTGGGGTGGGGTGGGGTGAGACCGGCATGGGGGTACCGTCCCTCTTCCCTACCGGCCTTCTATCCCCCATACACGATAGTGTTGCCGGCGGTAAAGGAGGGGTATAAGGATGGCCGAAAAAATTGACATAAGAACATCTTTGGAATCTTTAATGTATTTCATTTATATGATTTTCAATAAAAATGAATTTCATTCTGTATTTACAATTAATTAGAAAAAAAGTATGAAAAAATTAAAAAATAATTATACATTACAACTTTTTAATTAATTAAATCATTATTGCTAACAAACTTTCATGAATTGCTAAACATGAAATTTGTCGTATTTCAATCCAAACATAGGATTAGAATAGAATTTAATTCTATCTTTCTTTAAATCTTATTAAATTCGACAAATCAAATGCTCGTATCATATATACAAATAAAAAGGAATTTAACTTGTATGATACAACTCGATTGAATTTTGTGTTTTCGTTATGTGGTCTAGTCTTTAAGTTTTGAATCTAGATCAAAATGAGGAAACTATTTTTTATTTTTTATAAATCAAAAATGGCTTTAATTTTCAATAAAACTATAAATTTTCGATATGTATACGTTATTGATTTGATCCAAGCTTGTAATTTAGAGTAATTAGGACTTTATGATTTATAATTTATTAGAAAATAGATATTCATAAATAATATTGAAGATAAATATGTATATCAAAACATATGCATTTATATCAATAATTCAAGACGAGTATAATTCAATTATAAGGAAGATACAAGTAGATGAATGATGAATCTTTATGTTAAATATTGTATAGCTCAGGGACCATCTTGTAACATTTGTATCTATATGTTGTTATCAATACACGCAACCCTATGTACGGGTTTTCCACATATTTCACATGGTATCAGAGCCACCTAAAAAAAAACCCTACGAAAACCCTAAATTTTTTTTCCACAGCCGCCGCCGTCGGCCGTTCACATCCATCGGCCTTCCTTCTGTTCCCCGGTGACCCATACCGGCGTCCATCGCGTAACCGCCGCGTAACCCTAATCGCCGTCAGACGGAAACCCTAACCGCTGCGTCTGCGTAACCGCCGCGCCGCCTACCATCTCCGTCGAGTACCGCGCCGCCCTCATCTCGTCGGTGCGCCGCCGCGCCGCCCTCCATCTCGTCGCCGCGTAACTGCCGTGCCACCGCCGTGTAGTTGCTTCACTGCTGCGCTGCGCCATCTCCTTCACGATCTCGCCGGTGTTCATCTCGTCGGCGCCGGATCTGCGTGATTCTCCACGATTTCGTTCTGCCTGAACCCTCGCGTTCATCTCGCCGGCATCGGATCTACCTGATTCTCCACGATCTCGTCCCGCCTGAACCCTCGCGTAACCGCTACGCAGCTCGCCATCTCCTCCACGATCTGTGGAGCCTCTGTTGATCCTCTCGCCGGATTCTCCATCTGCTGTGCGCCTGAACCCTACCGGCGTCGGAACTAAATATCGCCGGTGTTTTTCCTTCCGGCGTCGATGTTGTCCTTTCGATTGTGTTCTTGGCTGTTTGTTGAGAAAAGCCAGCCTTATATATATATATACATACATATATATATATATATATATATTAAACAAAAGCTGCTCTTTTTCAGAATTAAAGCTGCTATTTTTTTTCAGATTGCGTGTCGGTACCCTAGCCTCGCCACTATTTTTCCGCCAACTACTGTCTGCTGTTCACTCATCGCTTGTAGGGTTTGTGGTACATTACTATCCCTCTACCCACGATTAAGCTTCACGCACATCTATTTTTCGCACTTTATTAGCTTTAATTTTTTGTGAGTTTTCATTTTGTTGCAATGTCGACCCCTTCACAAAACAGTACCCTCACTGGCCCCACTGCTAGCCAACTTGTCTTTGCTCTCACAAATGTCTACTCACAATTTAGTTTTAAACTTTCCACCGACGGTTCCAAATACAAACTTTGGCGTCGAAATTTTCTTGATATGTGCAAAGGTGCCAAAGTCCATGGTCACATCACTGGCAAGTCTAAACCTGCTGGTGATGATGATGAGGACTGGGAGGCAATTGACTCCCGCATCAAATCTTGGTTTTACTCTACCTGTGATGCAAAATTACTGCAAATCATCTTGAGTGATAACTGTACTGCGAAAGACCTTTGGGATAAACTTGACGAGTTCTTTCTAAATAATAAGATGTCTCGAATGCTTCAGCTATAAGAGCAATTTCGTAACACCAAAAAGGGTGCCTTGTCCATCACTGATTTTTGTCACCAATTAAAAAATCTGGCTGATGCCCTTGCTGATTGTGACTCCAAAATTGATGAGGTTGAACTTGTCATGCAAATCCTGCGTCAGTTACCTCCCTCCTATCACAACATTGTAGATGTCATCACTAACACCAAACCCTTTCCCTCTTTTCTTGAAGCGAAAAACATGTTTCTTCTTCATGAGTCTCGTGAAGAGTCTCTTGAATCCCATACAAATCCTCCTGTTACCTCTTCTGCTGCCTTGTATTCCGCTGCTCAAAATGGAAAACCGAAAAATAAAACTAATAGAGGGAAAAATAATGGCCGTTTTGCTTCTAAGGGGGGGGGTAATACTAATGTTTCTGCAAGCTCTCACTCTTTTGCAGGCAATCAGGGACATTCTCAGGCGTACTTTGGGGCTTCTCCTCATGCTCCACCAGCTCAGCCAGGCCTTCTTGGTGCACCTCCTGTGCACTCCTTTGGGGCAGGGGATCCTCAGCCATCCCCGACGATGTTCAGTGCTCCTCAGAATCTCTCACCGCATACCTTTCATCCGCCACCAGTGCCGTCATCTCCATACCTTTACGGGCAACATCAGTCTCCACACCCAGTGCCCGTTCCATCTCATTACGGCCAGCCCATGCAGTAGTCCACACCTGTACCACCGCCTCCTCCGCCTTCCTTTGGAGGCCATGCCGCTCAGTACAGTCAGTCTCAGTATACTGATTTATCTTCTGTGTTTCAGGCCATGTCTGTTCAGGCGCCTCAGGACAACAATTTTTACATGGTTTCGGGTGCAACCAGGCATATGACCTTCAATCAAGGTACAATGCACTCTCTAACTCCTTGTAATTCTAATTTCATACAGGTTGGTAATGGTGCTATAGTTCCTGCTAGATACATTGGTCAATGTACATTACCCTATTCCCTTCACCCCCTTCATCTTAAAAATGTTTTAGTCTCTGATAAACTAATCAAAAACCTTATCTCTGTTCGTCGTTTTACCATAGATAATTCTGTTTCTGTTGAGTTTGATCCGTTTGGTTTCACTATGAAGGATCTTAAAACATGGTCTTTTCTCCAGCGTTGCGACAGTGATCACCATGATCTTTATCCCGTTCTCCCTCCCGCACCTCGGTCCACTCTTGCCTCGGCTAACGTTGATGTATCCTTTGACGTCTGGCATAGACGGCTTGGTCATCTGGGTGCTGCTATCTTCCAGTTTCTTGTGTCGCGCAAGTTCATTGCTTGCTCTAGTCAAACTTCTACTTTATGTCATGCGTGTCAGTTAGGAAAACATTGTCGTTTACCTTTTTCTTTATCTACTACTAAAACTTCTCGTGTGTTTGAACTTATTCATTCTGATTTATGGACTTCACCTGTTACTAGTTTGAGTGGTTTTAAATATTATGTTCTCTTTTTGGATGATTTTTCTCACTTCTTATGGGTGTTTTCTTTACGTGCTAAATCTGAGGTGTTTTCTGTTTTTAAAACGTTTCGTGCTTATGTTCTAAACCAATTTAAAACGGACATTCAGCTTTTCCAATGTGATAACGGTCGTGAGTTTAACAACCAACCCTTCTTGGATTTTCTTAAAACTCATGGCATCAAAATACGCTTTTCTTGTCCCTATACGTCTCAACAAAATGGAAAAGCTGAACGCACTATTCGCACTATCAATAACACCCTCCGCACGTCCCTCATCCAAGCATCTCTCCCGCCCAAATTCTGGGTTGAGGCTCTTCTTTCTTCTGTTCACACCTTCAACCTGCTTCCGTCCACCACCATTCAGTACAAGACTCCATTTGAGGTGTTGTTTGGTTTCTTTCCTACCTATTCTCATTTGCGAGTTTTTGGGTGCTTGTGCTATCCCAACACTTCGCCCACTAGTGCCCACAAGCTTGCTCCTCGATCCTCTGCCTGTGTCTACCTCGGTCCCAGTACAGATCATCGCGGATATCGTTGCTTAGATCTCATCACACAAAAGGTCAACTTTTGATGAAACCCACTTTCCGTTTCCTGACTTCCAGCCTCGTCCCTCCTCGGAAGACTACGACGCGTTTGAAGTTGATGATTCCCTCCCTTCCCTCTCTCCCATGGTCAATACTTCCTCCTCTCTGCCGGTTGCTGGTCCTTCTGCCTCTGTCTCCTCTTCTCAGCCCCCACCCACTGAACCTTCTGGCACCTCTTCTTCTGCTGAGCCTTCTCAGCCTTCTGCTCTGACTGCTTCCTCTGGTCATCCGATGACCACTCGTTCGCGCACATGCTCTCTTAAGCCTAAACAGATCTTCAACCTTTCGGTCACTAGTGACATCTCTCCCATTCCTCGGTCTCCTGCTCAGGCCATGTGTGACCCTCATTGGCGGGCCGCCATGGATGCTGAAATGGCTGCCATTCTTTCTAACTACACGTGGGATCTGGTTCCTAAACCCTCTAATGCTAACATAGTTGGCAATCGTTGGCTGTTTCGCCATAAGTTTGACAGCAATGGACGTCTTGAGCGTTACAAAGCCCGTCTTGTTGCTCAGGGTTTCTCACAGCAACCCGGACTGGACTTTGATGACACTTTCAGTCCCGTTGTCAAGCCTGCCACTATTCGCACGGTTCTTAGCATCTCCATCTTCCGCAACTGGCCTATTCATCAGCTTGATGTTAAGAATGCTTTTCTTCATGGTGATCTCACTGAAACTGTTTACATGCGTCAGCCTCCTGGCTATGTAAATAGTTCTTTTCCCGATCATGTCTGTCGCCTACGCAAGGCTCTTTATGGCCTTAAGAAGGCACCCCGTGCGTGGTATCATCGTTTTGCTGTCTACCTCTCCTCTTTAGGTTTTCTTAGCAGTAAGACTGACACCTCGCTTTTCACGTATCATCGCGGATCTGATACTGTCTACCTCCTTCTTTATGTCGATGACATTATTCTTACTGCCTCCTCTCCTACTCTTATCTCCATGGTTATCTCTAAGTTATCCTCTGAGTTTACCATGTCTGATTTGGGTCCGTTATCCTTCTTCTTAGGAATTGCTGCATCTCGTAGCAAGTCTGGACTCTTTCTTTCTCAATCTGCCTTTGCTCAGGAGATTCTAGCACGAGCTGATATGGTCTCGTGCAATCCCTGCAGCATACCGGCTGACACCAAAACAAAGCTTGCTGTTGATGGTGAGCCTGCTCCTGATCCCACCTTATATTGAAGCCTTGCTGGTGCCCTGCAGTATCTGACCTTTACTCGTCCTGATATTGCCTATGCCGTCCAACAGGTCTGTCTCTTTATGCATGACCCGCGTCTTCCGCATATCAATGCGCTTAAACGCATCTTATGGTATTTAAAGGGTACTCTGTCTCATGGTCTTCATCTTAAGGCGTCAGCCGTTGATCGCTTGGTTGCCTATTCGGATGCCGACTGGGCCGGCTGTCCTAACACACGTCGGTCCACCTCATGGTTTTGTGTCTATCTGGGTGACAATCTCGTATCTTGGTCCTCCAAACGGCAGCATGTTGTTTCCCGCTCTAGTTCTGAGGCCGAGTACCGGGGGATAGCCAATGTGGTTGCTGAAACTGCTTGGTTGCGAAATCTCCTCCTCGAGTTGTGTTGTCTTCTCTCTCGTGCCACTGTTGTTTTCTGTGATAATGTCAGTGCCATGTACCTAGCATCTAACCCTGTTCAGCACCAGAGAACCAAGCATGCGGAAATAGATTTACATTTTGTTAGGAAGCTTGTTACGATTGGGCATGTGCGTGTTTTGCATGTTCCATCCGCCTATCAGTATGCTGATATTTTTACAAAGGGTCTACCTGCGAGTTTGTTTCTAGATTTTAGAAATAGTTTGAACATTCGTTTACCTCCCGATCAAACTACGGGGGTGTGTTAAATATTGTATAGCTCAGGGACCCTCTTGTAACATTTGTATCTATATATTGTTATCAATACACGCAACCCTATGTACGGGTTTTCCACATATTTCACACTTTAAACATAAAGTTAAATGTCCATCTTTATTTTCACAAAACACAAGTATACCAAATGACAACTTTTGCGATCGCGTTTCAGGGGGAACTTTGTTAACCGATTGAAGGGGTACTTATTATGATCCCTTTCTTGTTCACCCACACGACAACCCTATCGCAGATATATATCTGTGCAATCATGATACCTTCTGGAATGATTTCGGCGTTAACCAAAGGATTTTCTTTTTCTATTATGGTTTGTGCATACTCTCCTTTCTTCCCAACTAGCTCCGGCCAACTTCTCTTACCTACAAATGCACAACAATAAGTTAAATTAGACGAAGCTAAGCATATGATATCAATATTAATGTGATTATGCAATATAATAGAGCATTCTCTTATATCATTGATTTGGTCCCATGTACACATCGACCTTTGGTTAATCCGCACATAAATTTCACGATGTATGTCATATATAACGCGTATACCATCTTTATGTTTTTTAATAGTTATATGACAATATGCAATTGTATATATGTTAATTCTTTTTATAATAAAAAAAGGTTATGAATCATATACCTTGCTCTACTTGCTCACAATTTGATGCCATTCTCTTATTTCCACAATGTGTATTTTGCGATTTATTTGGTGTTGAAGTTTGAAGGAGTCTATGGTTATTTATAAACTCAATGTTATATTTTTATATTTTAAACATTGGTCATATGCTTAGGTATGGTAAGCATGACGTCTAAAAAAACTTTCTTTAATAGAATAATTTTATAATTTAAAGAATTTAAATTTTTCGTTGAAAAAATTGCAAGTGTTCACTGTGTAACGTTTATATTTGGATATATTTTAATTCTTGCCAACAAAAAAGGGTTAAGTTATCATAATAATTCGTGATTTAAATAATCGACCCTTATAATATCACTAATATATATAAATACATCAGTCATATAAATACTGGTATTTAGAGTGTTTATAAGGAGTGTCTCTCTCCTTTGTGGGTTTAAGTTCAGTCGTGAACAATAGTATAGATTTAAGAGTAGATTTTAAGAATAAGTTATTTGGGTGTGTGGGCAACCTGCCGTTCCAAAAAAATCTTAATCATTAATAATTTTTCTAAAAGGCAATTTTAAAACTATTTGTTAAGCTATCTAAAGTCTGGGTAAATATTTGAACCAAATCTAAGTAAAGGGGAGTGATGTTGATGCGTATGAAAAGTCAAGACTTAACATACACAAATAAGTAAATAAAAAGAAAACCTTGATTGTTTCTTTATGGACCGAA
The DNA here is from genome assembly GCA_030169165.1 of Centaurea solstitialis. Classification (NCBI taxonomy): domain Eukaryota; kingdom Viridiplantae; phylum Streptophyta; class Magnoliopsida; order Asterales; family Asteraceae; genus Centaurea; species Centaurea solstitialis. The sequence goes on along the minus strand of CM058042.1, from coordinate 44,668,067 downwards.
CCACCAAGAACACGACCAAGATAACGAGAACTATTGAATTTGTTTACTGGACGCACCACCCACAAAGACAATTTCTCAACCTTGCAAACGAAACTTCGCCCGCAAGAAACGTAAGTCAATCGACTCAAATCGGATTGTTTTATAGAAAACAATAAAACTCAAATGTATCACTCAAAATTCTGATTTTTATTCATTGAATAACATGAGTTTAAATAGAGTACGTGGAAACAAAAAAAAAACTAAGTCATGGGATAGGACTCTAATTCCTCCATGCTTATCTAAACTTAACTTGGAAAGAAAGTAATCTATATTATCCTTATCTCCTAATAGAAATCTACTAATCTATTAAATATACCTATCCTAATCCCAAACCTGGTAAAACGACTTCAAGTGAAGCCCAAAACCCAGTGGGTAAAATAATCTACCAAATTAATTAATGCAACTAATTGGATATGAACACTTGATCTTCAAGTGAACTGATTGAGTGCGAAATCATGCAAACGGCTCCAACTCTTGAATTCAGCTCATACTGTGAATTTAAAGCTTTGGTTGAATTAAAATCCAACTCGATGTTTTGTTTATAAATATTGAGCAGATTCTCGAAATTCTCTTCACTGATATCCGCACCAGATGTCCTTGATAAATTAGATGGAGACCGAGGTACCTTGGGTAAATATTTGAACTAGATCTGAAGAGGGTAAAGGTACGATGGAGTCATAGAATAGAGCGAGGGCAAAAAACCGTTCATTGAGTTCTTCAAATCACCTTCAGAGTTACTCAAATTAGCTTAGTATCTAAGTTCAAACATTCAAACAAGAAACGAAACCAAAACACAACACACATATGTTGGAAGTCGATGGGGTTGCCGGAGTGTGGTAGGAAACCAATGAGGGTCATTGGAACAAGAATGTGTGTCTGTATAACGTGTTAAATATTAAATAATAAATAATAAACGTTAAATATACTATAATATATATTCATTTCTAATTTAAAATTTAAAATATAATAAAAAAGACAAAAAAGCTTGTTAGTTAAAGGATTCCGTTAATAAAAGTTAATTTGAGAAATCAAATAGATAATAGATAATAACAGTAGAAGCAAAAATGTAATTTACTCTTGTATTTATTTACAAGAATGCACATCTATACTTACATATATAAACGAATAAATCAATTGCATGCAGTTCTATCAAAGTATCAATTAAAGTATTATATTATTTGATTTCTTAGCTAACATTATGAAATGTTAAAATTGATTAAATTTTTATTTGTCATAAATTAGTTATTTTATATTTCTAAACCAACTAACTAATTAGTTGATTAACTAGTTCTTTTACCTAACTATAGACTTATTAATTACCCGTCAATTTGTTTAGTCTTTAACCAATAGTTTATCAATTTGTTTATCAAACATAACCTAACTTAAAGAGTAACCTATATTAAGACGATTTTTTCTTCAACGTTTTATAAAAAAAATAATTAACTTTATATCTCCTTAAAGAAAATGTAATATTCTCTTTGAAATATAATTACCAAAAGGCTTGTAGCGTGTAGCCCAACAGTATTTAAGGTATTTATATGGTGTTTTCCTCCCTTATGATTGTGAGTTTGATTCCCATCGTAAACAATTGAGTAGATTTTAAATGTAGGTTAGTTATATACGAGTGTAAATCTGCCGTTCAAAAACACTTGAAATATAGTTCAAAAACACTTAGAAATATAATTAATGAAAATAATTGACCTAACATATTTTAATTTATTAAAATTAAATTTATTAATTTGAAATAACCGTATTACGAAACGAAAGGTAACGAAGTCTGATGGCGTTTTCTCTCTTCCTAGGTTGGGCGATTTCGAGGTCTGTGTTCTAATCATGCTTAATCTGATCGATTGTGGAGTATTCTGTGTGTGGATTTCAGTGGTAAGGTTTATCGTTCTAGGATCTGTGGCTAGGGTTTCGTCATCTCTGTTGTCGTTTCTTGTTGTTAGGGTTTCGTTTGTCTCTGTTTGTGTTCTAGGGTTTCTGATTTCATTAGGGTTGCGTCGATTACGTTGCTGTGGAGAGTTGAGGCGTGTTTCCTACACCGGTCTTGGCCACGTAGGCTTCGTCTTCTCTCTCATTGCAGCGGCGGTCGTCGGTGCCAGCCGTAATTACGATCGGAGTCTAGGGTTGCATGTTTTACAATAGGGTTGCATGCGTTTGTGTTTATCATCTTCTTTTCGCTCCTGGTAGTTTGCTAGGGTTTTAAGGGTTGTTGTTTGTTGTCGGCTAGCTATTAGGGTTTTTGTGTTCTTTGCTGCTAAGTGTCGGGTGCTGTCGGCTATTGGGGAACCGTAGCTTAGGGCTTACGTCACAGTTGTCGTTCGGCTAAGTTGCGCGGCTGTGGTTTGCATTGTCTCTGGTAGGGTTACGTGATCTCCATGGTGGCGGTGTGGTTCGTGCAGCACGTGGGTGTGTGTTTTTGTCGTTTTGTTGTCGTTGGAGTAGGGTTCGCAGGTGTGGTGTCTCGAATCTGTCAGTCGGTGTTGCGATAGGTGTTTTTTCCTTCCTGTAACCTAATTTACGTGTTGTGCGAAGTTCAAAGTTTTTCTGGTTCTCGTGGTACAATCTTTGCATTGTTAGTGTGATTTTCGCAGCGCCTTTGTTTTGTTGGGAAGCAGCGTTGTTTACAACCTTTGTTTCCTCGTCAGCAAGGGTCTTCATGGGAGTCATACTTACGGTGTTATTGAGTGTATTGACGAGTGCTGGTTTGATTTTTGGACGAGCGTATACCGTCTTCAGCTAGGGTTTGCATGGGGTTTGAAGATCTGTTTGAGGATCTGGTCACGGCTGCTCCCTTGCAGGACCATGGTGCGGGGGCTGCTAAGTGTACGTCGGTCTTTCATAGGTTGTCTACGGGACCGTGTGATGCACGACTAGAACTTTCAGAGGAGGTTAAGAAGAAGCTTAGTTTTGTAGATGTGGTTGGGGATAGCAACTCGGATGCTTTATCGTTTTACCCTTTTGGAGAATAAAAATCAGTCGAGAATTAAAATTCCTTTGAAATTGGCTCAGGAGGCTATGCGTACGCATCATGCGACGCTTATAGGCTATTTTCTCGGCCCTCGGCTTCACTTTCCAGTGGTTCAAAGCTAAGTGAAAACGGCTTGGGGAAAGTATGGGTTCATTGATGCTATGATGAATAACAATGGTGTGTATTTTTTCAAGTTCAATGATGAGGGAGGTTGTAAGCAAGTTATTGATGCTGGTCCTCTAATGATCAGGGGTGTCCCTCTCTTTGTAGCATCATGGGATCCTCTAAAGGGGTTGTCTAAACCTATTCATAATGTTTGCCCTCTTTGGGTAAAGTTACATAACGTTCCACTTGTGGCGTTCAATAGGGAAGGCATTAGTCGAATAACGAGTGCTATTGGGATTCCTAAACAGATGGGTGCGTGTATCAATGCTATGTGCGATAAGGCATGGGGCCGACCTGGGTTTGCCAAAGTGTTAGTTGATGTGTGGGCCGTTGGAGATCTCAAGAGGGAGCTGGAAGTGGTAATTCCCAGCTTATCGGGAGGAGAGGATGCGAATGTAACTATACGTGTTGAATACTTATGGGAGTCGTCCCAGTGCTCACACTGCCTTGTCTTTGGGCATCGTACGTCCAATTGTGCTAAAGCTGTTATGGAGGTGAAGAAACATCAAAAGAACAAGGATGTTGATGCGGATGGGTTCACCAGGGTGACACGTAAACAATGGAAGCCTAAAGCTGATCAGGCTAGCTCTTCAGGTACGAACAAAGAAGCTGAATTGTTAAACTTTGGGGAAGTTTTGGAGGCTGCGGTGTTGCTTGAAGATGTTGTCGTGGATCCAAATGATGGGGAGAAACAAGCAGAAAAGGTTTCGGCTGGTGTACAACTCTCGGGTAGTACTGAAGGAGAAAAGGAGAAGAGTGAACCGCAACATGTTACTAGGGATTTATCAGATTCGGGTCCTAGCAATATCCCACATAAACCTTTGATTGTGGAACCAGTGGTTAAAATAATTCAACAACAGTTGAAACCTCCGTTAAAAAGCATTATGAAAAACCCAGCTAGGATCCCAAATAAAGGTGTGGTGATTGAAAATAGAAGCAAGGACGGACATGGCAAAGGCGGCCAAAAAGATGGAAGTAATGAAGGGAAGAATAAGTCTTCAAGGGAGTTCGATTCAAAATCTTCAAAATTGAAATGGTGAAGGTTGGCTGTTGGAACATCCGAGGTCTAAATTCTCGGATTAAGCAAAGGGAGGTAATTGATGCAATTAAATCTTATGGTATTTCTTTTTGTGTGTTGGTTGAAACTCATGTTAAGGTTGAATCCTTATCGAGTGTTGTACCGTTGGTGTTTGGGTCTTGGAAATGGGTGTCTAACTCTATTCAGTCGGAGAGGGGTACTCGCATCATTTTTGCTTGGGATGATGGTGTGGGGGATGTTATGGTTCTGGAAACTCATACACAATTTATCCATTGTTTCATTAACCTACGGGGGTCGAATAAATCGTTTTTTGCCACTTTTGTTTATGGCTCTAACTCGTTTGTGGAGAGAAAACTTTGTGGTCGGGGTTAAGAAAAGCAAAAGTCATCATGGGTGATAAACCTTGGGTTCTGCTGGGTGATTTTAATACAATTTTGTTCTCACATGATGGCTTTGGGGAATGTTCTAGACGTAACATGAGCATAGAGGATTTTTATCATTGTGTTGAAGATATAGAAGTCGTTGATATTAGCTATTCGGGTGTTCAATTTACATGGACACAGAAACCAAGTGGGGGTGAAGGTGTTCTTCGTAAGTTGGACAATATTATGTCTAACACATGCTTCTGATCGTGTTTTGAGGGTTCGACAGTATCTTTTGAACCTCGTGGCCTTTCGGATCATGTGTGTGGCATTTTGGATATTGGTGGGACGAATCGGAGGAAGGGAAGAGGTTTCAGATTTGAGAATTTTATCACGGATCGTGCGGAATTTCTCCAAATTGTGGCAGCGGAATGGAGGATACCGGTGTTTGGTTCATTTATGCACCAACTTTTATGCCATCTAAAACGCCTTAAGCAACCGTTGCGTAGGTTGCGTGATGCGTTTGGTGATGATACAAAGAAGGTGAAAGTTCTACGCGTTGAGCTGGACGCTATACAACTAGCGTGTGACCTTGACCCCAACAATCCGGTGTTAATGGAGGATTTGTCACATATTATGCTAGCTTACGAACAAGCTAGATCGGATGAGGATGCTTTCTTTAGACAACGTGCCAAAGTGAGATGGCTTCGAGAGGGAGATAGAAACACAAAATAATTCCACAATGTTGTTAAGGAAAAGCGGGGTCGAAGCTTTATCCGTTCCATTGCTGATACAAATGGACGGTTTGTGCATGGAGATGATGTGAGTGCCCTTTTTGTGGAACATTTCAAAGGTTTTCTTGGAATGGCAGATCCGTTGGTTGGTCCATTCGTACCGCAGGCTTTATTTCTGAAACGCCTCTCGTTGTTAGAATCCTTGTTTATGATCAGGCCTATTACGGATGATGAAATTAAATGGCCCATGTTTAACATTGGAAATGATAAGGCTCTGGGCTCTGATGGGTACACGGCAAAGTTTTTTAAGAGTGCTTGGAGTATTGTGGGCAAAGATATACAAATAGCGATTCATAATTTTTTCTATTCTGGAAGAATGACGAAGGAGCTTGATAATGCCAAAATTATACATGTTTTACTTGCATCAGTTCCCCACTTTTATCTTTATTTTGAGAGTATTTTCGATACTGTTTGACTTAAAAAGGTGTAAATCCTAATTTTGTAGGTTTTGGAGGTGCTTGAGCGTAAAAGTATAAAAAGAGGGTGAAAAGCGTAAAAAATGAGACTTTTGTGCAGACTTTGCAAATATGGACTTTTCTTGGCTCCTAAGACGGTTTCCTTGCTCTCTAAGTCAGATAACTTCCTCCAGAAGACGGATCTTCAGTAGATAAGGCAAGAGAATATTCCGGAAGATCTCGGAAGCTGGTTTTAACACTGCTCGCGCCGCGAAGGGTATATCTCGCCCCGCGAAGTGTAACACCCCGCTAAAACGGAAACGCGAGGTGGGACAGTTTAGATTTCATAGCGATAGGAGATAAATACCATCAATCATTCATTAAACAAATTATATAAAGTTTACAAGATATTACAACCAACCCAAATTTAAAGTTTACAGACATAGTAAAATAAAATACGAAGTCTTGATTGATGATTACAAGTACTCAAAATTAAGCTTTTTCAATCACCTTCTGATTTCCTGAAAAGCATGTTAAAACAAGCGTCAACTACGAGAGTTGGTGAGTTCACAGGTTTTCATATGCACAAAAGGTTTTACATGCAGACTTTTATCATATAAAACTTTGGACATCACGAATGTCTAAAATATCATTTATGCATAAGATATGTAAGATTGAGCCACTACAAACCGTTTCACCCCAACGATATATCTCATAGGCGGTCGCGAACCACATAAAATATAACGCTCTAAATGAACTACCTCAGAGGTGGATTCTAATCCACATGTGTAGAACGTTTTCCAACGATTACCTCAGCAGTGGGATTTAACCCACATGTGTAGTCGTTAAATTCTGAAATAGTGCACCCTCTACTCGTCAGTCAATAGGGTGGGTCTCTTTACCAAATAGCGCTATCCACTAAGTCATAGGCTCCTAACGAGTTAATGGTAGTGTATATTATAAGGGGAATTTTACTCGATACATATCATCATAATGCATAATTACTTGCTTGAAAGCAACGTTTACATATTTCGCATAACTTTTGCTAGAAAGCACATTTCATAACATTTTCATCAACAACACGCTTTTCACCCCAAATACGTAAAAACGGTAAAAAGGGGCCGTGAATACTCACCTTGAGTAGCTTAGCGTTTGGACAAGTGATAGCGCACGTAACCCCGATTTCCCCTCGTCTACTTGTGCCCTAAACCATACATAATTGATGTAAGTCTAAAACCAACGGTCCATACTTAGCTTATGTCATTACCGAAATCCTATTATAATGCCTTCACTTAGTTTATTAAATTCAATCGTAGTATAAAAATAGCTTTTAGTTACTTTAAAATAATATCCAAACATATGGGATTTCTTGAAGTTTGCAAAACAATCTTTTTGGAGAAATCAGATTCTGGCAGATTTGTTTTATTTCAAAAATGTTACCTTTAAGCTTGGGTCCACAAGGAGATAAGTTATCAAATTTTTATCTACTGATATTGAGGGTGTTAAAAACATTCCCACCAAATTTCATGATTTTTGGAGATGTTTAGCATATTTTAGAAATTCTTGTAAAATCAGTGTGCATAAATCATTTTTGGAAATACAAGTCAGTGATGTTTGTACCATAAAGAATTCATTTCTACACCAAAATTCAAATTTTAAAAGGGATATTCGAGATAAAACAAATATCTAACTAATGAAACAAGTTTCACACGATTTTGATGATTTTTGAATGAGATATGACCTCTTGAATCCATGCATGTGAATCTGCCATCCTTGGACAGATTGCACCACGAATTTCTTTTCATTGGTTGAGCACTCAATAATCCACCAAATCATGTGATATTAGATTCTTTGGAAATATAACTCACTGAAATTGAACTTAGAATCAAGAATCATGCATTTTAGTTAAGTTATCATGGAGATATGCATGCATGAAGTTGATATAAAATTCTGACCAGAAGCTGATGAACACTAAAAAGTTTTGACATGGTTAAAGGTTCAAAACTTGGAATTTTTGAATGATTCCAGTGGGGTTTGAACCCTAACACATAAAATATTGAACCATAAAAATTTTGGAGAAAAAGAAATCCATAAACACCCTTTTTGGGTCGTCCAAACACCGTGCAACTTTCTGTCAGCTTCATTCCAGAATCAAAACTCAATATTTTCACCATGAACACTTATAATCTTTAAGATTTGGGGGTTTATTTGATATAAAACTAAAATCCCCCAATCATAAACCAAATAAATAGATGAAATAAACTTGAACATCATTAAGTCACATGCATTAAATAATAAAAGGATTTTCAGCCCCAAATGAGTAACAAAGCATCAAAACAAGTGGTTTTTCACTCAAATCTTGTGTTCATAAGGAGAAGTCATTGAATTTCACCATCTTTGAATGTTCATTCACATTTCTATGGTTCATTCTCATCCTCAAACATCAAGAATGATATTCAACCATCAAAGAGGTTTTAAACCTCAAAAAAAAAAAAATATGAAAAAGCTCCAAAAAATGCTAGAAATCGAATCTAAAATGTTAGAACAAGAAATCAAGAACAATTAGAGGAGAGAGAGATCATGAAGCCATATCTTTATTCATCCATGGAGGAAGAGAGAGAAAGTACAAAACACCTAAAACTACACACACTTAATCTCTTGATACGACTCTCATAACTCTCTCAATTGCCACTCCATCTCTATATATACCTCTACACTATAGCCCCTCTATCTATACAACATTTTACACTTTAAGCCCTCCCTTTCTATTATTTACAATAGAATGATTCTTTATAAAACTTTCACATATAAGGACATTTTATGTCCTAACAATCTCCCCCTAAAGTTTTATAAAGAAGCATCTCTGATCTTCCCCCCCTGCTTCTTTAAGAAAACTTTAGCAATGCTCAGCTACGTTGCATATTCCAAGCTCCCCCTTAAAACGAGCTCTCAAACTTCTGAATCAAATGAATAGCAGCCTCAACGGACTCAAGCACAAACAGTTAGCCGCTGAACCCAATCGCCGACCCTCAAGCAAATTGGTTCATCCCGTTGTGGGATAGAAATAAGTGCGAATCACTTCGATGTATGAATCAAGGACATCAAAGAACAAAGAGTCTGACTGTCATCCGAAAACATTCACCTCAAGAACTCTGAACTTGACAAGTACACAACTGTAAGAGCTTGGATCACTGAGGCACCATAACCATGAAAGTACTGGGAGATGATACTAAAAAGAGATGCACAACTTCTTAAATCTCTCAACTGATCAAGAAATTAGCCGATTTCCTGAAGACCTTCAGAACTGAAACACAACCAAACTCTGATTCAACCTTCTCAATCAGACAGATGATCATCGGCACTCGAACGTCTAGATCACAACCATAAATCCAGATCAATGATTGCAAACTCTCAAAATTCTAGTTGATCAGGCCAGAACAATGATAGAAAGCACTCAAAGAGCTAGCATCCACAAGAACCAGAACAATGACGGATAGCTCTCAGTACTCTAAGTGATCAGTTCAGAACACTGATAGAAACCAGTCAACGGTCTAGCTCCCACAAGGAAAACTCCAGAAAAACGATTGCAGAAGCTCAAGTGTCTAACCAATCCAACTGAAAACAAAATCTAATCATCCACAGTCTGAATATCGATAACAAATCCGACTTCTCTTCAAAGAATCTGATCAGTGGTGAAATGAGAGAAATTCAATTTTCTACTTGTAGTCGATTTCCGAAACAACTTCAGAGACATAAAGTAATCAAGTATTGACTCAATCTTCTTAAACAGCCAGAAGATAAACACCACCGTCAAAACTTCAGTGCCGACAAGCACAAAAACCAGGACAACAATGAGTGGTTACAACAATGTCGCCCACAAGAAACCGTACACTCATTGAAGCTGGTGAGGGGAGAGAACTGCTAAAGAACTAGATTCTGAAGAAAAGAAAGCAGGAAATCATCCTTCTGAATAATCCAACCAAACACAAAACTCAATCACCGACGTCCCGAAATTGTTTCAAATCTGACTTGGCTTCAAAGGATTTGGAACAAATGAGGGAATGAAAGAAATTCAATTTTCATAAAAAGAAAAATTGAATTTTGGGCTTTTATTGGGCTTTAGAAAAAAAATAGAGATGAAAAATTTGCCGGATAAGCACATGGATTTATGAAGCTAACTGGAACTGGATTGGATTGGATCTGGATTACTACAAAAATTTGGTGATCAATCTTGGGCCAATCAGAACTTCAAGGCCCAACAAGAAATTTAGGCCCAACTGAATAAATCCCGTACGCTTGATTGATCCTTTGATCATTAATGTGCATCAGAAAATTAAATCCGAACAGGATATCTCAATTTAAGCACTTCAAATTTTGATCTCGAACCACCAACTCTCGAAATCACGAAGGCTCGAGACATCATCTCTTGAAAAAAAAAATCATCTCCCACGTGAGGAGCATATCCCTTTTCCATGCATACGACAGATGTGTGTCTCAACACAATTAAAGAAATTGAAATAGGACAGCTAGGCATGTGAGATCTCTTCCCCATACGTGCACTCCCAGATGATGGCACACGCACTAGCAAGCGCTTGAGTGCACTGTACGCACCTGCACGCACCAAGTGAGCTGACACACATCTGACTTGCTGTTGGAGACATTCATATGCACATGGCATGCATCAGCCATGTGCTGGTCATTTACACACACATTTAATTCTTGAATAGGACAAATAATGCACAATGCCATATTTCAACATCCATACATCATCACCATGCCAGCCTTCCTCTTTAAAAAGCAAGTCTTAATAGTCTTCGGTCAAACACAAATTCAAATTAAAGCTGATTGGATGTCTCGAGATATGCAAGAATGTACTTGTATGAGCTCTGATGCACTTTCACGCGCTGGGAAGAGCTCTCATGCATTCAATCACGCGCTTACACGCGCCAACAATGCACTGGCATGCGCTCTTACGCGCTGACAATTTCTGATGCGAGCTGTCACGTGACCAGCACGCGCCTGGAGGAACTGACATATTTTCAGCACGCGTCTGATGAACATCATAACACAATAGGTACACATAGATGGTGCATGACACATTTCTACACACGAGAACACACGCCAGCAACATGCATACCACACTCTTTTTGAACACATCAGCCGCCACGTTGACTGGAGATGCTGACCAAGCTTACACGTCAGATTCACGCTATACACATCACTATCTCGAGACATACACGTCACCATCTTGAGTTTGCCACGTCACTTTCTCATGACCTCAACAAGCATATGTCATTAGGTGTAGCATTTAATTCTCACATCAGGACTTTAGTACGTGCCTACAAGTACTTGTGCAAGCACATGCCCCATGCATACATCATCTTGATCACGTCATTCTCATAAGATAAAAGGAATCTCGAGACTTATTTTATTTTTATTTTCTTCATGTGAAAATGAGACATCACAAAGGACAAACTCTCGAGACATGCGATTAGCTGAAATGCACTTCAAGTTATCAGATGTGATTGCACGCGCTTTTAAGAGCTGACATACGTCAGACTCTTGTTTCCCCTTTATTACACATGCATGCACTCGAGATGACAATATGAGCTGGCATAGTACACTCGAGACATGCTTTTTGACCACCTTTTGACTTCAAGCTACATTTATCTACTTTAAAGTACACTCGAGACAAGCTTTTTCTGCATTAAAGTACACTCGAGACATTATCTTGTACTTGCTTCTGACGTAAAAGTACACTCGAGATGACCTTTTTAGCAGCATAGTACACTCGAGATGACTTTTTCTGACCGAAATTTTCCATTTTGAGACTCGAGACAACAAATCAAGTCTCGAGACATCAGATCTGAACCGATTTTTCCATTTTTGAGTCACGAGACATAACAACTTGGACTCGAGACATATGAATATGTACTCAAAAACTCCATTAAAGGACCTCCATTGATGAACTTCGAATAAAACCTCGAAAATCCATCAATATCTACTTAAAAATACATCAAATCTATACATTTATGCACCAAAAACTCAAATCTATCAACAAACAAACATCAATCCAGATCCATAACATCAAATCTTCATTATCTTCAAGCTCCAATCCAATTTTCTCCATTTTTGCTCCAATCTTCAAAAATCCAAAATAAAACCTCCAATTGCTTGATTTCGAAGGATTGAAATGGATAATCCAATCCATTCCAGCTCTGATACCACTTGTTAGAACAAGAAATCAAGAACAATTAGAGGAGAGAGAGATCATGAAGCCATATCTTTATTCATCCATGGAGGAAGAGAGAGAAAGTACAAAACACCTAAAACTACACACACTTAATCTCTTGATACGACTCTCATAACTCTCTCAATTGCCACTCCATCTCTATATATACCTCTACACTATAGCCCCTCTATCTATACAACATTTTACACTTTAAGCCCTCCCTTTCTATTATTTACAATAGAATGATTCTTTATAAAACTTTCACATATAAGGACATTTTATGTCCTAACATAAAACATACAATCTATTCTTACCATTGATAATACAACTACTAGAGCTTCAAATCCTTGTTTGAATCTCTCAAAAACTCAGATTTTTGAAGGTATGTTGGCTGATTTTCTTGAGAGAGAAGTGAAGAGAGAAAGAGAGATTAGAGAGAGAAAGAAATTTGAAAAATGAATGATGAAAATGAGTTGGGAAATGCATAAAATCATTTTGTACATGGGAAAGAGAGAGAGAGGTTAATAGGGGGGGGGGGGTGGCCGGCCAAGCTAGGGCCCACCCAACCCTTTCATTCATTTTTTTTTATAAAAAGCTAGGGTTTTATACTGATAAATCTAAACGCAGTGTCGGTTCGCGACAGTTTTTCGACAAAACCGACTTTTCGAGCATGAAATTAGGTTATTTAGAACAGTTTAATTTTATTTCTATAAAATCATCATAATTTATACCAGTTGGCTTAAAATTTGACATTATAGGGTTTTCGGGCGACTTTGGCCGGTACGGGCTTTTTCGGGCTGTTTTCGGGATTTTTAGGTTTTTGCCTAAATTTTTCACGCAAACTAACCTAGATTCTTCAAACGACTTAAATGACTAAATTTTTACCTACGAAAATACTACTGAGAGTTTTAACGAGTATCTAACCTGAAGGCCAAAAATTGTCAGTTGTCACATTTACCCCCTGTTGAAAGAAATTTCGTCCCGAAATTTACTTCTTGCTGCTACCACAGGGGTCTTTTGTGAAAAGGTGAGGGTATTTGCTCTACATGAACGCCTCCCGCTCCCAAGTGAACTCCGGCCCGTGCCTTGAATTCCATCGAACCTTGACGATTGGTATTTTACTGCGCCTAAGCTGCTTGGTTTCTCGATCAAGGATTTCAATTGGTTCCTCCGTGGTGCGCCGTTGTTCATCAATTTGGATTTCTTCCAGAGGTAGGACCACTGTCTCTTCCGAGAGGCATTTCTTCAAATTGGACACGTGGAAAGTGTCATGAATATTGATGAGCTCTGGGGGTAGGTCCAATCTGTAGGCGACTGGTCCGATTCTTTCCAAAATTTCGAATGGTCCAACGAATCGGGGGCTCAATTTTCCCTTCTTTCCAAATCTTATTAGTCCTTTCCAAGGCGATACCTTCAGTAGCACTCTATCACCAATCTGGAATTCCAACGGTTTTCTTCGATTATCAGCGTAACTTTTCTGGCGATCTCTGGCCGCTTTAAGCTTCTCTTGAACCATCTTAATCTTATCAGTGGTCTCTTGTACGATGTCAGGTCTAATTAATCGACTTTGCCCCACTTCCAACCAATTAAGTGGGGATCTACACTTACGTCCGTACAAGGCTTCATATGGAGCGCACTGGATGCTAGTGTGATAGTTGTTGTTGTAAGAAACTCAACTAAGGGTAGGTGATCATCCCAACTACCTCCAAATTCCAGCACACAAGCACGCAGCATATCCTCCAACGTTTGTATGGTTCTCTCAGTCTGTCCGTCGGTCTGAGGATGGTAAGCGGTGCTCAAATCTACGCTAGTACCTAAGGCTGCCTGTAGTGACTGCCAAAATCGCGAAGTGAATCTGCTGTCTCTATCGGAGATGATTGAGATTGGTACTCCATGACGCATAACTATCTCGTTGACGTACAGTTGCGCGAGTCGATCAATGCTATAACTCTCTCTTATTGGCAAGAAATGCGCAGATTTCGTGAGTCGGTCAACGATTACCCATATCGAATCATGTCCCTTCTTGGTCTTGGGTAGCTTGGTCTTGGGTAGCTTGGTCACGAAATCCATTGATATCTGCTCCCATTTCCATTCTGGGATTTTCGGTTGTTGCAGAAGTCCGGATGGCTTCTGGTGTTCTGCCTTGATTCTTGCACAAGTCAGGCACTTGCTCACATAAGTGGCGATATCCTTCTTCATTCCAGGCCACCAATAGTGTTCCTTCAGTCCTTTGTACATCTTGTCAGATCCTGGATGTATCGAGTACTTTGACTGGTGAGCTTCGTCCATGATCATTGTCCTCAACTGATCGACTTTTGGAACCCAAATTCTTTCTTTAAAATAACGCACTCCGTCCGCCTTTTCCTCAAACTCCTTCTCCATCTTGTGAAGAGTTTCTTTCTTTAGATTGTCAGCCTTTAAAGCTTCTCTCTGGGCTTCATATATTTGACTTTTCAAACTGGTTTGTACTATCACTCCCATGGCTCGCGTCCTTGTAGGCTTCACTCTTTGCTTCCTGCTCAGCGCATCAGCTACAACATTCGCCTTTCCTGGGTGATACTTAATCTCACAATCGTAATCATTGAGCAACTCGACCCATCTTCTCTGCCTCATGTTCAACATTTTCTGATCGAGAATGTGCTGGAGGCTCTTGTGGTCCGTAAAGATGGTGCATTTGGTGCCGTAAAGATAATGTCTCCAAATCTTGAGCGCAAACACCACTGCTCCGAGCTCCAAATCATGAGTGGTGTAATTCTTCTCGTGGATCTTCAGCTGTCTGGATGCGTAAGCGATGACTTTCTCGTTTTGCATCAAAACACATCCCAAGCCTTGATGCGAAGCATCGCAATACACCACGAAGTTATCCGTTCCTTCGGGTAATGCCAGAATGGGTGCATTGCACAACTTATGCTTGAGTAACTGAAACGCTTCTTCTTGTTTCTCTCCCCAAATAAACTTCTTGTCTTTTTGCGTTAAAGTTGTCAGCGGCTGCGCAATCTTAGAGAAATTTGCAATGAATCGCCGGTAGTAGCCTGCCAAACCGAGAAATTGTCGAATCTCCGTCGGTGTCTTCGGAGTTTCCCATTTCTTTATAGCCTCAATCTTAGCTGGATCGACATGTATTCCCTCTTTGTTCACCACATGACCCAAAAAGTGTACTTCTCGAATCCAAAATTCGCACTTTGAGAACTTGGCATAAAGCTTTTCAGCTTTGAGTAATTCCAGTATCAACCTCAGATGTTGCTCATGGTCCTCCTTGCTTTGCGAATAAATCAAGATGTCGTCTATGAAGACTATCACGAACTTATCCAGATACGGTAGACATACTCTGTTCATCAAGTCCATGAAGACTGCTGGAGCGTTCGTCAAACCAAAAGGCATGACCAAGAATTCGTAATGACCATAACGAGTTCTGAACGCTGTCTTGGCAATATCTTCTTCACGAACTCTCATCTGATGGTATCCGGATCGAAGATCGATCTTGGAGAAGTAAGTTGCTCCTTGCAATTGATCGAACAGATCATCGATGCGTGGAAGAGGGTAACGGTTCTTGATAGTGATCTTGTTCAGCTCCCTATAGTCTATACACATCCGAAAGGATCCGTTCTTCTTTTTGACGAACAAGACCGGGGCTCCCCAGGGTGAAGAGCTGGTTCAGATGAATCCTTTTTCGAGTAACTCTTGAAGCTGATTCGACAGTTCTTGCATTTTTTTGATGGCGCCAGATGATACGGTGACTTTGCTACAGGAGCTGCTCCTTGAACTAGATCAATATGGAACTCTACCTGCCTACGCGGGGGTAATCCGGGTAACTCCTCCGGGAACACTTCAGGATACTCTCTTACAACTAGAAAGTCCTGAATTCGTTTCTCTTTTACTTCCTTATCTACAATGGGTGCTAAATATGCAACGCTCTCCTTCCTTAAATGACTCCGCATTTTTATGCCTATCATTATGCTAGATCTTGGTGAACCTCTTTAGTTCCAATTGCGAATGCCCTTCCTTGAGCCTTGCATCCTTAATCTCTTTGATTGGCTTGCGTTTCTTTGTTCCTCCTCGTGGTATTGATCGTGCCGCTTTTCAGCATGAGACACCTATCTCAAAAGTGGTTTGGGGTTCCGCACTTTTAGCCCCCTTTCCGGTCCTTCTGACCTTCCTTTCCTTTATATAGTATCGAGTAGTGTAGCCCACTAGGTTGTCCTTGGTACCCAAAATACAAGCTCCTAGGTGATTGCAGTTGTAGCTAGTACATTTTGGATGATAGTCCATATACTGTCTTGACTCATGGGTCTTTACCCCAAATTTTTTTTCGACTTTTATCTGACTAACCTTGAGTTGTCTCCTCTGACTAGTGCTCTACTTTCTTTTATTACCATCTTTCCATTCGATGGTCACTACGACTCCTCTATTTCTTCTATTTGCGACAAGGTCGGTAGTAGCTTGAGTGACTATGGTAGGTACGACTTCTTGGACTTCTTGGGCTATCAGTTGAGCAATGTTGATCGATTAATTCTTACGTTTTACTCTCGAGGTATTTATTTATTTTTTTATATTTTTTTTTGAAAAACACGGTTCTAAAGCATTTGTAAAACTTTATGTTTGATCAAAAGTTGTCTTTGATAAATGTTCGAAAAATATTTATATTTTATATATGACAATTTCTTTAAAATAATTATCGATAAAAACATCTTTGTGATTAAATAAAAATTTATTTCATTAAAACTTAACATATATCTGAAATGGTCAAAAATTTGATGCTAATACATCCTTAAAATATTTTACTCACCTAGGCTAAGGTTTAAGTGGGACAACCAAAAAGTACACTTTGTAATTCTTTCAAAATTCACGAGAGTTACAACCGAAGGGATCAACTTTGCCAACAGTATTACCACAACTTGCTAGCACAAGTCAACTCTCCTAGTCGTCCTTTTTGCCGTCATAGCATTTTCTACGACTTTGGTGGTACATTCCTCCAAGAGATGCACCAATTTTGTCAACTTAATTATGGCCCGATTCTATCTTGATGCCCTGCTTCGACTATTTCCCAGTCCGTCGGCGAGTGTTCGCATTGTTCGAGCCTCTCTTTGGGTTGTACTAGTAATATAACCGATCAATATCCCCGAAAGGATATGAAATGGTCTTACATTATCTTGACGAGTTATCGCCAGTCCACTCCGAATGGTTGCTTCAACTTTCTTCTGAGTCGTCTCATATGAGGTGGTGGGAGGTTCGGGTTAGGCGTAGGAATAACTGGTGTAGGTTCAGGTAAGACACTTGTTGGGGTAATCGAAGGTGGATCGCTTAAATATCCTCATTTGTTACTCTAGTGTCGGAATCATAATGCTTAGACGGGTCTTTCTCCGAAGTCTAAGTAATAGTGTTCGACATAGTGATTGTAGTGTCCACACAACTTATTAACGCGCCTTCAAACTACTAGTGATATCCTAAGCGCTAACGCAGGAGTGTTCAACAATGGCGTTACTTTTCTTAAACGCGTAAGTGCTATAGTAAATATCAACATCATGATATGCTTATGTGAACTCACACAGTTTATGCTTTTCAGGAGGTTTTTGGAAGGTTCCAATTCTACTAGTCGTATGATTAGTTTATAAGTCTTATTCTACTTATACCATGGTTAGGCATAGGTGATCACGCTCTGCCTATCTATGATATATCAAAATAATACCTATCCTAATCATCTTAGTAGTAAAATTCTCCTAAATTTTGAAATCTTTGATTTTGAAAAGTTATATAATTTCTGTAAAAATGTTGGTTATAGTACTTGGTTTTATAGAAAACCGATGTTCTCTATAACCTATGGCTCTGATACCAATTCTGTAACACCCCGCTAAAACGGAAACGCGAGGTGCGACAGTTTTGATTTCATAGCAATAGGAGATAAATACCATCAATCATTCATTAAACAAAATATAGAAAGTTTACAAGATATTACAACCAACCCAAATTTAAAGTTTACAGACATAGTAAAATAAAATACGAAGTCTTGATTGATGATTACAAGTACTCAAACTTAAGCTTTTCCAATCACCTTCTGATTTCCTGAAAAGCATGTTAAAACAAGCGTCAACTACGAGAGTTGGTGAGTTCACAGGTTTTCATATGCACAAAAGGTTTTACATGCAGACTTTTATCGTATAAAACTTTGGACATCACGAATGTCTAAAATATCATTTATGCATAAGATATGTAAGATTGAGCCACTACAAACCGTTTCACCCCAACGATATATCTCATAGGCGGTCGCGAACCACATAAAATATAACGCTCTAAATGAACTACCTCAGAGGTGGATTCTAATCCACATGTGTAGAACGTTTTCCAACGATTACCTCAGCGGTGGGATTTAACCCACATGTGTAGTCGTTAAATTCTGAAATAGTGCACCCTCTACTCGTCAGTCAATAGGGTGGGTCTCTTTACCAAATAGCGCTATCCACTAAGTCATAGGCTCCTAACGAGTTAATGGTAGTGTATATTATAAGGGGAATTTTACTCAATACATATCATCATAATGCATAATTACTTGCTTGAAAGCAACGTTTATCACATTTCGCATAACTTTTGCTAGAAAGCACATTTCATAACATTTTCATCAACAACACGCTTTTCACCCCAAATACGTAAAAACGGTAAAAGAGGGGCCGTGAATACTCACCTTGAGTAGCTTAGCGTTTGGACAAGTGATAGCGCACGTAACCCCGATTTCCCCTCGTCTACTTGTGCCCTAAACCATACGTAATTGATGTAAGTCTAAAACCAACGCTCCATACTTAGCTTATGTCATTACCGAAATCCTATTATAATGCCTTCACTTAGTTTATTAAATTCAATCTAAGTATAAAAATAGCTTTTAGTTACTTTAAAATAATATCCAAACATATGGGATTTCTTGAAGTTTGCAAAACAATCTTTTTGGAGAAATCAGATTCTGGCAGATTTGTTTTATTGCAAAAATGTTACCTTTAAGCTTGGGTCCACAAGGAGATAAGTTATCAAATTTTTATCTACTGATATTGAGGGTGTTAAAAACATTCCCACCAAATTTCATGATTTTTGGAGATGTTTAGCATATTTTAGAAATTCTTGTAAAATCAGTGTGCATAAATCATTTTTGGAAATACAAGTCAGTGATGTTTGTACCATAAAGAATTCATTTCTACACCAAAATTCAAATTTCAAAAGGGATATTCGAGATAAAACAAATATCTAACTAATGAAACAAGTTTCACACTATTTTGATGATTTTTGAATGAGATATGACCTCTTGAATCCATGCATGTGAATCTGCCATCCTTGGACAGATTGCACCACGAATTTCTTTTCATTGGTTGAGCACTCAATAATCCACCAAATCACGTGATATTAGATTCTTTGGAAATCTAACTCACTGAACTTGAACTTAGAATCAAGAATCATGCATTTTAGTTAAGTTATCATGGAGATATGCATGCATAAAGTTGATATAAAATTCTGACCAGAAGCTGATGAACACTAAAAAGTTTTGACATGGTTAAAGGTTCAAAACTTGGAATTTTTGAATGATTCCAGTGGGGTTTGAACCCTAACACATAAAATATTGAACCATAAAAATTTTGGAGAAAAAGAAATCCATAAACACCCTTTTTGGGTCGTCCAAACACCGTGCAACATTCTGTCAGCTTCATTCCAGAATCAAAACTCAACATTTTCACCATGAACACTTATAATCTTTAAGATTTGGGGTTTATTTGATATAAAACTAAAATCCCCCAATCATAAACCAAATAAATAGATGAAATAAACTTGAACATCATTAAGTCACATGCATGAAATAATAAAAGGATTTTCAGCCCCAAATGAGTAACAAAGCATCAAAACAAGTGGTTTTTCACTCAAATCTTGAGTTCATAAGGAGAAGTCATTGAATTTCACCATCTTTGAATGTTCATTCACATTTCTATGGTTCATTCTCATCCTCAAACATCAAGAATGATATTCAACCATCAAAGAGGTTTTAAACCTCAAAAAAAATATGAAAAAGCTCCAAAAAATGCTAGAAATCGAATCTAAAACATACAATCTATTCTTACCATTGATAATACAACTACTAGAGCTTCAAATCCTTGTTTGAATCTCTCAAAAACTCAGATTTTTGAAGGTATGTTGGCTGATTTTCTTGAGAGAGAAGTGAAGAGAGAAAGAGAGATTAGAGAGAGAAAGAAATTTGAAAAATGAATAATGAAAATGAGTTGGGAAATGCATAAAATCATTTTGTACATGGGAAAGAGAGAGAGAGGTTAATAGGGGGGGGGGGTGGCCGGCCAAAGTAGGGCCCACCCAACCCTTTCATTCATTTTTTTTATATAAAAAGCTAGGGTTTTATACTGATAAATCTAAACGCAGTGTCGGTTCGCGACAGTTTTTCGACAAAACCGACTTTTCGAGCATGAAATTAGGTTATTTAGAACAGTTTAATTTTATTTCTATAGAATCATCATAATTTATACCAGTTGGCTTAAAATTTGGCATTATAGGGTTTTCGGGCGACTTTGGGCCGGTACGGGCTTTTTCGGGCTTTTTCGGGATTTTTAGGTTTTTGCCTAAATTTTTCACGCAAACTAACCTAGATTCTTCTAACGACTTAAATGACTAAATTTTTACCTACGGAAATACTACTGAGTGTTTTAACGAGTAGCTAACCTGAAGGCCAAAAATTGTAAGTTGTCACACGAAGGAAGGCCTCGCGCCGCGAAGCTCAACTTTTCTCGATCGGAAGCTTCCAGAAAATTAGGGTTTGTTTGTTAAGTGTTTCGCTCCGCGAACATGCCGTTTCGTGAACGCGAAAAGGCTTCTGTTGGAGTTTTATAAATACTGCTTTTGGGTCATTCAGTTGGGGAATTCAATTCAGTTCTGCATTTCTCTCATAGTTCAGATTAGGTTAGATGTTGGGAGCCGCTTAGGGTTTCCAACCCGAGAAGCCGGAGGCTCGATGTGACGACTACGGAGGAGATTCGAGGGAATGCCGCGATAAACCGGCCGGTCTTTAGTTTGGTTTGTTTACGCATTTACGATTAGTATGTCTATGTATTGATTCCGTTTGTGTTTTCATTATGGTTTGGATATTTTGGATATTTGTTTTATTAATTAGATGAATGATTTGTTGAATGTGTCTTTGATTCCGATTTGATTCGTATTGTATGGTTATTTGAACTCGTTGGTTGGGTGTATCTGTTTTACCAAAATAGATAGACTCCGATAGGTTAATCAACCTTTCTTGACCTTCCCTTCGGACCCCGGAGAGTTGTCGTAGCTTGGATCGAGAGCAACCGGATATTAGAAAACCGTGCAATAGAGATAGAATTGGTGACCGGTACTAGATTGTCTGACAAACAGTCTATGTATTGGGACTAGGAGGACCAACACCTAGTTGATAATCTTAGATATACATGTTCGGGTGCTTTGTGCTTAAATTCTGACAACAATCATAAATCTATGTTTTATAAAAGTAAACCATGATGTGTTCATTTATCTCCAATGTGTGTCTGTTCGTCAGTTTTCCACTTCTTGGTTAGGATTATTATTTATTTGTCTTTCATCTTATAAAATTCCTTTTCAAAAGCAAAACCCCCCATTTTCCAGATTGACTGATTAATACTTTAGTTGACATCTAGCTTAACTGTTCCCTGTGGTAAGAACGATACCCGGACTTTCCTAAACTATATTACTCGCGATCAGGTACGCTTGCCTGTGAATGTGGTAATAGTGGGTAGGATTTTAGAGGTTAAAACTTGTTTCGCTTTTTATATACAATAATTACCGCATCAAGTTTTTGGCGCCGTTGCCGGGAATGGTTGCTTAGTTGGATACTAGAGTTTAGTTAGTTAATCGATCCTTGATTGGGAATTTATTCCCAATTAAGTTACTTGCTTTTTGTTAGGTCTCAAAGACAGATAGACTTGGCTATCAGGGTATTGTAGAAGGGGGTTGAATACAATACTACAAAATATAAACACAGAGATATACTTTTTAAATTCTTTTATTGAAAAACTTCAACTAAGAATTACACTTAGTACACTTAGAACACATAGAACACTTATAACTAGATTGTTGCTGAATACAAATAACTTAAAGCTACTTGAACAATCAAAACACTAAGACACTTAGAACACTTAGTACACCAAGAACAACAAGAACACAACTTTAGGACACTCAGTAAAAGCTATGAACTTGAAATGGTGGATGCACTCTCTCTCTGATTGCAAATGCTCTGAATCTGAAAGCTTGCGTGCGTGTGTGTGATAACACCAAAATTATACATGTTTTGGTTGAACGTAATTGTATGACTTTACCCCATTTCTCACCCATTTCTGATCATTTCACTCACCAATTGAGCTTATTATTGTTTATGAAGGATTTGGAGGCCGTGGAACGGAAAAGTACGAAAAAGGCGAGAAAACGTGAAAAATGCACAAAGTAAACACAGGAGGCACTTGGCGTTCGCGAGATTCCCAATCTGGTGCCGCCAGATTCAACTGAATTGAAGACCAGGGTTGACCTAAGTGTCTGGCGTCGCCAAACCAGCAGTCTGGCGATCGCCAGATGGCCCCTGGACGTTTTCTTTTAAATACCAGCCTCCTCCTTCAGTTCAAAAGAGACGTTTTGCATAATTCTTTGGTACGGGATACGAGGAGGAACGAGAGTGAGAGTACGAAAGGTGCCGATACGCTGCGGGAGTCGATCTTCGATCATCCGTCATTGTACTGTCGGTATCATGTCGATGTCTACTTTTGTTTTCGTTTTCGTTATGATTAGTGAGTAGTTTTTAGTAGTAGTGCTTGTCATGGTCGATGAACCTTTTTGGATGATACTTTTATGATTAATGTTTATTGGTTTGTTTTGATTAATTGAATGTTTGTTATGGTTCTTTTCTGATTGATAGTGTTTTGGCAATTTGAATTCATTTGGTTGGGTGTATTTGTGGACCAAAGCAGATAGACTCCGAAAGGATAATCAACCTACCTTAGCCTGACCTTGGACCAAGTGGTTGTGTTAAGAGGTTACTTGGACCAAGAGTGACCAGATAGTAGAAGAGCCATTGCAATATTAATTAGGACTGGTTTACCGATTCTAGATTGTGGACCAAACGATTTAGGATTGGGATTAGGAGGATCGTGTCCTAGTTTTTTGACCATAATCTTGCATGTTAGGGTGTCCCAGACTTAAATTCCTACAATAGTCAAAACAACCAAACCTTTGACCTATTCATATCATCCATTTTGGGGATTCACTTTACCATGATAAGTACTGCTGTTTTTCCTTAATATAATCTTAAATTAGTCTTTTAATTGTTTTCTTAGTTTTTACTTAGTTAATTGTCTTTTTAGTATTCAAAACCTTTTTCATAAAGAACCCCCCCCCCCTTTAGGTTAATTAAACCGATTTGGACTTTAGTCTACGATAACTTGACCGTTCCCAGTGGTAGATACGATACCTGGACTTTCCTACACTATATTACTCACGATCAGGTACGCTTGCCTGTATATGTGGTAAGACAGTGGCTAGGCATTAGAGGTTAAAACTTGTTACGCTTTTTATATACGTTAATTACCGCATCAGTGTGCCTTCGGAAGACTGAGACCAAAGACTTGTATTTATAGTCCCAGCTTCATCAAGTACTAAGGACGCGTGTCACGATTTTTCTTGCTGCATGAATATATCCATAAGGGGTATTGCAGCCAAGTCAAATCTTCAAGACCCCTTTTTGCAGATATTCATTCTTTTGTGAATATCTTGCATTTAAGGGGATATGTCAAACCTCCTGCAAGCGAATCTCTCCAAGAGGTATAGCACAGAGTCAAAACCCCTTGATTCCTTTTTGCAGGTAGACACGCTTCAATGAAAACTTTGTATTCATTGTGATGACATCTTCAGACAAATCTCTACCCAAGCATTCTCGATCCACTACCATCTCTATCCGTTAGTACCGTTGCACAAAGAGCTGTCCGGGTGACTTCGTCCGGATGGACTTGGATGGAATTCGTCCGGATGGACTTGGAAGGACTTCGTCCGGATGGACTTGTCAAGATGCACTCCTCTGATCAACTGCTCTGGTGGATTCCTCTAATGGAGTCTTCTCAGATACTTAGACAAAATCACCTTGATCCATTTCATTGATGACTTCAGCTGATATCAATTCTTCTTCGAATAATTGATTTATTGTGTACCTGAGATGTTAGTTTACAACAACTAAATACAGAAGGATATCGGAGGACATCTTCAAATGAAGTGTTCCAACAATCTCCCCCTATTTGACGATGTGATCCGATTGTAAACTAACTTCGTATAAGAGTTGACCCATTTTTATTCTTTTGGGTTCTTTTTATTTTTGTTTTTGTTTTTTTTTTGATTTTTTTTAATATTCACATGTATCTTAACTATTTACAAAATAAATTAAAGAAAATTATATACAAAGAGGTAACATTTTTGAAGTCTCTGAATTAGTATTGTGAACTACAGATTCTTCACTGACTTGTGCAAAAGTACAGAGACAATGACTCTGGGTGATAGGCTGTGTAGTGAAGTAATATCACCTTGGACTGGAGAGGTGTCCAAGTCATCTAAATCAACCTTTTGGGAGGTTGAAGTAGGAATAATATGGGTCTCCCAAAATACTACCAATATCCTTTGAGGGATATCAGAAGAGGTGGATTGAGGTTGAGTGTTGCCCCCGGGTCCAAATGGGGTAGATAAAGTAACTTCATTAATTGAAGAAGGTTTGACCCTGGTAAGAACCCGAGATCTCTTAGAGAGAGATTTTCGGGGGGATTAAGAGCGCCTCCGTGCAAGTTTGGGTATTGGAACATGAGTCACTACTGATGGGTAAATCAACAGTTTTGTTCAAAAAGAATATCGGAGGTATTGGTGGCCACTGGCTGTTTTTCAATGTGTGCCACCCATTATGCTCTGGAATAAGAGGAAGGAAGAGGACATACCTGAGTGTGATTGACAGGAGCAGAATCTTCCATTGGAGGATTCGAAGAATTAGCTAAGACATGGAAGGATGTTGTTGCTCCCCCTCAATAGTTGGTTCATCTTCCTCCGAAGATGATTGTTCGGTCTTCCGGGCTTTGGAGATCGGACGGTCTTGCGGGGCTCTAGAGATCGGAAGGTATTGACCCTCCCCCTCAGCAGATGGTTCCCCTCAACAGTTGAACATCCATATTTTTCTCCCCCTCAAATGTTGAGGGGGACACTACACACAGGCAACAAGGTTCTAGCTCCCTCCCCCTGAATAGATGCATCATAAGATGATAGGAGATGGCGTCTGACGATGTGTCCGAGAGGATGTCCATTCAATGATCTCCAAATATACCATCAAAAGTCTCCATTTTTTTTGATTTTTTTGGGGAAGGGTGGTGTGTTGATCGGACCGGATGGTGATGGTGGTCGGACCGGATGGAGATGTGGTCGGACTGGATGGAGAATATGGTCGGACCGGATGGAGAATATGTGTGAAGTCGGACCGGATGGAGGTATCCGGACGTTCTCCGGACCGGATGATGAAGTTTGCCGGACCGAACGGAGGATGGTGCGGTTTGGGATGAGGGTGAGAGGAGTAGATTCGGAGGGATAAGGTTGGATCTAGGTGAGGGAGTGATCGGACCGGATGGGATCGAAGGTGTGGACCGGAAGGTGGTTTGGGCGGAGGCAGAATTTGGGCGGAGGATGGTTTGGGCGGAGGCGGAGGGTGGTGTGGGCGGAGGATGGTTTGTCGTAGGCGGAGGGTGGTTTGGGCGGAGGCGGAGGGTGGTTTGGGCGGAGGAGGGTTTGGGTGGAGGCGGAGGGACGTTTGGGCGGAGGAGGGTTTGGGCGGAGGAGGGTTTGGGCGGAGGCGGAGGGATAAATAGATGGATGAGGGTGAGTGGTTTGGGCGGAGGCGGAGGCGGGCCCGGAGCGGTTTTGTCGGAGTTCGGAGGCGGTTCGGTCGTCCGCCGGAGTCGACGATTCGTTGTCGGAGCCGGAGGAGAACCGGGCGGATCTGGTTTATTGAAATTAAACCAACCTGCTCTGATACCACTTGTTAGGTCTTAAAGACAAATAGACTTGGCTATCAGGGTATTGTAGAAGGGGGGTTGAATAAAATACTACAAAATATAAACACAGAGATATACTTTTTAAATTCTTTTATTGAAAAACTTCAACTAAGAATTACACTTAGTACACTTAGAACACATAGAACACTTAGAACTAGATTGTTGCTGAATACAAATAACTTAAAGCTACTTGAACAATCAAAACACTAAGACACTTAGAACACTTAGTACACCAAGAACAACAAGAACACAACTTTAGGACACTCAGTAAAAGCTATGAACTTGAAATGGTGGATGCACTCTATCTCTGATTGCAAATGCTCTGAATCTGAAAGCTTGCGTGCGTGTGTGCCTTCGGAAGACTGAGACCAAAGACTTGTATTTATAGTCCCAGCTTCATCAAGTACTAAGGACGCGTGTCACGATTTTTCTTGCTGCATGAAGATATCCATAAGGGGGTATTGCAGCCAAGTCAAATCTTCAAGACCCCTTTTTGCAGATATTCATTCTTTTGTGAATATCTTGCATTTAAGGGGATATGTCAAACCTCCTGCAAGCGAATCTCTCCAAGAGGTATAGCACAGAGTCAAAACCCCTTGATTCCTTTTTGCAGGTAGACACGCTTCAATGAAAACTTTGTATTCATTGTGATGACACATTTTCAGACAAATCTCTACCCAAGCATTCTCGATCCACTACCATCTCTATCCGTTAGTACCGTTGCACAAAGAGCTGTCCGGGTGACTTCGTCCGGATGAACTTCGTCCGGATGGACTTGGATGGACTTCGTCCGGATGGACTTGGAAAGACTTCTTCCGGATGGACTTGTCAAGATGCATTCCTCTGATCAACTGCTCCAGTGGATTCCTCTGATGGAGTCTTCTCAGATACTTAGCCAAAATCACCTGGATCCATTTCATTGATGACTTCAGCTGATATCAATTCTCCTTCGAATAATTGATTTATTGTGTACCTGAGATGTTAGTTTACAACAACTAAATACAGAAGGATATCGGAGGACATCTTCAAATGAAGTGTTCCAACACTTGTTTGTTTAGTTTTTTGTTTTTAATTATCTTTTCTATTTTCGTACTACGCCGGGTATTTGTTTTGTTTCTTTTGCAGATATGGAGGATTACGATGGGATTCCCGATGATGATGTACCGATGTGGGTACTTAGGAAACGCCAACATGAGTTAACGCTAAAAAAGTTACTTGAAAAACCTGTGGCGAATCAATCATCTCTACAACAAAAGGTAAATCGTCCATACGTTTAATCTGAGGATTCTAATAGTTCTTTAATTTTACAGGATGAGACGATGGATGAACAATCAGATGATCAGCCTTCTTGGGGATCAAAAGAACAAGATTGGGAGGACCGCCTAAGGAGTTTCAACTCATTGGCAGATTCTATGCGTAAGATGAGGGAGGAATCAGAAAGAATGCGAGAATCAATGAAGAAATCCGAATGGCTGACTCACTCTACCATTCAGCCATAAGTAAGTTGTCCAAGTTTTAAGGTTAACAGTGATTCTAACGAAAAATTTTTACTTGGACAGGATTCGTACTCAAAGATGGAGGTGGAAGGTACTTGGTTCGGGAAGCGTGTTGAACTTTCATTACAAGAAGATGCCCGACCAAATGACAAACAACCAATCGAAGAGCCTCCAACAATAATGATAGATTCCATGGATCAAACCGTTATCGAAAAGCTTGCGCCACCAATCGAGGATTCATGGATTCAACATGAGGTACTTCCACCATGGTCTGATTCTGACGATTCTGACGAAGAGTTTTCATGGCAGGTTAATGCAACCGAAGAATACTTTGATGATGACTTCCTAGATGGACTCGGAGCTTTAATGCAAGATGATCTACCCGAAGAATCATTGTCGGATCAAACCCCTCCTCAATAAACAGTAAGTCCTCCATTGATTAATAAGGATGAGTCTAACAACGTGTTATCGTTTTCACAGGGTAATCCACGCACAGTTCAAGGAGTTTTGGCACAAGATCCTTTTTGGGAAGCCAGTTGTCAAAAACAATTGGTTAACCCAACATCCCTAACGACATATTTAAAGGATCTTAGGCCAAACTCGCGCAAATCTAATGTTCATTCTGCAAGGAGACATGATGAGAACAGGTATGATAAGTGGTGTGCAACTATACCTGGTGGATCACACAAAGGTAAATCGGTAAGCCCAGGTATGCACCACTACTATCACCCTTGCTTAATTGCAAGTGAAGGGTGTTTCGTTTCAAACGGGAGTGCCTAAACCCGGAGTCAGGCTCGAGACTCATGACAAAAACTAGCGCTTCTCGGGAGGCAACCCGTGTTTTGTCGTTTTTTCAGTTTTTCTTTGAATTTTAGTTAAGTTTGAGTCAGTAGAGTCAAGTGGAGTGAACCAAATCAATTTTTGAGCGAAATTTTTTTTCGAACTTGGACAGAAGGTGCTTCGCTTTCGCGACATTTTAAATTTCGCGTCGCGAAAATAGTGCAGGGACCAAAATTGAATTTTTTGAAAAGTGGGTCTTCGCACCGCGAGCATGAGCTTCGTGCTGCGAGCCTCGATTTATCTGTCCCGTGCCCCTTTTTAATCCCTCGTGCCGCGAAAGTATAGGCTCGCGTCGCGAGCGTGTGACAGAACCCGTTTTTAAAACGCGAAAAGGGTTTCTGTCCGAAATATATATATATATATATATATATATATATAATATTTTCAAAGCCTAACTAACCCAAAACTCTTTTTCTCTCACCAAAAGTTGATTCTTAATGTTTTTAACTTTAAATCTCTTCAACTTTAAGTGTGGGAAGACTTCGGGTTTTTTTTGAACATTAAGTGATAAACCATTTTTTTGTCTAATTTCTCAAGAATTGGGTTTTTATTCACTTTAATGTCTTTACATAACTTGCTTGAGATGGTGACAACTTATCCCTTAGTTTTAAAAGAAAATTATTTTTGTGTAAAAAAGGGGATAAAACAAGTTTTAAGTGTGGGAACCCACCATGGTAACGATTTTCAAAATCAAATTTTTATTGGGTTCCCATTCTTTAAAATTAACTTGATTTGGTTCAATCACTAAGTGTGGGAAAACTTTTTCCAATAGTTTTCCAAAGCCTAATAGTCCAAGCCCATTGGTTTGAAAAGGAGAGTTCAGATTTGTTTTTAAAAGAGATTTTTGACTAATCGTGATGAGGATTTGATATTGACGTGTTGGTTAGGGTGTTCAATAAAGTTTTTCAAATAAAGTTTATGTCCATCTATCTTGGTTAGGGTGATGAGGATTTGATATTGACGTGTTGATATTGACGTGATATTAACTTGATTTTGGGTTGTCGTCCTATCTATCTTAGGTTTTATTTTACATTTTTCTTTTTAGTGTGTTTTGTTTGTAGGTTTTGGTGTGGTAAGCCCTCGGAGTCTCTTATACTTCATGAGCCGATCATCAGCTTCAAGTCTCTTAACCCGGGAAGTTTCTGTTTTCCTTTCACCTCTCTACTTGTTTTTAATTGTTGTTGCATTGAGGACAATGCAAATTTTAAGTGTGGGGAGGGGGTTAAGTAGACTTAACTTGTTTTGATTTCTTAACCCGTGGTTTAATTGTTCTTTATCTTATACCTTTCCACATGTGCTTTAATTGTTATTGCATTGAGGACACTGCAATTTTTAAGTGTGGGAAGGGGGGTTAAGTAAACTTTCGCTTGTTTGTCCTTATTGTGCTTAATTGCTCATCTGATTTTATTTGAATTATATGGCATAATTTTTTCGAAATCCATGATCTTTTCAAAAATTTTGTGGAAGTCAAAAGAGTCTTGCATATAGGATGATACTTTTTGGAGTTTTTATGAGTTTGAAAAAGTCATGTGTATGCCAATTGCCATGAGTGCCTCACCCAATTCCTTTGAGAGTTTGAGCCTAATTGTTATTTATTTCGTGAGGATACCGACTTTGAACCAAGTAGAACTGGTCACTTTGAATGCTTGTCGAGACCACATAAGGATAGTATGTCACCATTGCATTGATAGAGGCCTTCATTTCTAACCCATTTAGCCTTCGTCGGATAATCTCATTATAAGGTTATCTGATTTGCCTAGCCCTTGATTAAAACTACTCATCTTTAGTACTTCATCCCTTGTAACCCCTTTGAAGCCTTTGCCTTTTCATTTCTTAACCCACTATCATTTATCCTTTAGCCATTTCCTTTTATCTATCTTTTGGCCGTAGCTTAAATTTGGAAGCTTTTCATGTTTTTGGTCCGTTTTATGAATCTGACAAATAGAGAAAGGGATTGTGAGAAAGAGAGAAAAAAAGAGTAAAAAGCAACATAGTTGATACTCAAGAAAAAAAATAGAGAGCTTGAAAAAGAAAAGAAAAAGAAAAGAAGAGGAAAATAGAAAAAGACTCATGCAAAAAGAAAAATCTAAAGAGTCAATGTGTGCTTAAAAGAAAGAAAAATATCGAAGCCACAAATAAGCAATATGCTTAGGCCGATATAAAAGTAATAGTGATAGAAATCCCGAGCTCTAAAAATCTCAAAAGTCAGATGATTAATTTGGATCTTGAACTGATTTGTTTTCAGGTTTTTGCTACAACCCTTAGTCACTTATATATATCCTTTATCCTACCCTTAACCCTTAGCCTAACATTACAACCCTAAAGTCCTCTTGACGGTTGACAACTTTTCAGTGGTGGAAATGAGATTTGGTGACAAGCCTATGCGTTAGTAAGATGTCGAGTATCAGTGTGATCACTATATACACTATTACCCCTTGAGAGATACACTTGATACATACTTTGTGAGGGTAAAAGGTTGAGCATGACTTTAATAACTTGTGAAGCTTTGATTTGTGTTTGACGTGTGTGTGATATCTTGCGACTATCCTTATTCTTTCAAAGCATGATCATAGATGAAGGATAATTTTGTCGTTATTCTTATTTTATCAGATGTTTTCTTGAGGACAAGCAAATCTTAAGTGTGAGAATTTTGATAACGCCAAAATTATACATGTTTTACTTGTATCAGTTCCCCACTTTTATCTTTATTTTGGAGTATTTTCGATACTGTTTGACTTAAAAAGGTGTAAATCCTAATTTTGTAGGTTTTGGAGGTGCTTGAGCGTAAAAGTATAAAAAGAGGGTGAAAAGCGTCAAAAATGAGACTTTTGTGCAGACTTTGCAAATATGGACTTTTCTTGGCTCCTAAGACGGTTTCCTTGCTCTCTAAGTCAGATAACTTCCTCCAGAAGACAGATCTTCAGTAGATAAGGCAAGAGAATATTCCGGAAGATCTCGAAAGCTGGTTTTAACACTGCTCGCGCCGCGAAGGGTATATCTCGCGCCGCGAAGGAAGGCCTCGCCGCGAAACTCAACTTTTCTCGATCGGAAGCTTCCAGAAAATTAGGGTTTGTTTGTTAAGTGTTTCGCTCCACGAACATGCCGTTTCGCGAACGCGAAAAGGCTTCTGTTGGAGTTTTATAAATACTGCCTTTGGGTCATTCAGTTGGGGCATTCAATTCAGTTCTGCATTTCTCTCATAGTTCAGATTAGGTTAGATTGTAACACCTTAAAATCCGAAACATACATTTAAGGAAGAACATTTGAAATAAGCGGAAGCCTGAACCAAAAATCTTAAGTTTAACAAAACCTAACCAAGCATTTTAGAAAAGTTGATAACAAATGTAATCCAAACCCAAACATAAGTTCAAAACATAGCACCATTCGTCTCACACAACTAAAAGTCATCCATCATGATTAAAAGAAAACATTGTCTTTCCAAACTCCAAAATCACATGATCCATTGACTGAGCTGCCACATTCCGAGCCATCACACGTGAGCCTTGCCCTTGCTACCCGATGTCGTACCTGACACTAAAAGAGTGAAATAACAATGGGTAAGCTTTCGCTTAGTGAGCACACATCTATACCAAGCATAATCATACATACATAACCAAGATACATAGCCATCACATGCACATAACTTGATCCCTTGACACTGGTACCAGGCCGCTTAATCCATAACTTGATCATTTGTTCCCGAAGGAACACATCATCCCTAGGGGTATCACTACCACCATAGGTACTATCATAACAGCTTCCCTAGGGGTATCACTACCACCATAGGTACTATCATAACCATAACATAACCATCATGTCACATAATCACATATGCATATCAATCACATAAGCATAACCATGTCAATATAGATAGAGTACTCACCTTGATGCGATACTAGCAATACAAATTCATTTTCGTAACCACACGTAACCAGCATTTGAACACCTATACAAGCATGCATACATCACATTAACACATATCCCATAATTGGGTTTATATACAACCGTACCCGGCCTCTACCAACCCATAATTAGAACTATTCACCTTAGGATTTATAATCAAAATCCTTTATTTTATGGTCTTATTGGATAGATAATTCAATTACGAAACCAACGGTTCTTTCGGAAGTGAAAACGGAGCTATAACGAAGAAGTTATGGCAAAAACAAAATCACTCCAGGAGACTTGCGCGACCTGCTTGCGCGACCTGAGGTCGCGGGGCCAGGTCGCCCAACTTCCTGGTTCGTCTTCCTCACAAAATTCTTCATTTGAGCATAACTCTCTCATACGAACTCCGTTTGGGTCGATTCAAATTGCTACGTTTTCGATTTTTCGAGCTCTACAAGACTACATCGATGGATTTCAAGAATTTGATTAAGAACCAAAACACCCAATTCAACCTTCAAAACACTTATAGGGTTCAATATCAACATACCATTAACATCAAACACTAGGTTGACACTCAAATCAACCTAATATCATCCTTTCAACATCAAAAATCTAACCATGACTATAACTCAATTCAACAACAATTGAACTATACTAATAGACAAGGAAATCATACCTTTACACAATCTAAACACAATCGTTCTCAGGAATGGATGAAAAGAAACCAATTTCCTTCCTCTTGTCTTCTCAAAATCGCACCCCTCTTCCTCTCTCGTTTCCTGGAAGTCGATTAAGAAACTGCAAAGAGAGTTGAGGGTTTCCTCCCCTTTCAATACCTACTACCAAACACCTTGCACTTTCAGAAATAACGATTTAACCCTTCTACTCCTACACACAAGATTAATCGGGTTAAACATTTAACCAAACGCCGTTAAGTTTCCAAAATTGAAACCGGGGCGTTACAACTCTCCCCCACTTATCAGGATTTCGTCCCCGAAATCGTCTATGCTTGGAACAACCCACTTTGTAACCAGATCCCCGAAATCGTCTATGCTTGGAACAACCCACATGCTCTTACTTCCAACCTGTAATGCTAACTCTGACTCAACCTTCACTCTTTAGACACGTCGAACACTTTCCACATGCTTTTCCACATCCTTTATTAACTCCGGCCACCCATAATCTGACCTTACATCTCTGTTACCGGAACCTATGCACGGTCTCAACGACTTAATGAGCATAACTGCCAGGTATTAACCGAACTACTGGACCCTTAACTCCTTTCTTCCTGGGATTCTCACTCTTAACTGCTTAGTCATACTTACTAGTGAGGTTATCACTGTCAACTGTTTCGCCATCTTTAATTTGTAAAACATATATTTAATAGAAAACTGTTTAAAATAAAGCGGAAAACTCATAAAACCCGATTAAACCAACATCGTCCCATCACACGTTTAGAAATTCAAACATGTACGAAAATCAACATTTTTCATCAAATACTAGTTGCACCCAGTTTATAAAAACGTAAACTTTAAGGGAAAACTGTTTAAAATTTAGCAGGAATCTTGTCCAAAAGTCATAAATTAGTAAGACTAACATCTTTTCATAAAAAGTTCACTGGTTTAAAACAATGAAACGAGTCTAATCATTTTTCTTTGAAACGTAAACATACATGTACCAAACATCACTTAAAAATCATTAACATAAATTTCTTTCATACACTTTCATAACCAGAATCCATGTAACCTCGTATTGACGACCGTGGTTCGATATTGTCCGATTTGGAGACACAGGGCCCTAACCGGTCACCCCTACTCCCTCACGGTTATGTTTTGGAGTTGCCCAGTCCAGGTCACAACCCAAAACACGTCCACCACCACATCGTTTTCTACGGATTACAAGGATTTCGTAACGTAAACATATCTGCACATATAAGCGTCCTCCGTTCCAAGAATGGAACTGATCCTGCCATTCCTTTAACGAGAACGACACTATTCCCTTGACACTTACGGTTACAAGGCTATCCATATGCACACAAAACATGCCATCCACATCCGATATAGTTGTCTACCATCTACTATCACATACGACCTATCACACAATTCAATTCTTTACATTATCTATTTGCTTCCCACGCTATATCAATTTACCACTAACCCGAGGTAAGAAGTACCACAATAAACTGTCATAACCTTTACTTTCTCCGGTTAAGTCAACACTGATGTTTCACTTATCTATCTCCTCAAGGTTTCGATCGTTGTTGTCTTCTTTTGTCCCCATAGAACCATTCCTTGCGTAAAGTCTCCAGTACATCTCGCAAGTGCTCCACATGTTCCTCCTTCGATCCCAACTCGTCCGGTATACCATCTATGCATGCAATCACTGACCTATCCGTCATTGGTCTGCAGACCCGATTCATCAGGTCCGTAAAAGCTACCGGCGCGTTCGTCAACCCGAATGGCATCACAATGAACTCGAAATGCCTATATCGAGTACGAAAGGCCGCCTTATGCATATCCTCTTCTCGAACCTTAAACTGGTGGTACCCTGAATGAAGATCTATCTTCGAGAACCACATAGCTTTCTGAAGTTGATCGAAGAGATCATCGATCCTCGGCAGCGGGTATCTAATCTTCACCGTAAGCTTGTTTAACTCTCGGTAATCGATACACATCCGCATACTCGCTAACCACTGGCACGTCCGCTGCCGTCTTCTTCTTTGTCTCGGCTCGACTATCGACCACGAACGCTAAGAAGCTGCTACCTCTATGAAGGACATGCTTTCTAACCTTAGCCATAGTACATACCTTCGGTAGTCTCTTTTCGTCCCCTTCGATAGTCAGTTCTCCCCCACTTGGGTTTGAACTACTACCTGCTGCTTCTCACAATCAACGCAACTCGCTTTCGACTCAATTAGTCTATACCAACCATTACATTTACCTTCCTCATAGCGATAGGGATCAAGCCCATACCAACTTGATTCCACCTGTCTCTATTACGTTCCCTCTATACACATCACTATACCAACAATACTCCTCGTCCCTATTTCTACTCCTAACGGACTCTCTTGCTTACCCTGTCAGAACATCCGGCTCCATCCTTGCCTCTTCTGCTGACAACTGGAACACACACCCCCGAGTCTAAGTCTTTATCCCGAGTTACCTCGTGCATCGGCTAAAAACCAGTGCACCTTTCTGTCACCATAACTTCTCTTATCTCTGGCATTAACACCTCAATATATCTGTACACTTTACTCCCCTTATTCGCGACATATTTTGAGCAACAGAGTGATTGCCTCTAGCAACTTGCCAGTAATCTCATTCATTAACCCGGTAGGTTGAGCCATCGATAGTGACTCATTGGTCAACCTCCCTATCTCTAACCGAGGTACCTTCTGTTCTCCAAGAAGCCAGAGAATGGTTCCAACGTCATACTCTCCACTTGCTTGTCGTCCTTTACTGTACGATTGACTCCAATAATTCCTTCGTGGATTCCCTAAGCCGGCTCACAACAACCTGACCTCTACTCCCATCATACAAACCAGTGCAGAAAGCATTTTCGCCAAAGAATCCGATGGTTTTAGTCACTGGATCATTCTTTCCCATCTGAAATCGACGATCGCCTTGCCGAGAACCCTCGTAAATAACTGCTCTAGTCTCACCAGACTGATAGCTTACAGCATCGTCGGCTCATGCGGCCATAACTGCTTCTAGACTGCTGTTAACCACCTAGGTTAATTCTTGTTCCAT
The DNA here is from genome assembly GCA_030169165.1 of Centaurea solstitialis. Taxonomy (NCBI): domain Eukaryota; kingdom Viridiplantae; phylum Streptophyta; class Magnoliopsida; order Asterales; family Asteraceae; genus Centaurea; species Centaurea solstitialis. The sequence goes on along the minus strand of CM058042.1, from coordinate 44,632,001 downwards.
ACATACGACAGGCCAGTTAGTATCTCATGGAGAACTTCCTTTGCCCCATCTGCTACACCCTCTACGCCCTATCGGTATCTCAACATAACGAGGACACTTTTTTTTGTCCATGACCTACATCAATCCAAATATCATCACACTTTAGAATGACCACTTTCCTTCTCGTTCCGTCCATAAAAGTTCAGATCAACGACCCTCACTATACTCCTCCTTTCCTGACATACAACTGAGTGGTCTATCCTCACTTATTCAATTAACATACCATTTTAAGCACCACTCTACTTTCCGTCTCATGCCGTCTATTAGCTCGGATCAATGACCTTAACTTCATATTCTCTCCTCATCACATGCTCCTTAGGGGTCTAACTACTTACCTTAAGGACACTCACGAAGGTCCTATCATGCTACTACCCCATCCCGACAATCCAGTTGGTTCATAGAAATTCAGTGACTATATCAATTCCCGATATGCACAATGTATTTGCAATGATACGGGCCCTTGTATCATTATAAATACACTCTCCATATCTAGCCTCGACACCATCACAAAAATCCCAATCCCCGACTAGTTGTCCCATACATGACCATCACACTAGAGCTTAATAGCTCACCAATTAGTTTATCACATAACAGACAATAAGCTACTTACTCATAACTACGTCATCATAAGCCTATACAAGGCTTAACATGCGTATCTACCATTCCAAAACAACAGTCAACATAATACCACATATTCATTTCACTCTAACCACATTACTTACATTCATTCAAGGCACGCGCGCTATATAACATTCTATTTTTATTCTTATCATAACTCACATGCATCCTATGTCCTTTATATAGGACTTCCTCTTATATTTATATACATAACTGTATGCATAGCTTATCAACCTGTTCGAACGTAACATAGTCCCATGCATATACGCGTAACATAACATACATAGCATATCAAGCCAACATAACTTATCATATATATCAGGCATAACATCTCATATCATAATAATTCATCAAATAGTAAATTAAAAGTAACATGCTTTTCTTAGCAGAGTATAGTGTGCTCACCCCACGTTGATGTCCCGGTCTGCAGCTCAGTCTCATATCCATTTCTTAGCAAAACTCAACCATTTTGAAAAATTGAACTTTTGAAAACAAGAACACTTAGGTTTAAGTTCAAGCACTCACCACTTGTAAATGCTTGAATCCCTTAAACCAGGGCTCTGATACCAGTTGTAACACCTTAAAATCCGAAACATACATTTAAGGAAGAACATTTGAAATAAGCGGAAGCCTGAACCAAAAATCTTAAGTTTAACAAAACCTAACCAAGCATTTTAGAAAAGTTGATAACAAATGTAATCCAAACCCAAACATAAGTTCAAAACATAGCACCATTCGTCTCACACAACTAAAAGTCATCCATCATGATTAAAAGAAAACATTGTCTTTCCAAACTCCAAAATCACATGATCCACTGACTGAGCTGCCACATTCCGAGCCATCACACGTGAGCCTTGCCCTTGCTACCCGATGTCGTACCTGACACTAAAAGAGTGAAATAACAATGGGTAAGCTTTCGCTTAGTGAGCACACATCTATACCAAGCATAATCATACATACATAACCAAGATACATAGCCATCACATGCACATAACTTGATCCCTTGACACTGGTACCAGGCCGCTTAATCCATAACTTGATCATTTGTTCCCGAAGGAACACATCATCCCTAGGGGTATCACTACCACCATAGGTACTATCATAACAGCTTCCCTAGGGGTATCACTACCACCATAGGTACTATCATAACCATAACATAACCATCATGTCACATAATCACATATGCATATCAATCACATAAGCATAACCATGTCAATATAGATAGAGTACTCACCTTGATGCGATACTAGCAATACAAATTCATTTTCGTAACCACACGTAACCAGCATTTGAACACCTATACAAGCATGCATACATCACATTAACACATATCCCATAATTGGGTTTATATACAACCGTACCCGGCCTCTACCAACCCATAATTAGAACTATTCACCTTAGGATTTATAATCAAAATCCTTTATTTTATGGTCTTATTGGATAGATAATTCAATTACGAAACCAATGGTTCTTTCGGAAGTGAAAACGGAGCTATAACGAAGAAGTTATGGCAAAAACAAAATCACTCCAGGAGACTTGCGCGACCTGCTTGCGCGACCTGAGGTCGCGGGGCCAGGTCGCCCAACTTCCTGGTTCGTCTTCCTCACAAAATTCTTCATTTGAGCATAACTCTCTCATACGAACTCCGTTTGGGTCGATTCAAATTGCTACGTTTTCGATTTTTCGAGCTCTACAAGACTACATCGATGGATTTCAAGAATTTGATTAAGAACCAAAACACCCAATTCAACCTTCAAAACACTTATAGGGTTCAATATCAACATACCATTAACATCAAACACTAGGTTGACACTCAAATCAACCTAATATCATCCTTTCAACATCAAAAATCTAACCATGACTATAACTCAATTCAACAACAATTGAACTATACTAATAGACAAGGAAATCATACCTTTACACAATCTAAACACAATCGTTCTCAGGAATGGATGAAAAGAAACCAATTTCCTTCCTCTTGTCTTCTCAAAATCGCACCCCTCTTCCTCTCTCGTTTCCTGGAAGTCGATTAAGAAACTGCAAAGAGAGTTGAGGGTTTCCTCCCCTTTCAATACCTACTACCAAACACCTTGCACTTTCAGAAATAACGATTTAACCCTTCTACTCCTACACACAAGATTAATCGGGTTAAACATTTAACCAAACGCCGTTAAGTTTCCAAAATTGAAACCGGGGCGTTACATACATGTTGGGAGCCGCTTAGGGTTTCCAACCCGAGAAGCCGGAGGCTCGATGTGATGACTACGGAAGAGATTCGAGGGAATGCCGCGACAAACCGGCCGGTTTTTAGTTTGGTTTGGTTACGCATTTACGATTAGTATGTCTATGTACTGATTCCGTTTGTGTTTTCATTATGGTTTGGATACTTTGGATATTTGTTTTATTAATTTGATGAATGATTTGTTGAATGTGTCTTTGATTCCGATTTGATTCGTATTGTATGGTTATTTGAACTCGTTGGTTGGGTGTATCTGTTTTACCAAAATAGATAGACTCCGATAGGTTAATCAACCTTTCTTGACCTTCCCTTCGGACCCCGGAGAGTTGTGGTAGCTTGGATCGAGAGCAACCAGATATTAGAATACCGTGCAATAGAGATAGAATTGGGTGACCAGTACTAGATTGTCTGACAAACAGTCTATGTATTGGGACTAGGAGGACCAACACCTAGTTGATAATCTTAGATATACATGTTCGGGTGCTTTGTGCTTAAATTCTGACAACAATCATAAATCTATGTTTTATAAAAGTAAACCATGATGGATTCATTTATCTCCAATGTGTGTCTGTTCGTCAGTTTTCCACTTCTTGGTTAGGATTATTATTTATTTGTCTTTCATCTTATAAAATTCCTTTTCAAAAGCAAAACCCCCCATTTTCCAGATTGACTAATTAATACTTTAGTTGACATCTAGCTTAACTGTTCCCTGTGGTAAGAACAATACCCGGACTTTCCTAAACTATATTACTCGCGATCAGGTACGCTTGCCTGTGAATGTGGTAATAGTGGGTAGGATTTTAGAGGTTAAAACTTGTTTCGCTTTTTATATACAATAATTACCGAATCAGAGCTCAATCATACTCTTTTGTGTTTCATTCCGAAGGTCCCTAATGCTTCTCGAGTGACAGATTTTTGCCCAATCTCATGTTGCACGGTTTTGTATAAGGTGATCTCCAAAATCGTTGCGGAGCGCATGAAGCCGTTCTTATCTCAGTTAATTAGTGCAGAACAATCAGCTTTTATTCCTGGACAGAGAATTTCAGATAACATTATGATGGCGCATGAGTTAGTTGCTGGTTATCAACGTGATGAGGGTAGACCACGGTGCGCGTTTAAGATCGATTTGTGCAAGGCGTATGATACTGTCGATTGGCGTTTTTTGAGTTCCATGCTTTGTGGCTTCGGATTTCATCCAGTTTTCTGCAAATGGATTGATTCCATGTTAAACTCCTCCTCCTTCTCGATTGCACTTAATGGTGAGACTTTCGGTTTCTTTAAGGGAGCTAGGGGGTTACGATAGGGTGACCCGATTTCACCGTATCTCTTTACTATCGTTATGGAGGGCTTTGTGATGCTTCTTAGGAGCTGCATAGCTGAGGCTGCTCATTTTCATTATCATCAACGATGTGAGGAGCTGCATATTACTCATTTGTGTTTTGCGGATAATCTTTTTGTTGGGAATTGCAGACAATAACAGATATGCACAGCGGAATAAAACTGAATTCCCAAACCAGAAGATCCATCCTAAACAGGTTTATATACAATTATAAGGGGGTTTAGAATAATACCTTATAGGATTCAAAAACGCTTTTCGGAAAGCTAACGGGGAATACACCGCTACTGCACCACCACGAGAACCGCTGCTAGACCACCTTAGGATTACCCAAAAACTCGAGAACCGAAAACTGGTTGAGTGTGTGTGTGTGGGACGATTTAGGAGAGAGAGAGAGAAAGGGTTTGGCTTTTCTTTTTCTCTAAGTTACTAATGAGATGGATTATTGAAATCATTAGGTTTACCATATATTTATATTAGTAAATATGGTAATTACCCAATAGAAAAGTCCGTTTAATTATCAAGCCCGATAGGCTTTAATTAAACCATACCATATATAAATATTAATTAACTATTAATATTTATCCAATAAATAATAAATAAACTATCTATTATTTATTTCTCTCTTAATTAATTAATTATACCAATTAATTAATTCCACACAACTGGTAAATCCAATTGATCTCTATTCGGGTGTGTAGCAGTGTGACCCACTAGTGCCTTATAACATTGGACACGGTAAACCTGTTACTGTCTTGCACATAATCCTTTCAGACTCCCACTTGTGCCAGACAAGTAACTTTACTGTTACCATTAGCCTAAGGAGGTCCCTAGCCAGACACTTAGGTTAACCAGGTTATAAGATCTCTTATATCCAGAGAAACAATTCTCGCTAGAATTGTACACAGGTTCATTCCTTTTACACGCGATATCTCTAAAGTGAGTTTTAGACATGGAGCGGAGGACTTCAATCTTAAACTCAAGTTTTCTTGACTCTGATCTCGATTGTCTGCAGTAACGGAACTTTCCAAATAACAACTGTTATTCTATCCGAGCGTGGCCATGCATTTCTGCCAATCTCAACCGTCAAGGGGCCCGGAAATATCTCTCCTTTTACAGAGGTGTAAATCCCTTCTTGACTATCTGCATCTGGTCACATGGCTTCCGCTGCATCTAGTCACGCCCCGTATAGCCACCCTGTTACGGCGTAGCGTTAGAACGTGCTAAGAGTACAACAGTCCTCATATTTCCAGGCCAAATATCTCAGGTCTAAGGACAACCTATCATCAAGTCAATGCTCATGACATAGGCTGCATGGAGCAGACTTGAAACTGGTCACTTCCAATACTCAAACACTCTGATGAGTATCTATGAATGTTTGGCCACATCACTTGTGCTTCTATTCGTTACGTTGAATAAATCGCCAAACACCCATAATAGCGTTACAATCCTGCTAAGGTTCCCACCTTAACAAGTAGCTACGGAACTTTTAGATTTTACCTACAAGACTTGTATATAAGATCAGGGATAGTTAAATATGCTAAAACTGGTTAATTTGAGACAATCATGAATAAAATCCTCCTTATTTCCATCACACAGTGAAAATAATAAAACTTACACGATATAAAGTCTCAAAAATTAATCCACGGTAATAATCAAAAACTAAAACTAGCTACTAGTATCCAGGTACTGCATCCCAATGGAATTAGCATGTATCTCATGCTTTACTCTAGCTAGCGGCTTTGTCAGTGGATCTGCTACATTCTCGTCCGTCGGAATCTTGCATATTCTTACGTCTCCTCTTCCGATGATCTCTCGGATGAGGTGAAACTTCCGAAGTACATGTCTCGACTTGTGATGCTCTCTAGGCTCCTTAGCTTGCGCCACAGCCCAAGAGTTATCACAATAAATATCCACTGGTCTAGAGATACTGGCTACAACTCTAAGATCCGTGATAAAGTTCCTGAGCCAGACCGCTTCGTTTGCTGCGTCTGAAGCTGTAATGTACTCGGCTTCGGTGGTAGAGTCTGCTATCGTGTCTTGCTTCGAGCTCTTCCACGAGATCGCACCTCCGTTTAGGGTAAAAGCGTACCCTGACTGTGATCTGTAATCATCCCTGTCGGTCTGGAAACTAGCGTCTGAATAACCAGTGACACTAATCTCATCCTCAGAACCTCCAAAGACCAAGAACATCTCCTTTGTACGCCTCAGGTATTTCAGAATGTTCTTGACAGCCACCCAATGGGCTTCACCTGGGTTTTGCTGGTATCTGCTCGTAACACTTACTGAGTAAGCAACATCGGGCCTGGTACATAACATGGCATACATGATCGATCCAATTGCCGAAGCATATGGTATCGATTTCATCTTGTCCTTATCTTGACTAGATTCGGGACACTGTGCTTTACTTAGCACTATACCATGCTGCATCGGGATAAATCCTTTCTTGGATTCATCCATCCTGAATCGTTTCAGGACTTTATCAATGTATGTACCCTGACTAAGTCCGATAAGCCGCTTAGATCTATTTCTGTAGATCTTTATACCAAGTATATATGCAGCTTCTCTAAGGTCTTTCATTTGGAAACATTTGCTCAACCAAGCTTTAACACTCTGTAAAGTTGGTATGTCATTTCCAATGAGTAGAATATCATCTACATATAAGACCAAGAAGGTTACTATGCTCCCACTAAACTTTGTGTAAACACATGGCTCAAACTCACTTTTGGCAAATCCAAATTCTTTGATTCGCTCATCGAAATGTAAGTTCCAGCTCCTGGATGCTTGCTTTAATCCATATATGGATTTTAGCAACTTGCACACTTTATTAGAATTCTTTGGATCTACAAAACCTTCCGGTTTTTGCATGTAGACATCCTCTGTTAACTTCCCATTCAGGAAGGCTGTCTTAACATCCATCTGCCAAATCTCATAGTTGAAATACGCTGAGATGGCCATCAGAATCTTAATGGACTTTAACATAGCTACTGGTGAGAAAGTTTCATCATAGTCGATACCATGAGTTTGCGTGAAACCTTTCGCAACCAATCTAGCCTTAAAAGTGTGCACATTTCCGTCCATGTCTTTTTTCTTCTTGAAAACCCATTTACGCCCAACAGCCCTACAGTGCTGGGGTAAATCTGTCAACTCCCAAACCTGGTTGTCGTACATGGACTGCATCTCTCCCTTCATGGCTTCTTGCCACTACTCAGACTCATTGCCTGATACAGCTTCTCCATAGGATGTAGGCTCATTCAGGTCTCCACCGTCCTGGGAGACTAGAAATCCAAGATACCTATCTGGTTCTTGCCTTATCCTAGTGGATCTGCGAAGGTCCTGTGTTTGCACCTCCTCAACAGTTTCCGGTTGAGTCTCAACATTATCTTGTTGAGTGATTGGCTCAACAATCGGTTCAGGTGTTTCTTCCTCTACTATCTGTAGATCTATATCATTTCTGGTGTTCTCTTGATTGAGAAACTTCTCCTCCAGAAATTCTCCATTGCGGGCCACAAATACTTTGTTCTTGCTAGGATTATAGAAGTAGTACCCTAGTGAGTTCTTGGGATAGCCTACGAAGAAACACTTATCTGATTTGGGTTTGAGTTTCTCCGAGGTTGTACGCTTAACGTAGACCTCGCAACCCCAAATCTTCAGAAAAGACAACTTAGGCTCCTTGCCTGTCCATAGTTCATATGGAGTCTTTTCTACCGATTTAGTTGGCACTTTGTTCAGTATGTTTGCTGCTGTTTCGAGCGCGTGTCCCCAGAATGATACTGGTAGTGTGGAACGACACATCATTGATCGTACCATGTCAAGCAGGGTACGATTCCTCCTTTCTGACACACCATTCATCTGTGGTGTATACGGAGGGGTGAGTTGTGAAACAATCCCACACTCTCTCAAATGACTGTCAAATTCCAGGCTAAGATATTCTCCACCACGGTCTGACCTCAAGAACTTGATCTTCCTGTCAAGTTGATTCTGTACTTCACTCTGAAACTCTTTGAATTTCTCGAAAGCTTCAGACTTATGTCGTATCAGGTAGACATACCCATACCTACTGAAATCGTCAGTAAAGGTAATGAAGTACCGGTATCCTCCTCTCGCCTCATGACTGAAAGGTCCACACACATCAGTGTGTATGATCTCCAACAAGTCATTGGCCCTTTCATTGTCTTTGTTGAAAGGATGCTTTGTCATCTTGCCCGACAAACAAGATTCGCAATTACTAAAGGGCTTAAAATCGAAAGTCCCTAGAAGTCCTCCTTTCTGGAGTAGTTCTATGCGTTTCTTGTTTATATGTCCGAGCCGACAATGCCAGAGGTAAGTTTGATCCTCGATGTCTTTGGATCTTTTACTTATATGATAGATTTCGTTATTACTTTCTTGGAGATTCAATATGTATAGACCATTCGAAGGAGTTGCTTTGAAATAAAACATGTCATTTTTAAAGCAAGAAATCATTTTATAATCATATTTATAATAAAATCCTTGGTCTACCAACAAATCAAAAGAAAGAACATTTTTGATCATCTTAGGAACATAATAACAAGTATCGAGTTCCAAAACTAGACCCGAGGGTAAACTAAGACTGTAAGATCCTACGGCTTCAGCTACAAGCATCGTGCCTTCACCGACTCGTAGGTTCGAACGATCCTTCCTCAAGGTCTCCCTTCTAGTGAATCCCTGTAAATGATTACAAATGTGGTTACCACTTCCTGTATCAAGTACCCATGATTCATAAGAAGTGATCAAACAATCTATCATAAAGATACGTGGCGCATCGGATAGACCGATGTCCATCTGGTCAACGTTGAATGAGTGGACACAGATATCTTGGCTACCACATTCTGGGCAACTTAGATCTCCCAGCTCATCAATCCAATCAGTAGTGTCCATGAGATCAGCACTTGCTTCCTTTGGCTCCAAAATGTCCAAAATATCCTCATGAACCTTTGCCACGTCCATCCTGGGCTCTCCCATGTATTCACTAGCTGTGACACGAATCTCCTTCGGGAGTGAGAACCACATCAGATACACAAGCTCCTCCTAAGTCATCTTGTATCCAAGTCGCGACAAACACTTAAAGAGTCTCCTTATCTCCAGGAGATGATCTTTAACTGATTGGCCTCTTTTCAGCTTCAGTGAAAAGATTTCTTTCATGATCAAATATTTACCACAATTCTTATAGAAACCAATCTGGTTTTCTATACCCTTCACAACCTCATGGCAGAACTTAACTCTGAGATCGACCGTGAACTCGGGCGAAGCAGAGAAAGACAGAATAGACATTACGTCAGATTCATCAGCCATAAATCTAAAGTACTCAGCAAATTCCTGTTCAGAGGCATTGCTCTTAGGTCGTGACAGTGGTTTATTGATCACATAAAGCTTATCCTGGCCTCGCGAGACATTATCAAAATGCAACTTCCAAACTGGATAGTTTTGGCCCGTAAGCTTCCACTTACCCATAATTAGGCGAAGTGATTCCTCAGGTGAATAAAACGGAACGGTAGTATAAGACATCTACATAAAGAATAAATTCCGATTTAGTTTATTGATTATAAAGCTTCTAATAAATTTATTACCCTTAGAAAAATAAGTTTATTAGACTAGAACCCATATTTCACATGTGTCGGTAAGCGGCTTGATCACACAAACCGACCCATGCTATTTCTGGTAGGTAACCACTTATACCAATCGCATTTTAAACGAAAATACGACTTCTAAAACGTCGGGACATCGAATATTACATTCGTGCATATTTAGTCCCTCTAGTGCGCTTTGGCCCGATACGACACAATAAATTGTTACAAAAACCAAAATAGATCGCACCACTTGAGACTCGGTGTACTTGTCACACCCCTTTCAACTTGGGGTTTGAACGCGGATGTCCAAGGCTTGCTCACTTCCAACACCCGCGTACCTTACGCCAAAAGGGTCTCAAAGTGGGTCGCACTCACGTGATCTAAGATTTTTAAACCTAAGGGGTTTTTAGCCAGTTTTTCAAAAACCTTAATTTTAAAATTGATTCGAAAAACACTCTGTAATCGAACCTCCAGGTTTTTATAAATCTATCTCATTAGATTTTAGAACTACGTTTTATCACAACCACGCAATTAAAATCAAATGACGCAATTATATAAAACGTAAAAACTGTGTCATAGCTTTTGCCCCTAAACTATTGTCAGTTGAGTGAGCCAACACTAAAACTGACGGTCTTTAACCTAAGTGACAAGCAACACACAAGGCATGAAGGTAGAACGCTCCCACCGGCTCCGACATCCTCGGTTGTGTCTCCAAAGTCTGTCTCTATGGTTTTTCTTCGTCTTCGGTGTAATAATACATAAAATAAAAAATTACAATAAAAGGGTTGTAAATGGCACGCAGGCCTCCCTTACCAAAACAGAGATAAAATAAAATAAAACACAACCATAGGTCTGGGGCTTGGCTATGACACTCGCAACTAACAATTCAAATAAAACAAGTTTGAAATAAAGCAGTTACAATAAACAGGATTTAACCAAATTACAAAACTCAACTGGTTTTATAATTATCTAAAATTAATTTTAAAACGTAAAATTAATCTTATCTGGAGTTTTAACCTATCTGGTTAAAAACAACCCTATCAATCACGAAACCTTATCAGATACCCTTTCTGATAGCCACAATCGGTTGAGATCGTTGCTATCGGTTATCGGGAAAAATTACCAGTTACCGGCGATGATGGTAGCAATCAAAATCGTCACCACCACCACCGGTTCCATTGATCGCCGCCGCCTACCACCGCAACGACAGCAGCCGCGAAGGCCGCCATCACCGCCGATGACAACAGCCGGCGGCAAGGCTTTCGCCACCACCGCCTATCGTGACCACCACCGATTGGTGGCTTGGTCCGGCGATCAACAACAAACAACCACCGCCCCCGCCATGGCTCGACCTTAGGGCAGCCGGCGGGCGGCCTGGTGGTTCGCGGTCAGTGCGGCGACGATGGCCGTAGCCACCGCCACCACCTTCCTTCCGCTGCCATCGAAACAGCAGCGCCACCGCCACCAATTGACACACCACCGCGGCCAATTTGTGGCTTGCGGTGGTCGATCGACTTTGGGAGCCAATCGCCGCCGCCGCCCGGCGTGGCCGTAAGGCAGCCGGCGGCCTGGCGGGCGTTTCGTGGTGCTCCGGTGATAACAACGACCATGAGCCGCTGCCACCACCGTACAAACAACGCCACCACCGTCGCCAAAACGTGGCGTGGTGGTCGATCATCGCGACGCCGCTGCCACCGGTTCGTGGTGGCCGGCTGTCGGTTTCGTCTTGGTGGTTCCGATCGGCAAACTGTCGTGAATCCACCACCGATGATCGAGGTCCCGTGTGATAACGATAAAAATCCAATTTTTAATATAAACAGATAAAAATCGAATTTTTACAAAAACATAATCTAAACAACAGTTTATCGCAAACAACAATTTAATCCTGATCTAAACGTTTAGGAAGTGGCTCTGATACCACTGTTGGGAATTGCAGACAATAACAGATATGCACAGCGGAATAAAACTGAATTCCCAAACCAGAAGATCCAACCTAAACAGGTTTAGATACAATTATAAGGGGGTTTAGAATAATACCTTATAGGATTCAAAAACGGTTTCCGGAAAGCTAACGGGGAATACACCGCTACTGCACCACCACGAGAACCGCTGCTAGACCGCCTTAGGATTACCCAAAAACTCAAGAACCGAAAACTGGTTGAGTGTGTGTGTGTGGGACGATTTAGGAGAGAGAGAGAGAGAAAGGGTTTGGCTTTTCTTTTTCTGTAAGTTACTAATGAGATGGATTATTGAAATCATTAGGTTTACCATATATTTATATTAGTAAATATGGTAATTACCCAATAGAAAAGCCCGTTTAATTATCAAGCCCGATAGGCTTTAATTAAACCCTACCATATATAAATATTAATTAACTATTAATATTTATCCAATAAATAATAAATAAACTATCTATTATTTATTTCTCTTAATTAATTAATTATACCAATTAATTAATTCCACACAACTGGTAAATCCAATTGATCTCTATTCGGGTGTGTAGCAGTGTGACCCACTAGTGCCTTATAACATTGGACACGGTAAACCTGTTACTGTCTTGCACATAATCCTTTCACTTTTTGTCTTTACTCGGGGTGATTTAGCATCGGTGGAGGTTTTAAAGCAAGCTTTGGCTCGATTTCGCACAGTTTCTGGTCTTGAACCAAATGTTTCAAAGAGTGAGGTTTTCTTTAGTAACGTGGCTCAAAATGATCGCATGGCTATTATTAATTCGTTGAATTTTGCGCCTGGGACGTTTCCAATCAGGTATTTGGGGGTGCCTCTCTCTTCGGTGTCTTTGAGGGTGGCTGATTTTGCGCCATTGGTGAATAAAGTTAAGATGAGGATTCATGATTGGAAATCCAAATCTTTATCTTTTGGTGGACGTAAACAGCTTATCGTATCGGTTCTTCAATCTATGCAGCTCTACTGGATGACGGTGTTTACACTTCCTTCGGGTGTTGTGCATGAGCTTGAGAGTTGTTTCCGCGACTTTCTATGGGCTCAAGGTGCATCTTCCAAAGGTAAATGTAAGATCGCGTGGGAGACGGTTTGCAAACCGGTTGCTAGTGGCGGACTGGGGTTCAAAAGAATTGGTATTTGGAATAGAGCTTTTCTTGCAAACCATATTTGGGATATTATCACGAGGAGAAATTCGTTATGGGTTAATTGGATATGGAGGTTTTGTATTGGAACACATTCTTTTTGGGAAATCCGACCGAATCCAAAGTGGTCTTGGACTTTCCTGAAAATTCTCCTTTTGCGTCCAATTGTAAGGAGTTTCTTTTCGGTCCAACTTGGTAGTGGCAACGGTGTGAATGCTTGGTTTGACAATTGGTTACCGGCTGGCTCGTTATCGCAACTTATCTCCTACAGAAGATTTCACAACGCAGGTTGTAACATTTCAACTGTTGTAAGAGATGTCATTACGAGTTTTAATGGTCAATGGCCTCTAGAGTGGGTTACTAATTACCCTACGGTTTTTAATAACCCCCCACCTTTGCTTACGGATGGTGATGATATGATACGGTGGAGAGACATTGATGGTAATGGTGTTATCTTTTCGATCAAACAAGCATGGAGATCTCTAATTGGTTCAAATCCGCCTTTAAGTTGGACGAAATACGTGTGGTTCAAAGGTCATATACCGAAGCATGGCTTCTGTATTTGGACTGCGTGCCACTTGCGGTTACCCACTTAAGACAGGATTGCTGTTTGGAGCACGCCTAATCAACCTTTGCTTTGCGTGTTTTGTGAGAGGTGCATCGAGACTCATGATCACCTTTTCTTTGGGTGTTCATTTACATGTGATGTTTGGTAGCGAACGAAGAGGGAAGTGCAACTTCATGGTTTCCCTAATACTTGGAGTGTTATCATGAAGCACCTTAGTGATAGTTGGGGGCCTACGAAGCTGATCCAGAAGCTTGCTTTATCGGGGGCTGTTTACTTTATTTGGAGGGAGCGTAATAGAAGAATTTTCCGTGATACCAAACTTCTCCCGATTCAGGTGTTTAAACAGGTCCAGGAACAGATTATTTCCCGAATGGCGTCTTGGAAGATGGACATTGCTTGTGGATGATGCGGCTCGTCTTTGCTGTTTGGTGTTTTGTTGCTTTTGCTTTGGTTTTCTTTTGGTGTTTGTGTCTCTTTGGTAGTTTCTTGTTTGGCTGGATTTGTGCTTTTCTTGTTTGGTTTGCCATAGGGTCTGTCTATGGCTTTGACTCTTCTGTTGAGTGTTAGTGCCCTTTTGTTTATTATTTTATAATATTGCCGGGTTTTCCCTCAAAAAAAATTAAAAAATAACCGGTATTACTAAATGTTAAACTAAGATTAAAAGGTTATCAAAAAACAAATAACTAAAAAGTCAAATTACCAATTATAGCAATCAACTATGGAGGATGGTTGGCCGTACAATGTCATGTACGACTTCCCAAAGTCATAACCTCAACGGATTTTTATACCAAAAAAAACAATATAAAATTAATATTTTTAAAGAGGTTATTTACTTCTCAAAATTATTGTATTTTATACAAAATAATGTAATAATTTCTTTGAAAGGAATATAATCTAATATTTATTTTATTGATCGACTACGTTTAATTTGTGTAATGTGTACCTAGTTAATTGCTCTATTTTTGTTGCATTTGCCAAACGACAATTAACTAGATAAATTCTTTAAATAATATAAAAAAAAATTGTCATGAACAGATGGGATATTTAAGTTAAAAAAACGAACGTTTTGAATTCAAATAAATTGTCAAACATGTCGGATGATGTTGCGTAATGGTTTTTGGCCCGATTTGTCACTTTATTTTGTACTTGGCATATGTTCTTCATCATACTTATCTTGATTGATTTCTATGAATAACTCAAAACTAAGATCATATTTGACATGTGTTGAATTTCCAAAGTCAGAGAGGTAGGCCTTTTGTTTTGTCAAACCTAGACAGTTAAATGGTTACGGGATGTTCTATTTAATTTTAGTAAATTATACAAATTTAATTATCTAGAAACAAGATATATATATATATATATATATATATATATGAAAAAATCATCTTAGGTTGGTCTTCCTAGTGGTGGTAACATCATAGGGGGTGTGGATGAGGTTTCGGTTTACCTGGCTTCGATCCCAAGGAAAAACAATTGAGACCATGAAGATTACTCATGAGCTGGTCCAGTCATAAATCCCCCCCCCCCCCCCCCCCCCCTCTAAAGGCTAGTCAAAGACTGTGGTTAAGCTTACGCTGGACTAGGACAACGACATATTATTGGGTTTCCCGTGGATGCCCGATACCGTCGAGGAGGTGTGCGGGCGTGTGTTCGTGGAAGTTTTTTGTTGGTTCAATCCCGCTAAGGACTGGGTCAAAAAACAAATAGATATATTTATGAACAATTATCATGATTTATTAAAATAGAGTGATTTAACTTTTGTCTCTACAAGTTCAATTTAAATTGTATAACTTTTTATAGTGTGTGTATATATATATACTTTGGGGGAGGGGTTAAAATGAAAAGTATTAAAAAGTGTGAAATAGACAGTTAATCAGAGCCTTTGGACCTGCTTATTAAAAGTTTGGCACGGAAGGGTAGGGTCGTAATTAGAGCATTTAATTATTAGACTTAGGGGTATCCTTCCGAGATTAGAATTAAGTAGTTTTCGTTTATATTTTAATCAACCGATCAAATTAGCTATGCGATTGAACCTTTCCTTCTCCGATTCTTGCAAAATTGTAATCTTTCTGTGATTTTTACTTAATCGAGTTCATATTTCGTTGTTCTAATCACGAAGTCGAGTTGAAATCTTGTTTCTTGTCACAAATTCGGAAGATATTACTTTTTTGATTTCGCTGATTGAAATTTCGTGATTTGTTGAAGATGACGTTGAATTGTGATGTTGAAGTTGATCGACAAGTTGATTTTGCAAATAATAATAAGTTGCCAGATGAAAATGAAGGTATTTTTTTGTTTTAAATTTGATCTGTATAACTCTGTATGATTTTCGATTAGGTATTATATATACTAACAATTATCAGGAATGATGAACAGTAGTTTTAGAGAAAAGTACAACTTTGGTCCCTATGATTTAATAACTATGATGTTTTTCGTCTTTGATATTTCAAAATTGTTTTTTCATCTATGTAGTTTTTGTTTTTATTCAATTTTTATCCTTCTATCCAACTTTGTTAGATTACGTGGTTAATTCATCCTAAAAATGTTTGATTAAATTATATATTTGGACCTTATAGTAAATCATAATTTTTTTTAAATTACATAGTTCATATTTTGTTACTTTTTAGTTTATTTATTTATTTTATTAATACATTTTTCTTATTGGTTAATTATAAACTATTATAACATTAATAAAAAAATAATCAAATAGTTTCAATAAACTTGATAAGTACATGGTATTTTTTTGCAAAGTTTTATGTAAAAATCCTTTAAAATTAATATTTTTTATTTATTGATTAATTAAATATATTTATTTATTTTAAATAACCATTGACATATAAATCCATCTTATTACTTATGATAAAATTTATCACAGTTTATACCCGGTGTGAAACCCGAGCTCTTAATAACTAGTTATATATACGATGAAGTGAATTGATTAATCTGTTGATCGCATATGAATATATGATAATTACTGTTAGTGTAGTTAATAATTCATAATTTATTTGATTCATAATATCATATATGAAACTCATGTGTAATTTATATGTTTGTTCATAATGAATCTCTTTAATTTAGATATTTACTAGTTTTGTATGATTCATATATGACTTTTTATAGTTTGTATAAAGGTTTATATATAAACATGTAGTTGAATAAGTTAGATGTTATGTAACATATATAAATATATGTGTCCTATTTTTTGAGGATTCATACATGAATAAGATCACAAATAAGTAATTTGTTCATATATGGATCTTATGTGTAATTTATGTATTTGTTCATATATAAATCTATATAACTTAAAATATTTATTACTTTTGTATGATTTATATATTAATTTGCAACGTTTGTATAAATATTGATGATAAAAATTTCTTAATTACTCTACTAATTCATATGAATTAGTGTCAACCTTATATCTACACATATATCCATGTATGAATGGCTTTTTGTAAATATATAGAATATGCATGATCATTAAATGAAATTTTAGGTGTTAGTTTGGTTTGCATAATATTTTTGATGTTAAAGGAATTAGATTTTGAAAAAATTGGAATGGAATGTTTTTAGATTTGATTACTGATAACACCAAAATTATACATGTTTTGGTTGAGCTTAATTGTATGACTTTACCCCATTTCTCACCCGTTTCTGGTCATTTCACTCACCAATTGAGCCTATTATTGCTTTTGTAGGATTTGGAGGCCGTGGAACGGAAAATTACGAAAAAGGCGAAAAAACGTGAAAAATGCACAATCTCAATCCAGGAGCTTCTTAGCGATCGTGAAATCTCAGATCTGGCGCCGCCAAGTTCGATAATGCTGAAATCCAGGGTTCGACCTAAGTGCTTCGCGCCGCGAAGCAGCCGTCTGGCGAACGCGAAACAGGCTCTGGACGCTTCTTTTAAATACCAGCCTCCTCCTTCAGTTGTTATACACGCACGCATACACGTTTAGAGCTTGGGAGAGAAACATCGAGGTAGAGAGTGTTGCTGATACGCTGCGGGGTTCGATCTTCGATTATCCGTCGTTGTACTGTCGGTATCATGTCTGTGTCTACTATCATGTTTTCTGTTTTTACCATGTCTAGTGAGTAGTCTTTTATAGTGGTACTTATTGTGGTCGATGAACCATTGTGGATGATGATGATTTTATAATTATTGTTTATTGGTTTGTTTTTGGTTAATTGAATGTGTGTTATGGTTCCGTTGTGATTTATATTGTTTGGTTATTTGAACTCGTTGGTTGGGTGTATCTGTTTTGACCAAAGTAGATAGACTCCGATAGGATAATCAACCTACCTTGACCTACCCTTCGTCCCGGAGAGTTGTGTTAAGTGGTTACTCAGACCGAGAGCGACCAGGTAGTAGAAAACCATGCAATAGGAATAGGATCGGATGACCGGTACTAGATTGTCTGACAAACGACCTAAGTATTGGGACTAGGAGGATCAAGACTTAGTTAACAGCCATAGTCATTACAAGTTAGGGTGTCCTAGACTTAAATTCCTACAATAACCAAAACAACCAAACCTTTGGCCTATTTTAATCATCCACTTGGGGATTCGCTAAACCATGATAAGTACTACTGTTTTCTCTCATATAGTTCTTAATCAATCTTTTTAATTGCTTTCGTAGTTCTTAGTTAATTTAGTTGTCTTTTTAGTCATTAAAACCTTTTTCATAAACCCCCCCCCAAAGCTTTAGGTTAATTAAGCTAATCTAGATTAATAATCTACGATAACTTGACCGTTCCCAGTGGTATATACGATACCTGGACTTTCCTACACTATATTACTCACGATCAGGTACGCTTGCCTGTACATGTGGTAAGATAGTGGCTAGGCTTTTAGAGGTTAAAACTTGTTTCGCTTTTTATATACAATAATTACCGCATCAATTACTTGTTTGGTTGGAAAAATTGGAATGAAAGCTGTTAGGTTATGCTTATCGGGGCAATGGGGTTGGGCGGGTTGAATCCAGCAGCTTTGGTGGGCTCGGCCGGTTGCTACACCCTCCAGCGGGTTGGGCGGGTTTAGGCTGAATGACTTCCCCACACCGCTCAAGTGGTGTATGTTGTGTGAGTGTGTGGTGTGTTTTAAAAAATGAGAGGGTTGGGAGGGTTCGGGTACTAATCAGAGAGGGTTCCAGAGGGCTTATTGTGGGGTTGGGGGAAACCTGACGTGGGCTGATGTGGCAGTGGGGTTGAGAGGGTCGGGAGGGTTCGGGTACTAATAGCCTTAAAGGAATTGAATGTGTTTGGTTGGTTTATAGAATGTAGCGTTGGAATTGAAATGAAATCTTGGTAAATGACTGAAATACTCTTTTATGTTTTTTTTTTCATTTATGGCCGGTAGTGGTGGTGGTGGTGGCGGTGGCGGTAGTGGCCGGAGGTGGTGGTTGTCGATGGCGGTGGTAGCTAGAGGTGGTGGTTGCCGGTCGCGATGGTGGCCGGAGGTGGTGGTGGTGGCGGTGACGGCCGCCGGAGGTGGTAGCCGATGGTGGTCAATGGTGGCAGTTGGCGGTGGTAGCCGGTGGTGGTGGTGGTGGCCGGTCACGGTGGTTACTACTATATTTGTACTTGATTTGATATCCATATATCCTTAATGAATTAGTTTAGTTTTTAGTATTCATCAACATATGTTTTTTTATAGTTTTAATTATTTCTGTTATATTGGTGTTGTTTTAGAAATCCATAATAATTACACTTTTGAATTAACCAAATGAAAAATTCACCCTTAAATTATAAGTGAAGAAATGAATTTCTCTATCTCATATAATCAAGGGTATATAATCAAGGGTCGTAGTGGAGTCATTTTATCCCAAAAAATTCACCTTTAAATTATAAATGGACAAATGAATTTCTCTATCTTATATAATCAAGGGTCGAAGTGGAGTTATTTTATCCCGTAAGCGTATAACTAAAATCATATCACTACTAACCTTTAGCGATGCCTATGATTATCGACGACCGAGTTGACCAATCGAGAACATTCCCGTTTCCGATTTTGCCCTTGACATCAAGATACTGCAACAAGTTCCCCTTAGCAACGTAATCATGGATAAAAAAAACTCCCTCGCCCTTTTGAACAACAGAAGCCTCATAACCGTAGAAGATTCTCGTCTTTTAAGGATGTTAGAATCTTCAACCCCTTCAAAACTCGGTCTCATACAAAAACGCAACTCGTTTTCACGATCCGTTTGATCGACACCATCGACCCGTCCTTGAAGATCCCCCGAGAAATGGCTGAAAAGCTGATTTTTGACACCGAATTCGAGTCGGAAAAGAACCTGGTCATCGACTCGACATCGTACACGTTGAAATTGTTGCTCTCGAGAACTTTTGGCAAAAACCAACTTCTCGTTGGACCTCTCGACATCGGGTACCCGCTTCTTTGGTTGACCGATTCTTTGACTTGGTATTGGCTAGTGCTAATCCAGCTATCGAAGTTCTTGAAGGCGGTCCCGGTCCGTTGTTTTCTCCAACGATACCAAATGAACGTTAAAAGTCCGCCAACGACGAGCATGGTGGTTATGACGATCCTGAGAATGATAGCGAGCCTGGCATTGGTTGACTTTGATTGAGCCTGGGTTACGTCCATGGGTTGAGGGTTGGCTTTCGGGGTGAACCTGTTCGACTAGGGCCCAAAGGGTTTGGGTTTGTTAGGGTTTTCGAGACTGAAAGAAGCATTGCAAACTTTTAGATTGACGAAACCGGAACCATAAATCGGTGTTGTTTGCGTATTGAAATCCTTCGTCAAGTTCCTTCAAAACTTAAAAAAGGAAATCAGGGAAAAAGCATATAAGTTGATCGACAATCGAAATCAAATGTCGATGAAGAGCATCAAAGTCTTATTTTTTGCGGGTCCCGTTTTAGTTTCACGGGACTCACAAAATAAAAGTAATCCAAGATTTATAGTAAATTATGGTTTTTAGTAGACCTGGCAAACGTGTCGTGTCGTGTCGGGTTCAAAGTTAAACGGGTTGAAAATTCTTGACCCTAACCCGACCCGTTTAATAAACGGGTCAGAAATCCGAACCCTAACCCGACCCGTTTAATAAACGAGTTGACCCGCTTAACCCGTTTAACCCGTTTAACAATTATAAAATTAAAAATTAAAAAAATAAAAAATAAGAAATTCACAAATGTTTAGGAATCCAACTTTTATAATTCAAACTTATAAGATTGAACCAAATCCATTAACATTATTATATTAAAAATCCAAATAAAACGTAAATTAGTAGAAATATAAAAAGAAAACTTTATATATATATATATACAAACACACACACATATACGTATAAACAGGTTAATCGGGTCATTTTCGAGTTGATATGTATGACCCTGACCTTACCCGTTTAATTTTCGTGTCGTGTCGTGTCAACCCGTTTACTTAAACGGGTTGAAATCTGTTACCCAAACCCGTTTATTTCGTGTCGAGTTCGTGTAGTGTCAGTTTTTGCCAGGTCTAGTTTTTAGTCCTATGGTTTGTTAAAAATTGCAATTTTTCTCCCTATGGCTTAGAAATTGCGGTATTCGTCTCTAATGTTGGTATTTATTGCTATTTTCGTCCTTATGATTGTTAAAAAAGACTCTACTAAAGTTACTAACATTGTCATCAAGTCTAAATAGAAAAGCAAAATTGTGTTTTATTTGCCTTTCTTGTATGTTAGGGGCTTTTTTTGGCCATTTCGCCTAGGGCATGCGAAATGTTAGGACCAGTCCTCGAAACACAAATTCAGTGTCAATCAATTATCATATTGATCTCACTAGCCCAATCACACCTTATATACTAGGTGCCTTTACATTCAATCTCATGTCCAAAGCCCCAAACATACAATAAATACTAATTAATACAAAAATATACAAACTGGCCTAATAAAACTTCTAATATTTAGGACTATTTTGGTCCTAACACATAAGGACATAAGAAACGTAACTGAATCAATTTTTAAATGAAGTTATTAACACAACTTCAATTATGGAAATCCAAGGAATCACATATGAGAGAATATTGTGAATCATAAAGCGTATACGAAATATACAACTAGTCGAACACTTATCAAATTTGAAATGGAGTTAGAAGAGAGGATTGAACTTTTTTTCTCTCGAACCAAAAATCCATGAATCATACTGTTAAAATGGAATCTAATAAGATTTAATATGGATGTCATATAGTTATGCTTGAGAATCCAATCAAACATGAAAAAGGAGAAAACCGTGCAATGGAAAATCACAACTTGGCTTGTTACTGTGGTCTGCAGCGTAAGTCGTGTAAAACATTGCATGTATAAGCAGAGGACACGTGCAACCTGTCACGCGACATCATATTGGTATCCTTGTAGTGCTTTTAAAAAAAGTTTGATGAGTGGACGAAGTGTTCTTGGGTGCTTCACAAATTAGATTGAGATACTAGTAGGAAGATGTAAAATTTACATCAAATGAACCTCAAGATTCGGTTTGGAGCATGAGTTCATCATAACCTAATATTGTGAGTTTATGTTGCTTTGTGAAACTATATACATGTCAAACATGTCTATTTTTTAGTCTTAGGATGTTTTATTGATATTTATCAAATGTGTTGACTTTTAATGAAACTTGCATCCTTGGTATATTTAATTTTATATATCTTGTAAAATGCTAATTGAGAATCACAACTTAGCTTTCTTCATAAAATTCTCTCTATAACCTTAAAAAGTAATTCAATTTAATTATACCATTGCAAGAGGACATCCCTATAAAAGATTTCTTGCAATCGTATAGTTAAATTGAATTGCTTTTTAAGGTTATAGAGAGGATTTTATGTAGAAAGCTAAGTTGTCATTCCCAAATCCCAATTAACATTTTATCAATTAGTTTTTTGTCAAACGCAACTTATTCATTACTTAACCTTATCAGTCATCAGCTACTTTGTCAAAATACAACCTTAGTCTTATCATTCGTGTATTTGTTGATGGATGATGGGCAAAACTGTTGTTATACTTATATCTCAACTACTAATATGTATAGTGGTTGCATATTCACTCGATATTTCAGTTTTTTTTTAATTTATTAAGAGATAAACTTTGGTAATCGCGTAAATGCCAAAACCGTTGTGGAACATGGGATTGAGCCAGCAAAGTAAGGCCGGTTTCAACAACATGTCGATGTCGTAGTTTAACAAACCCATTTTGCTTGCTCGTATGTGGACATGAAAGGCGATGGGTAATACCCAGGGGAGAGAAGAATTCGGAGAGATTCCGAAACTCACCTCCCCAATCGGTTTGAGCAGATTTTAGTTTGGTTTGAAAATGTCTTTCAACCATCGCAAGGAACCGTTTGAAAGTGGCATAGACATCGGCCTTTAATTTTTAAAGGAAAAATCCACATAAATCTGGAATAATGAGCAACACACAACATAAAATAATTGTGACCATCAAAAGAAGGAACAGGAGCAGGTCCCCATATATCACAGAAAACTAAATCTAAAATCTGCGAACTTTTATAAGTAGATGGTAAGAAATGAAGTTTGGACGATTTGCCAACAGAACATGAATCGCAAAAAAATACTAGCACACTTATTTTGTAAAGGTAAACTGTATTTAGATAACACTGACTTCAAAAGTTGTGGATGTGGATGTCCAAGTCTTTGGTGCCATGTAGTGGAAGAAGCACGACCGGTGGAAAAAGGCATTTTCTGAACAGGTTGAGTCTGAGAAAGACGGAATGAATAGAGACCACCATTACTTGGACAATGAGGAAGATAGTGTGTGTAAACTCGTCCTTCATAGTAAAAAGAAAGTAGAGTGAAATTCAAAATACACATGATTATCACGACAATTTTTGGACAGAAAGTAGGTTTTGTTTTATGTCAGGTACATGTAGTATGTCTTTAAGGGAAAATGTTTTGTTTGGTGAAGAAATATGTAAGGATCCCAATGTGTAGGATGGGTAAACCCTTACCATTGGCAACGTGAAGGTTGTCCTCACCATAGTAAGCCTCAGAGTTATCGAAGCTAGATAGATCTGGTGCAACATGATGGCTAGAGCCAGTATCCGGAAGCCAAGCTGGTGACCGGTACTCTGTAAAGTTGGCAGCAAGTGGTTGTCTCGTCCTCATAGTGTTTAGGGCAAAGAGACGGGATATGACCAATCCCACACCTGTTGCATGTGCCAAAAACAATATTTTGATTAGAAGCCCAACTAAATTGATTATAGTTGTTGGGATTTGCGGATTAAAACTAATAACGCAGCGGAAAATATAACAATTATAAATCCCGACAATGATCCAACCGCAACTGATCAAATACTGTATCGAGGGGTTTTTCGTGTTTACCTTTATCGATACCAAAATGCTCCGGAAGCTAGTAAGGGATACACCGCTACTGCACCACCGTGAGACTAGCTGCTAGACCGCCTTGGACTGATCGGAAAACGAACTCCGGTGAGTGTGTGTGTGTGTGAAGCCGGCGGCTCAAGAGAGAGAGAGAGAGAGAGAGAGAGGTTTTTGGGATTTCTTGGTGGAAAAGTATTTATGAAATCAGATCATTATTCAATTACCTAAACCCTATATTTATATAGGTAAATATAGTAATAATTATAAGAATCCCAAACCAAAATAACTCTTTAATAATTATCTATAATTAATTAAACTATCCATTATAAATAATTATATTTATCTAATAAATAATAAATAAACAATTTATTATTTATTCCTTATCTCTTTTAATAATTAAACTTGATTAATTATTTCCACACACTATAAATCCAAATGGTCTCGAGTTGGGTGTGTAGCAGTGTGACCCACTAGTGTCTTATAACATTGGACATGGTGATTCTAATTACTGTCTTGCACATAATCCCTTCAGACTTCCACTTGTGCCAGACAAGTAACTTAACTGTCACCATTAGCTTAAGGAGGTCCCTAGCCAGACACTTAGGTTAACCAGGTTATAACATCTCTTATAGCCAGAGATACGATTCATATTTGAATTGTACACGGGTTCATTCCTTTTACACACGATATTTCTAAAATGAGTTTTAGACATGGAGCTGAGATTGTTCAATCATAAACTCAAGTATTTCCTGACACTGATCTCGATTGCCTGCAGTTACGAAACTTCCCAAATAACTAATGTTATTCTATCCGAGTGTGGCCACGCGTTTCTGCCAATCTTAATCGCCAGGGGGCCCAGAAATATCTCTCCCATAGAGGAGGTGTAAATCCCATATTGACTACCCGCATCTGTAACCATGGCTTCCGCTGCATCTAGTCATGCCCCTTATGGCCACCCAGTTACGGTGCAGCGTTAGAGCATGCTAAGAGTACAGTAGTCCTCATGCTTACAGACCAGATATCTCAGGTCTAAGGACAACCTATCATCAAGTCAATACTTATGACATAGGCTCCATGAAGTAGACTTGAAAGTGGTCACCTCCAATACTTATTCACTCTGATAAGTACTTATGAATGTTTAATCATATCAGCTGTATATAAAACATTCATAATAGCGTCATATCCCTACTGAGGTTCCCACCTCAATAAGTAGCTATGGAAATTTAGATTTTTACAAACTTGAGAAAAATCATGGATAACCTTAAATATGCAAAAAGTAATTTCTGAAACCTTTCATAAATAATATCTCCTTATTTCAAGCACACTGTGAAATAAACTCTTATAATGTTTCAAAATATTACATTAAAAATCAATAACATAGACTAACTACTAGTATCCAAGTACTGCATTCCTCGGAATTTTGCATATTCTCACATCTCCTCTTCCAATGATCTCTCGGATGAGGTGATACTTCCTGAGTACATGTCTCGACTTGTGATGTTCTCTGGGCTCCTTCGCTTGTGCTACTGCTCCAGAGTTATCACAGTAGATATCTATGGGTCTAGAGATACTGGCTACAAATCTTAGATCCAAGATAAAATTCCTGAGCCAGACTACTTCCTTTGCTGCATCTGATGCTGCAATGTACTCTGCCTCTATAGTAGAATCTGCTATGGTGTCTTGCTTCGAGCTCTTCCACGAGATCGCGCCTCCATTCAGGGTAAATACATATCCTGACTGTGATTTAAAATCATCTCTGTCGGTCTGAAAGCTAGCGTTAGTATAGCCTGTGACACTAATCTCGTCCTCAGATCCTCCAAAGACCAAGAACATTTCTTTTGTCCGTCACATGTACTTAAGAATGTTCTTGACAGCCACCCAATGGGCTTCACCTGGGTTCTGCTGGTATCTACTCGTAACACTTATCGAGTAAGCAACATCAGGCCTCATACATAACATGGCATACATAATCGATCCTATTGCTGAAGCATATGGAACTGATTTCATTTTGTCCTGATCTTCACTAGACACAGGACATTGTGCTTTACTTAGCACTATGCCATGCTGCATTGGGATAAACCCTTTCTTGGATTCATCCATCCTGAACCGTTTCAGGATTTTGTCAATGTATGTACTTTGACTAAGCCCGATAAGCCGTCTAGATCTGTTTCTATAGATCTTTATACCAAGTATATAGGCGGCTTCTCCAAGGTCTTTCATTTGGAATCACTTGCTTAACCAACTCTTTACACTCTGTAAAGTTGGTACGTCATTCCCAATGAGTAGAATATCATCTACATATAAGACCAAGAAGGTCACTACGCTCCCACTGAACTTTGTGTAAACACATGGCTCAAACTCACTTTTAGCAAATCTCGTAGTTGAAATACGCTGAAATGGCCATCAAAATCCTGATAGACTTTAACATTGCTACTGGTGAAAAGGTTTCATCATAGTCGATACCATGAGTTTGCGTAAAACCTTTTGCAACCAGTCTAGCCTTAAAAGTGTGCACGTTTCCGTCCATGTCAGTTTTCTTCTTGAATACCCATTTACGTCCAACAGCTCTACAGTGTTGAGGTAAATCTGTCAACTCCCATACTTGGTTGTCGTACATGGACTGCATCTCCGCCTTCATGGCTTCCTGCCATTGTTCAGACTCACTGCCTGATACAGCTTCTCCATAGGAGGTTGGTTCCACTAGTACAAAAATGGTCAAAAGTGACGGTTAAAAACCGTTACCGTAGATATATGGTAACGGTTTTCATGAACATAAAAACCGTTGTCTATTCTGCCGTCACTTTTGATACACTTTTGGTTACGTCCAAAAAAACGTTACCGAATCATTTAAAAAACCGTTACCATAAGCTAAAAACCATCACCTTAGGTGTACAAGAAAAACAATTGTTTTTGTAAAACCGTCACATTAGCATAACGTTTGATGACGTTAATTTTTCAAAACTGTCACTATACATGACATAAGGTGACATTTACTTGTCAAAACCGTCACCTTAACATGATATATGATAACATTTATGATTCAAAAATGTCACCATAGAATGACATACGGTAACATTTATTATTTAAGAGCATCAATATAGCATCACATATGACAATGTTTATTATTCAAAATCG